>NW_020869029.1:22500-37500 GCF_003789085.1 Penaeus vannamei | reverse complement strand
GTCATCATCATTATCGTTGTTATTTGCCAAGTAGTTCACCTTTGTTTCTTTGCTTGTTTGTCCGATGAAGAATTTAGAGGCTGTCGCTGTTGCACAAGCCTCTCCGTCTGGTCTTTATCGAGTTTTGTTTCATAAATGAGTGTCTGGTGGGTGAGGGAGCGTCGTCGTCCGGGAGGGTCGGTGTGGCGCCGGCTTCGACTTCGACTTCGGCTGCGTCTGGCCGAGGATCCTCTCCCGAATTCCCGGAAAAAAAGATAAAAGGGGAAGGATTCGGACGGCGACGCGCTTCCCCGTCTCTTGCATTTTGATCTTACGGTTCTCTGGACGGCCGGTTTTATTGCAAGGCTGCAGCAGCTCACCGGGCCGTGATTTATTGCACCGCCGCGAATGGTGCTTGTAGTATGTTTAATTTCGGGGTTTTAAGTTTGTTTGTTTGTTTGTTTTCTGCTTGGAAGGAAGGGGAGACGAATTAATGTTGAGAGAAAGATTGAAAGAAGAAGGTGAAGAAGTGGAAGAAGAAGGGGCAGGGAAAGGGGAGAGGAGGAGGAGGAGAATAAGATGGAGAGATGAGACAGACAAAGCTAGCGCAGAGAGAGAGAGAGAGAGAGAGAGAGAGAGAGAGAGAGAGAGAGAGAGAGAGAGAGAGAGAGAGAGAGAGAGAGAGAGGAGAGAGAGCGAGAGAGAGAGAAGAGAGAGCGAGAGAGCGAGAGAGAGAGCGAGAGAGCGAGAGCGAGCAGACAAAGCGAGAGCAAGGGAGCGCGTCGCGAGCGCCTCCGCCGTGGGTCGCTCGGCTCCCCTGGCGCTGGTCGGCGAGGCGTCGTGTCCTTCAGCGCCAGGTGGAGGGCGACGGCGCCGGGCGGGAGGAGGCCTTAAAGAAGATGGACCTCGGGCCGAACCAAGGAACTCGCTCGCGGCCGGTGATTGACTTAGAGGAGGAGGAGGAGGGGGGAGGAAGAAGAAGGGGAGGGGGAGGTGGAGGAGGAGGGAGGAGGAGGAGGAGAGGAGGGAGGAAGAGGAGGAGGGGAAGAGGAGGAGGAGGAAGAGGAGGAGGAGGAAGAGGAGGAGGAGGAGGAGGAGGAGGAGGAGGAGGAGGAGGAGGAGGAGGAGGAGGAGGAGGAGGAGGAGGAGGAGGAGGAGGAGGAGGAGGAGGATGAGGATGGAGGAGGAAGAAGAAGGGGAAGGGTGGAGGTTGGAGGTGTAGATGGAGGAGGAGGAGGAGGAGTTATAAGAGGGGGAGGGGTGGAGATGGAGGTGAAAGAGGAGTAGGAAGAGAAGGAAGGAGGAATAAGTAGGGGAGGGGTGGAGATGGAGGAAGAGGTGGTAAAGAATCTGCATCCTTTTCGAAGGGGATCTGATCTCCCTTCCCCGGGAGTGTTTTTCAATCACTATCCTCCCTTGGATTGATTTTTTGTAGAATTATCTTTACCGGACACAAAAGCTCAAAGTAATGGTGATGACTGGGAGCAGAATATTGTTCCGTATTGATGAGAAAATGAATAATTTATTTGGTGGCGTTCAGTGTTGGCGTTGCTTATGGTGCAATTGGGATGAAAATCATTTCACACAAAAAAAAATGTATTGAATGTCAGATGTATCGTCAAAAACACACACCGCGCCTCCCTTTCGCTATAGTAATATAATTGAGATATGATTTAGCCCATTCGATGCGGTCGGCTGCGCTGAAGTTGTGCGAATGAATGTCAAGGTTTTTTTTTCTCTAATTCTGACCGACGTGTGTCTACCCTATGGCCAACCGAGCGGCCTTGGTGGTGACATGAGTTCCGTATAACTTTTAGATCTCCCTTTTTACCAGCCCTCCTCTCTCTTCTTTTTCTTTTTCTTTTTCTCTCTCTCTCTCTCTCTCTCTCTCTCTCCTCTCCTCTCCCTCCCTCCTCCCTCCCTCCCTCTTTCTCTCTCGCTTCCCGGTACTGAATTTAATAAGGTTACCTTGGGTCCGTTCTGTTGTGCGGTATATATTGCGAGTTAGTGTTTGGTGGAAGGTCGCCGATGGTTCTGAAAATTGGCTTTCTCGTTGGTGAACCGTGTTTTTTATCCTTGGCCGTGCAAGAGGCAACCGCAGAAAATGTGAGGCCTTTTGATTGAACTTGTGTTGTTGTAATAGTCCCAAGATTTTTTTTCTTGAACTGATAATATTCGCTAGGAAAGGAATATTTTGTGAATGTTAATTAAATTTTCGTGGTCAGTGGATGCGACAGCTCTTAGTGAAATGATATGTGCGGACACCGTAGATTCCAGCGACAAAAGATCGCTTGTTGGTATCCGTACATTGTAATTGCTTATATTTTAATCTTTCTATTTTTCTGTTGATTTCCTCTCATACATTGTGTTAATTCGCTTGTATTTCAGCATTCACATTCCCCCCAAGAACTTCATAATATATTTTGCTTCCTTTAGGAAATTAACTTTCTTTTTCTTCTCAGTTTTTAATTTTCTCTTCCTCTGTCCCCAAATTCTCCATCTCCCTAATTGATTCTCCTTTTGTTTTGTTTTCTTCACCGTTTTCAGTTTTCTCTTCCTCTATCCCCAAATTCTCTTTCTCCCTAATTAATTCCCCTATTTTTTTCATCCCCATTTTCAATTTTCTCTTCCTCCGTCCCCAAATTCTCTTTCACCCAAATTAATTCCCCTATTGTTTTTTTTCTTCTTTTTCACTTACTCTGCCCCCAAATTTTCTTTTACTCCCCAATTAATTCTCCCTTTGTCCTCTCTCCCTCAGGGTGTGGCAAGGGCTGAGGGCTCCGGGCGGGGAGGGACATGAGGTCTTCGGTGAGTGTCATCCTCTCCAATCCTCCGCCCGACACCACGATGAGCTACCCAGACTACTGCACCAACCCCCACCACCACCAGACCCTGCTGGTGCTGGTCAGGCAAGTGGGTGAGTAAGGCGGGCTGGGTTGGGGGTCTTTTTTTTTGTTGTGCGGGGTGATTTTTTTTTTTTTTGGGGGGGGGGGGTTGGTTTGGTTGCTGATTTATTTTTTTCATTTGATTTTGATTTGATTGTTTACATAAATTAAATGATGTGTATGATTTTTTTTTTATGTATTTATAAGAAGAAAGTCTATTTTTACAAGAATATATGATGGTCTTTGTTAAAATTTGAGTTAAGATTTTCTGTTATATGATTGCTGTAAATAGTGGATTATCATTAATTTGAGAGACATTTTGTAAAATATTAAAAACTTTGACTTGAAGGATCATTTACCTAAATTTCAGGGTCCCAGTTGAAGAGCCGCTCTTTTCAAAAACTGTACGAACGCATTAGCCGCGTCGGCCATGTTAAGGTCAGTGACTCAAATGGGTCCCAGCGACCTGTGTGGGTCACTTACCGTAGGGAATACCCAGTTGAGAACAATGACTGGGGAGATTTCCAGACTCACCGTAGAGTTCTTGGCATCATCACAATAGGTAAGGAGAAGTGGGGGATTCTGTGGAAAATGTTTGCTTACAGGGATTCACTTTTGTATCAGAAGAGACTTTTTCTCATATGGGTTGTTGTATCGGTTGCAATATCATTTTAATGTAAATTATTGCCTTTAGAGAAAGATAAAGTGTGAGAGCCTTCATTTTCTCAGGTGTTGCAGTGCACTTGTATAATGAGATAAAAGCTTAATTGTGAATGGAAAAGCAGCAAGTGATTTGAGTATCCTCTGTTTACAGGTCAAGTTGGAAGTCAGAGTGACCTTAATGACATCTGCAAGCAACATGAAAGTCTCAAAGTCAAATATTCATCAACACTCTACGATTCTCGTTGTATCATCCTGGGCCTTAACCCTGATGGCACCATATACGAAGCAGACTCACGCAACCCCTCAAGGGGTACTTCCCCAGAACCTAATGGGGGCATTGATGGAGGCTCCCACCCACCAACCATCAACGGCCATGCCCAGTCTACACACATCAAGAAAATCTCTGCCGGAAGCACGGACAGGGATAGTGGGGTGTATGAGACAGTCAGCAGTGAAGACAAACCCACTGATTCAGACAGTCACTCTGAGAGTCCTCAGGGGATGTCTGAAGGTATGATGGACCTCAAGATAGACACAAATCATGTTAATGGGTCAGACTCAGGAAGTGAAAGTACAAGTGAAGTTGGTTGTTGCGATGACAGTAAAATGGATTCCCCGAGGGACTCTGCGGTTGACTCAGCCCCTGACTCGGCCCACGATACCAGTCAGTCATCAATTAGCACATCCGCATCCCAGTCATCTAGACTGTCTCTTCAACCACCATCGAACTTCAAGACTCGTGCTCTCTTTTACCCAACCAGTGAACATGCTGTGAACATAGAAAGTCAGCTGCAAGAATTCGTCAGCTCACTCTTCTGGGTGCTGGAATCCAAACGCCTAGACAAGAGTCAGGAGAAGCTAGAACGTCCACCTCTGCTCTGTGCTCCCTTTGAACGCAAGGTGTGTGGAATGCTTGTCAAACTGGTTTTATATACATTTTTCAAGGTTTGGGCAGTGAGATTGTTTTAAATGGGAAAAAATGAATGAATTTATATTTTCTGTACATGTTAATTCTTTTGAAGAATTTAAAGGATGTTATTGTCTCTTGTACAGGATTTCATTGGCTTGGACATGGACTCAAGGACAAACAAAAAGCGCTGTGTTGGTCGCCTAAGAAAACAGCTTGCAGATCTGACATTACAAGCAGGGTTACCAACTGAAGCAATTGTCCACTACAGTCATGCTGCTGACACATTGCGTAATTGTAATGATTGGCTCTGGTTGGCTGGTAAGTTGTGGATCTGTCAAATGTTAAAGGTTATATTTTTCAATTTATGATTATTGTTTTTTTACTGTTTTATGATATTAAATACTTTTATTTATGGTTTTATTGCTTATTCAATTTGAATATTTTTTTTGTCATTTATGTTTTCTTTGACGAAAAGCTAATCCTCATACAACTTTTCAGCCTGCTTTGAAGGCTTATGTGCAGCATCTGTTGTCATGCTGTACCCTAATCTGCGGAGGAGCTTTGGCCTCCAGCGCTATTCCAGCCTGGGAGTTGGGGGGAACCAGGGAGGCTCGGGTGGGATAGGAAACAGAAGTCGAAATGGTGCTGTCAATACTAATTCCTTGCCAACTGGTTTGGATCCTATAATTGTAAAACAGACCAGCAAACACTGTCTCTCTCCTGACGACATTATTGACAAGTACCGGGAAGCCATCGTCCATTATAGCAAGGTAAGTTTGGATTGCTTTGCTTGTTTAATTGTTGGAATTGGGCTAATTATTTTTAAGGATAATTATATAAGAGATATTAGATATAGATCAAATCAAGTTCAATGTCAATGAGCTTAATGTCATTTTAGTGGGACTTTGAGTGTAAAACCTATGACAGAGGAAGTGTTTTACATACATATTTTAAATAGATAGTCAGAAAAGGTTTCATTAATCATAAATTAATATGTAATGGTTTTGTTGTTATTTCCAAAGTCCTCATAATATTTTCCATCCTGCAGTATCGTAATGCAGGAGTAGTTGAAACAGAAGCAAGCATCAAGGCTGTACATGTCCTGATTGAACAGAAGAGGTACCTGATGGCAGCAGAGTTTCTGTCCAATGTGGTCTTCATCAATTTGCAACTCTCCGATGAGGAAAAGGTACGGATGGATACTCTGCGATGTTGGTAACAATTGCACTTTTTTTTATAATAATGATGGTAATTGAGTCAGCTCTCTCATTATTATTTCTGCATACTGTCAATGAGCTAAAATTGTACATATAAGGATAAATAACTAATATGTTGAGGCACCTTCGCAGTGTGTATGTAATGATTTACAGGTATTATACTCTTTCATTTGAGAATTGCCATCAACCTTATTATACTTGTTAGCTTCATCATTATTGTTATTGTTGTAATTATTTGTATAATTATTGTTTTTCTTCTCATTATAATTATTGTTATTGTTGTTATATAATGTAGCTAATACACTACTACACCAGAGGTGAATTTATTTACTGAAAGCATGGTAAAGTTTAGTACATCATCTCCATAAGCCTTTTACATTTTTCAGATTGCGCGATTCAATGCCCTGGCAGATTTGTACCACCAAATAGGATTCCATCGAAAGGCTTCCTTCTTTAGGCGTGTGGCTGCCATGAGATGTGTTGCTCCACAGAACCAGCAGCCAGATTGGGGTCAGTGCTACCGCTTACTACTGCAAACTCTGGAGGGCTACAAGATCTCGTTGGATCCTCTAGAATTCCGTAAAGGTTAGCATTTGTTTCCAGCTTATATTTTGTTGTGATTGGTAATGTGTTATGTATGTTGTTTTACTGATAGGTCTTATTTTTTGTTTTATGTACTCTCATTTTATTCCCATTCTAAAAGAAAATTATATTTCTTTATATGACTGCATATCTCCATATTTCCTTAAAGACATATTTTAGCATGGTTTGAATGAAAAAGTATGATATTGGGTTTACTTGTTTGATTGTACAATTATATATATGTTCTTTATTTTGCAGATGGTAGTCAGGGATGGCCAGCACTTCAGGTTCAGATCCTACAGGAGTTAGTAGGCACATCCCGTCGCATGGGACAAAATGCTCTGTGTACACGTCATCAGGCATTCTTGGGTATGTAGTCTTTGATTATCATATTGAACTTGTGTAATATCTTTTACATTCTTTGAAAAAAATATTAGTTATTTTTTTACATGAAAAAGTAATGCATAAAAATAACTAGAGAGGATTCCTAAAGTGCTCAGGGAATATTCAGGTCAAATTTTAGATTTTTTTCAATGTAAGACTTTCCTCACAGTTTGTGCTATGCTGCCACACTTGAGTGAGTCTGAGCGCAAGGAGACAGCCAACATGCTCGAGTCCCTGAGTGCACGAAGTGGGAGTGGGCCAGCCCCTCTGGTGGTGCAGGACACGGGGGTCATCATCCCGGCTGTCAACTTCCTCAACATACCTATCTGCAGGTGGGTGCTTCCCTTTGCTTTATGATGTGAGTGATGAGTGTGGTGTTAAGGTGATTATTTTGTGATGCTACAACAGGGTATATCACCAGGAAGCTAGTATGTTGAAGAGGTATTTTTTAGGCGGTGATGTAAAATGTAAGATTTAGTTTAAAGGTACAGTTGTTCTTAAAATGGTATTCTGTCTCCTGTTCTTTTAGATCTGTCCGTGTGCAGCCACCAGCAGTGGGTAGGAAAGCGGAAAAGAAGCTCTCTCAAGAGGCCGAGGAAGATACTGGGCCTTTCATCTTTTCGCCCTTCAGTTCCTTGACCAGCAATACCCAGCGTGCACAAGGCAAAATGGGTGGGTTTTTGTCTTTATTTTATTGGGTTATTACTTGAAGGTGTCCATAGTAAAGGAAAGCCAATTTGATGTTAGAGGTGATTGTAAATAGATAGATTTTAAAGCTTCTGGTAATAGAGTAGAGCTCCTTTTTCAGTTTTAGGCTGATTAGAATATTGTAACATGGGCTTTTTGTCAGACACGTTCACATAGGCTTTTATTAGTTTTTTAACAACTGAATATTCATTGGCTAGTCTTATTTGTGAGGTACAATAAATGATGAATCAACTCCACTTGTGTTTTTTGCTTTTCTATAAAAAAAAATATTGCAGGTTTTACTGCATCCAGGCTAGTTTTTACAGCTATTATGCTAACTTGGCAGTTGGTCTTTGTTTTTCCTATGATGCTACTATTTTTAAAACTAGATTCTTTATTATAAGCACCTAAGTTTGGAAAAATGGAAGGTATGTAACTAGTTTTATAGACCAGGCAGCTTGTATTATAGAAAGAGATCATGAGGGTCAAGGCAAGTTAGCATTGTTTGATGATTTTTATTCAGGTGCAGTAGGGTACCCTTATTACCTTATCCTTTGTCTTTCTGGCATATCTTTGTAATATTACCAGTTGATATGAAATTTGATATTTTCCAGATTTTGACTGGGTGGAAGGAGATGTGTGTGAAGTCATCTTGGATTTGGAAAACCCCATGCCTTTTGAACTCAAAGTTACAAGCATGGTATGTTGCATAGAGTTGAAGTGTTAGAATCATCACGGTACAGAGAATGCTTCTTGTTAGTTGTGAGGACTTGACTTTTAACCATAGCCAGATTGATTGTATGAAGTGTAGAATGACAAACACCAATGAACGAAAAATTTTCCAGATGCTGATAACAGAAGGAGCTCAGTTTGAGTCATGGACTTCAACCGTGGTGCTGAAGGCTGAGAGAGGACCCCAGCCTGTAACACTCCGAGGACGACCTCAGGGTGCGGGCGAACTGAAGATAACAGGATACTCCTCTACGGTGATGGGTGTTAGCAGCAACTGTAGGCTGAAATTTATACCACACATGAAGATACCTTTCTACACCATCAATGTTGTCTCAGCCTTACCTTTTATACAGGTAAGTTGCTTGGATTTGGTGCTTATTGGTAGACATTGTTATGTCTGTATTCAGTTGTTTGTATCATCTGGGTTTTTTTTTCCTATTATTGATATTACTACTACTACTATTGATATATTATTTGTAAATTTCCCTCAGATATTGACAGCAAATAGTAACACTGGAAGTCTTGGGAGTGAAAGAGCAGTCAGCGAAGAGAGTGGGAACCTGCATTTGTCTTTATCAGCTGGAGAAACTCAGGAGTGCTCTGTGGTGCTGCACAACATCTCTTCACAGCCAGTAGAGGAAATTAGCATTGCCCTCGAATCCAAGATGGACAAGACTTTGCTCTCCCAGGTAAAGGCTTTGTTTGATTTCTAAAGTTGATATGCATTGTTGTTAATAGATACATACTTATTTTTTTACTAGTTATTTCAGTCATCTCTGCATAGGTATTAACCCCCTGGATCCAGTTGCAATTATTACGTAAGTGGCCAGCATCCCGGGCGTGTGGCGCACGAACAACTATGAGCGGTGACAAGAATCTGTGTCTCCCCTTTGAAAAGTTATTTTGTAAAAAAAAAAATGTTTAGCTTTATCGCCATTTTCTAATGTGCATATTTATCTTTTGTTTTGCTTTATCCAGATGGTAATTACTTATTTTCCTTGCACAAACTCCATATCATCTCTCTATATAGTAAATAGCTCAGTGCAAGAAAAAAGATATATGGAACATTTGGTTATTTGTGTCATATATCAAATTTTTTGGGGTGATTTTCAATTTTACGTAATACAACCTGCGCTGCTGGTCTCTGGCCAGGAATATGGTGCACAGCATGGAAATAGCGTCCGTCCTGGAGCCAGCACTCTTCCAGTCAGTGTTTATGTATGTTACATTCCACATTCGTTTATCGATGGGAATAATGCTAAAGCCCCCTTCTTAGTGCCAAAAGAGTCAAATCACACTCCAAGAGGTTTGTGCACTCGTAGCGAGTCTTTTTCATCATCCTGGCCTTCACTCTTGACGCTCTAGTCTCATCATCTGAACAGCTGCCCAAGTTTTTCCTTGACGTGATCACAACGTCATCTGGATCTAGGGGTTTTAATGACCTGCAAATTCAAAAACATATACTAATAGTGCTCTCCCATGTAGGTGTTCCAGTACAGCGAAGAGAATATCCAAGCCCAGCTGCCCATCCAGCCAGGTGGTAAAGCATCAGTGACATTGTATGTGTATGCATCGTCTGATTTCCTATGTCCCAGCCGCATGATGGACGAGTCCCTTGAGACCAGCAGTTTGGTGTCTGGCAGCGAGCCTCCATCCCTGGTGTCTGGAGGCCCCTCATCACTACCTTCCAGACAGTCTGTGGCAACTTCCAGCACTCGTGGGGCACGCACTCGGCGGACAGATTCCTCAGCATCTCTGTTGTCGTCAAGATCAGGATCAAGTGTTAGATCTGGATCATCCTCGTCTACCCAAGCCCCTTCATCAACTGCCAGAACAAGAACCACACTCAACACATCTGGTCAGTGATAGATCATGCTTCTTTTACAGATCTGATTCAGGAAACAATTTCCAAACAAGAGAAAGATAATACACAATGGAGCCTTTTATGAAATACCAAAACAGTTCTCCAGTAGATACTGAGTGAAAGTAACCTAATATAGTCATAATATATTTGTTTTTTTTGGTTGACTGTCAAAGTTAAAGTTGGTCCAATATCTTAGTGGATATTTAGGGACATGTCTGTAGAATAACATACATAGTGAGCTGTAGGATGATGTGGTAGAATGTCAAGTTCTTTTCCTTCCCAATTTTGAATCCAATTTATGGTAGCATTCACTCTGGTAGAGTTAGCTGGGATTAGCCGGCTGTAAGTAATGATTTGATGTCTTTACAGCTTGCACTGGAAGGACTTTAGAAGCTACCATGCAAGTCAAATACTCAGGTGGATCAGGACTACTGGCTGACTACTGCCGTAGCACACAAGTCACAGTCACAGTGGATGTAACCCCCTCTCTGTTGGTCACAAGATGGGATGTCCTGCCAGCAGAATTACCCCACCAATGTTATGTTGTACTTGACCTGCTCAACTGTGCCACTCATGAGATGGACCTGCACTATACTCCTACCAAGCATATACTGATTGAGGCTGGAGACTCTTGCAGGGTACCCATTCCTATTGACCGCTGCCCTCTGGCCACCCTTACGCAGGTAAGTTTATAAAGGAAGTGTTGTATGTATGTGGAGAGATATTCAAGGAATATTGTGTTATGATATTCTGCTTTGTCATCACAAAATTCTGTAGATAGGGAACAAAAGTAGAGGCATACCATGTAATATAAATTGCTTATCAACATTAAATGAAAATATGTAGTTTTTATATGCAACCAGAAATCACTGATTACATAATAAATACTAAAAGTGTGTAAGCATATACCTGTTGGAGAAATTATTACACTTCCCTCCTGATATTTCCAAATGATATTACAGAATGGCAGTGACAGTGAGAGTGGCTGGGGTTGGTCATCAGTGTTGGGTAACCACGTAGCCTCCTTGGTGGAGCTACGGTGGACTCAAGGCCCTTGTGACACTCCAGGTCGAGCATCTCTCACTGGCATCACCTTCCCTCCTGCCACACATGACCTCATTACCATGGCACCCATTCACTGGGGTAAGTTTGGATCTTCTTAAATATTCAGAGTAGTGTCAACTCATGATAGGTAAATTATACTTTCATTATATATTCATTCTTTTCTTTATCTGTTTCTTTATTTGTTTTATAGTAGAAAACTATTTCATGTTGTTTATACAGCTTTGCATATGAAACTAATACAGTGTGTTTTATTTGGATAGATGTCCAAGTGGATGGCCAGGATGTTGTAGGCGGAACCGAAAACACTGGTGTGGTAGGGAGAACTTTGGAACTTTGTGTGGGAGTTACAAACACAAGTGGTGCTCCTCTTCCACCTTTGAGCCTTAGATTAACAGCTTTCCAAGACCACCAGAATGGCACCTTGAACTACCGCCTTGATGCCAAGATGACTACTACTGGAGCAACTAAGCTTACAACGCCACAGGTATGAATTTGAATTGAATGAACAGATAGTTTCTTGTCCTTAGAAGATTAGGTAAATGCAGCTAATGATATGTAATCAATTGCAGAAGAAAACAGAATATTCGCATACAAATTTGGCTTTGATTCTTTTATGCTATATAAATGCCAGTATATTGTGCTAATACAAGAATGTAGCTAGACATCCAGAGGTACTCAGGTACACAATGTGGTCTCCAGCTACAGCACAGTATGTTCAAGATTTTTTCTTTCTTTATATCTTTACTTTTCCTTTTCTTTTTGTCTTTTCTTATTCTGACTTTCTTTATGAAATATTTTTTTCATTCATTCCCCTAGCTGGCTGAAGGAGAAGAGTTCCGGCATTGTTGTGGGCTTGTGTTCTTCACTGCAGGAGTTTACAAAGTTGAGGTGACTTGCTCGCCAGCAGCAGCTGTGACCCAGACTTCATTTTATGAAAACATTACCCCAGCACACCAGCATGCATGGAAGTTTGCTCCGCCACTTGAAATAACAGTAACTGATGCCTGAGTTTCATATATTGAATAGAAGACATGTTTAATATTTAGAGGTTGCCTGGTCCCATTAAAAAATGAGAGAAAAAAAAGAAAATATCTTCATTGCATACAGCATAGAATACCTCCTTACTTTGAACAAAGAATACTACCATGACAGACTGTAAGTGCCACAGAGATTCACTTGAAAGATTTGTACATAGATACATACTGGTGTTTCTTTGTGAACTCTCACTTTGGGAAGGCTTGTGAAGTAAGCTGTTTGTACACTAGCCATGTAAGTACATTGTTATGTTACAATACTTGCTGTAAATAATTATTTGGAAATAGTTTTTTCCGATACTGCAGATATGAAAAGAATGACAGTATTTTCATGATCACAATTATCAGTATTATGGTAGTTGTCTTCCCTAAGGAGAGAAGAAATTATGGTATCTTTTATGATACCCTGAAAGAAGTTCATGTTGAACATGGTAATAGAGAAGAAAAATAATTCATCATGGAAGAATGGTTCAGGTTTCTTTGCTGGTTTAGTGATTTATCCAATATCAGTGACGATTAGTTCTCAAAATTACTCATCATTTCCTTAGGCTTATATTTTGTATACTACAGGTACTTGAGGAATGGTTGTAAATATATGACATTTCATTGATTTGGAAATGTGCCAGCTTGTACTCTTGATGGTTATTTTAAATTAGCTGATTGTAAATTGTGATTGAAGCAGTTGATTAGGCTGTTATGTAATAGCAATATTGTTACTCAGACTGGTTGCTTCCAGAAATATGTTTATAATTAAGTGAATAATTACAACCATGCAGAGACTATAATCTAAAACCTTCATGATCATGGTTTGTGTACATTCTTAGCAAATATGGAAACGGAGACCGACCATTAGGCTGTACATTGGTTACTGTTTAAATTAATTTATATAAAGCTGATAAACTGCATTATTACAACCAAAGTACCATAGAGTGATATGTATATTAAGCACATATTATATAGATGTAAAGATATACTTCCTATTCATATGACATGTACAACAGCACAACATTTGTGCATTTGAACCTTGTGATATGTAAAATTTGAGTGTATGATACTGTAAAGATTATTGTATAATTACCCATAGCTGTAAATTAATCTTGTGTGCTTTACATTGCAATAATTTATATGCATCAAAGATGTTAAGTCTAGATTAAAAAGATAGTTCTATACTAAGTGATGTAAAAACCCTTGTCCCCTTCCTCGATAAGACAGAACGTAAAAGTGATGCAGTAGGACCTGCCAAGGATAGCGTAGCCGTGTCTTCAAGCCATCGCTAGAGGCAACTCTCTAATAAACATCTGCTTTTCTTTTGTAGGTAGTAACACTATCCTACTGTTTTTTTCTTTTCTTTTCTTTTCTTTTTCTTTTTAGTTAGATATTGAATGTGATTTGTTTCATATGAGAAGATATCACTTTTGCCTGCTAGACATCTTACTCTTTTCATACTTGGGGTTCCAAGGTGGATTCATTTACTGCTGCATCATGTTGCATTGTAAAGTTCAAAGATATGTACAGTACATTGAAATATTAGCTCATAGTAATTTTTACTGGAAAGTTATGTTTGTGACTGATTTTTTTTTCTTTTTTCTTTAATGCTGAAAACTATAGGCTATGATATAGTAAAAAGAAAAAAAAAGTTTTGCTATTCATATTTTTGGTTTGGTTAATGTGAAAAGTCCCCTCATGTAAAATGTAAAGAATGAAACAAGCTTTGTTATAGAGTGAGGCCTTTGAATATACTCAAGAAGCAATACTTCCTTTTGAAAAATGATAGTAATAATAATAATCATCGTCATGGTTGCTGGTTTCTGATTCAGTATTAGATCAAGTGCTGTAAGAGTTATCACATTCTTGCTCACTTTGTTGTGCCTTTAAACCAGTGTAAACAAGTTTTTACAGAAGTTACCTACATCAGTGCCCGGTTGTCCTTCATTTCGGAAATGCCATTTAACGTGTACATTACTGTCCTAAATGCTGTTTCAAGACAATTATATGTGTAAGACCTTTGCATCATAAAATTCACTCTAGACTTTGCGACAGTTCTTTTCGCTTTCACATCAAAAGCTGATGCCAATATTCTATCTGTTTGGTTGCTGCAACAGGTAAAAGCATAATTATTGTTAACTTAATTAAAGATTATGTATTTAAAATACTGAGTCAGGTAATACCAGACTTTTATGATGTTGTTGATATCAAATCTTGTAAGAAGTAAATGATACAATTGTTTAAAAAGGTAAATTGATAACTTATTATTTTAATAAATTCAAAAAAGCACAAAAAGAAATGAGAAAGAAAACCATATATACACACACACGCATACACATACACACACACATATACACACATATACACACACATATACACACATACACACATATACACATACACACACTTAAACTCACACACACTTCACACTTTACACTATGCATTTCACACTTCACACTTCATACTTCATACCTCACACCTCACACCTCAATCACACTTACATTCTCCTGACACACACACATAAAATTTCAATTTTCTCACCTAAATCCCAAAGAATTTCTGCACAAAAGGAGAAACCAGTAAATCTAATTTGCATCAATGTATGGAAAGGCATTCCCTGTAAGCAATTAATGAACACAAGTGACGGAAACACCCAGAGGAGAAGAAAGACGGAGAAAGATGATTGTAGTTGATTTTGTGTCGAGCTAGATTTTCCTCAAGGAGTTTAGAAAAAGTACTCTTGCAGTAGAATTTGTACATTTTGATTGTTTTCCTTTTGCTCACGATTGTTTTGGCTGTTGTAATATTTTGTAAATGATCATTATTCAGTAGTTGTGATTAGATCCCTTCCAGTTATTGCCTTATTTTATATATGTGCACATATATTTGGGTGTATGTGGATGAGGGTATGAGTGAGCAGGAGTGTGTGTGTTGAGTGAGTGAGCAAGTGTGTAGGTGTGTGTGTGTGCCTTAGAGTTTGTGTGTAAATTTGTACAGTATGTCTATGTTGCTA
>NW_020869029.1:0-10000 GCF_003789085.1 Penaeus vannamei | reverse complement strand
AGAGGAATCCAATGATGTGAAAATTGTCATGATCCATTAGGTGGACATATTCCAAAAAATTACTGTTATTTGATTTTGAATGCCCTCCCCTACTATCAGGGCCAAGAATATGATTAGGGGACACTAGAAAGTGAG
Organism: Penaeus vannamei; assembly: GCF_003789085.1. NCBI lineage: Eukaryota > Metazoa > Arthropoda > Malacostraca > Decapoda > Penaeidae > Penaeus > Penaeus vannamei. Next base: position 9,865 of record NW_020869029.1, on the reverse strand, counting down.
AGGAATCCATGATTGCCAAAATTAACGCAATCCATTAAGAGCCGCTCTACTGGAAAAAAAAAATTCTCTGGTATTCACCTGATTTTTATTATTGTATATTTTCCGATAGAACTTACCAGTTAATCAGTTAATTCAGTAAATTGCCTTGTGACAAGTTCAAAAATCCTGTATTTAGAATAATGGTTGTAATTTTATATGATACAGGAATTATGGTTGTAAATTCACACGATACAGTATATGCTTACCTGTATGGTGGTGTGCACTGTGAAAAGCCAGTAAGCTTCCAACATTTTCATACTCATAGGATAAAGCTTAAGCTGCTTCCTTATTTGACAGTAACACTCCAGGATGGAATATATATATGCTGTATTAAGACCTTTGGGAGCAGTGCATTTTGTATAGTTTTAGTTAATGACAATCAGGTATTCATGGTAGGGAATGGTTTCCTTGATGAAATTTGAGACACTTTTCAATTATCACAGCTTTTACACAGACTGAAAATAATGAAGATAAGGGATAAGGTAGAGCACAAAAAAAGGAAAAGTATTAATGTCTCTCCACTCTTCAAGACCAACAATCCTCTAGCATGTATTTTCTTGCAAGATAGGACTTGGATTGCTTAGTTAAAGATGAATTTGTCAAAGTGGATGACATAGCAATGTTTGATATGTAGATGCAAGATTTTACTTTGCACAGATGATTTTTTATACTTCATAGTCATTATTTTGTTTTATATCATATGTATATTCAGTGAAGTTCCATTTTAACATGTATATGTGATCATACATATATATATCTTTGAAGATAGGAGCATGCCCCATGTAGGCTAATAGACCTATTTTTATTTTTCAGAGGGTATCAATACTGCCTTAGACATAGTAGAAGAAGCCTTGATATCCTTGCAAGAGAAAGCAAAGCAACAGCCTGTTCTTCCAGGATCAAGCACAGATTCTCACTGCATTAGAAACAGTCCACAGCCATCAACGTCGGATGCACATCAGAGTAATTCATTTTAAGCTTATTTCAGTATCTCATCCATAATGTTTACAAATTAAAGTAACAGTGGATAAAGCTACATTCTTCCCAATTATTTACTGCATATGTATCTCATCACTTTATTTTTAGAAATATGATTTCTTTTTCACTTTACAGAAACTGCCAAGAAAGTGAAAACAAGTGGCGTGTTGATTAAACGGCAACCACGAAGCAGGTCAAGGGTGGGTAATAGCTTTGTTGTGTTGTTATGGCAGTTGTAAGCATTTCCATGTGCATTATGCATTTATTAAAACAAGGAATTTCTTTGCCTATTTTTCATTATTTCTATCTACTTGTCCACATGTGATGCCTACATGAATATAATTTTATTCCATGGTTTCTTGAAACTCCCTGCTGATGGCAACACCACCTCTGATATTATTCTTACTTCTATAAGTTTTCGAACAATTTAGTGCCTAATCTCAAGTACGTGTGACAAAACTGTGCTGGATGTTACAGACTACTAATGTTGCTGATGAAATAGTTATGCTGTAAAGATTTTGGATAAGTTGATTTTTTCCTGTTGGCATTTATGCTGAGAATAGATATAGCAGGTCCTGTTATAGCATTTTTCATTGAAGACAGAAAGGCTATAGAATGTTATATGTATATAAAGTTTAAGTAGGAATGCACAAAAACTGCCAAGAAAAGGGAAATGTGAATGCACAAAGGTTCTCATCATGTTGATAGCATCATTGTCAGGTGACAGAACAGAGAGGTATTATATCCCCCCCCCCCCCCACTATATCTTTTTCATTTGTCATACTTCAGAACCTGAGAACTGGGAGCCATCATCCTAGCGGTAAAAGAAAGGTCAAAACAAAGAAAAAGCAAGACATATCTGCTCCCAAGATAGATAATCCAAATGAAAATCTGTCAAGTAGCAGTGATGATACCCCAAGGAGATCAAGATCACAGCAGCCACGTTCTCGTCAAGAGCCTCTGAGACCTAGAAGCAAAAGAGGTAATGAGAATGTTACCCAGAAACTACCATGCGAGTCAACTCATTGTAGCATCATTGATAACTCAACTCATAATCCTGCGGCTATATACAGGTCCTCTAAGAGACAAGGCAGCAGAGGAAGTAGTCACATAGTAGGAGAGACCTCTGAGGATGAGATTTTGCCTGGCAGGAGATACAAGTCCACCAGGAGGTCCAACTCAAGGGGTCTCACAGCAAGCACCATCTGAGAGAAAGAGGCTCACTTGAAGAAGAAAGTGATTCGGTAACCTCACATAAAGAACCAAGGAGGACAAGTAACAGAGAGATCATTACATTAAGTTCTCGAGGGAATTCAACTCTGCAAAATACCAAGACAAAAAATCAAACAGCCAGATTACTACCAACAGGTAAAGGAGTTGATAAACCAAGTCATGGCTATGCTGCACCAACGCTCACATCAAGGCTGAGGACAGAATTGTTAGAACGTCGAGAAGCTGAAGAAAAGGAGAATTTGATACCCTTCATCCCCTCTGGATCAGAGGTAGATATGCAAAATTGAGTAATAATTTTGAGGTTTTGATAATTATGAACAGGTAGTAATAATAGAAATACATAATCTTAATTCAGTGAAATGGAATTGCTTCTTTAGTTTCTTGTTGAATTTTTAGGTTTATTTTAAGCTTTGGGTCCTAGGAGATGGTGAATATATAAATTTCATGGATGTAACATTTGTACCTATGTGATTGGTTTGTACATATTTATATAGTCTTTTATCCATCCTTTTTCAGAATAAAAGTTTTCACCTGGGGGTGATAATCCAGAAAGAGTTGGGACGACTGAAAAATATTCCACCAAAGGAATTAGAGAATGCTGTAAGTAAATGAATGCATCAAGAAATATTAAGATGAATCATGATTTTTCAATCTAGCTTGTGAAACATTTGTATGATATATACATTTTTGCATTGAGTTTATAATTGATTTCTTCTGATCACTGTTGAAAGCAGAAATATTTTTATGTACTGACAATTAATTTTCATTTACTAATTGATTCTTTTAGAAGGCTCCTCAGCAGTGCAAACCTGGTAACAAGAGCAGTATTTCTGTAATGACAGAAGAGGCTGTTAAATTGGCAATGCAGAATATTGAAAAAGAAATTACAGCAGTCACGAAGCAGATCTCCAAGTAATAATCTAATTGATTTTCTTTCATTTATGGTTTAAGACTGTGATAAAGTGGGAACAATTTTTTAATGAGTGCCTGTAAAATCAAGTGAGATGCATTTATAATGCCCAGATGACTTGCATATTATGTTGAGTCTTTCAGCAGAAGTCATCAAGTTAAAAAGTAGTTTTGTTCTTACAAAATTGCTTTCAGATTAAGAATAATGATAGAAGAATACTATTAGATAATTGAATTTTTGTGAATAGTTTTTACTTATTAGAAATTGATTCTCCACTGTGATATTGTATGTAGTTCCTGTTATTGAATTGAGTTTGATATATGAATGAAAGATATTTCTTGTATTTTTATGCACTGTATGTTTAACCCAGTAATAAGGGGTAAAGTTAGGCAAGGACAGGCATAAATTAGTGTGCGTTGGACAGTTGTCTGAGTAAAGGTAGAGCACGCAAGATCTCATCCTGGCCATTGGGAAATAGGTTAATGACGTGATAAGGCATCGGCCAGCATCTGTGATAATTTGCATGACATGGAAGCGTGCCATCCGATACCAAGAGATTAAAAGGGAAATTTTTTATTAAGCTTATTTGAAAATATGGAGTTAATTTTTAGAAATTATGCTTTAAAATTATTTGCATTTTTGAGAAGTTTTATTCAATGTTGCCTCAAGAGGTACACATGTATGCTTATGTTTACATGGGATAAGCAGGTGGGATTTGGTCCATATTTTTGTAGATATAGAGAATATAAAGATCTGTGAATAAGGAATTAATGTTTCCTTTTTTTTTCTTTGCTTAGCTTTCTTTTTCTCTTTTTGTTTCATTTATATTCTTTCTTTTCTTTAAATAGATTAGTGGTGATATATGAACTCTCTGTCTTGATCAACCAACAAAAAAAACTGAATGCATAGTTTTTAGGAAAGTGGGACTGTAAATTCTGAATAACCTGCTGAATGAAATTATCTTATTTTTCAAATAATCCAGTGTGATGACACTCATAACATGCCAGCAATAATAAAGAGATGTGTATATACAGAATGCCATTCAAATCTGAATGATCTTGGGACATTTCAGTATATCTTCATAATATGGTGTCATTGCTTGTAAAGGTATATTTATGGTTTTAGAACTGGATGCAGTCACCATTTCTTTGGAAAATAAAAAGCAAAGTCACAATTAAGTTTTATTGCAATACCATAAAATGTTTTTTCCTGTTTTAATGTAAGTATTTAAATACAGTATATTAGGTTAGTAAATGATTACATATGCATTAACATTGTCTGCAGCTACTTCCTCGTTCTTCTAATTTGTGTTTTGTGTTGATATTAGCTTGTAATAAACTCGGAGCATTGAAAATATATCAGCTAACACTAAGCATAGTTGTAAACACTAATTCCAGATTGTACTCCAGATTTCACTCTTCTTCTAAATCCTTGTTGTAAAAAAATTGGCTAATACAAAACTGTGCTAGTATAAAATACATATGCCAAAAGTAAATGATACAAAGTTTAGCAAATTTCTTGAGCCAATAGCATTTTAGAAACTCTATAACATTTGGTTGTGGTCCGCCTTTGTGATGTGTCAGAGATAAAAGCTAATGAACTCCTAAGTGCCAGAAAAAAACACACTCATATGCACTCTTCATACCTTCACAACATAAACAGAAAAATGCTAAGGTCATTTTATAACATCTACTAAGTGTAATACTCTATATCTATAAAATGAAATAAAAGTTATAAGCATATTTGCTCACCTTCTGATTACTTTTTCAAAAGGAACAAGCATACTGAAAACTATTTGTTTACAATATGTACATTACGTAACTACAAATATATTAAGTTATTTTTATTTTTACATACCTACAATTTTTCTCGGATATTTCAGTATCCATCACCCCCATTATAAAGAGAAGCTAGATATGCTATCAAGACTAGTAGACCTTCAAACAAAAATAGTAATTTTAAACGTTAATAAGAAGTTCCTCTAAGTTCCCCACACTTAACACTCTTTCTTTTTATCACTACTTCACAATTTCTTATTTAATCCATATTTTCAGGCAGCTTTTCATCATCATTAAAAAAAGACAATTCTCAGCAAAGCAGGTGTTTTTTCCACTAACTCGTTTTTATGCTCAGGACAAAGGGAAGATTCACCTCATTCTAGTTAGCTTCTTGTACAAAGTAGAGGATGAATATAATCTTTTAGAGAAAGCATGGACTTGATGAAATTTTATTGCCTCATTCTAATAATTTTTAAGGTCACATAAATGGGCAGTGAAGTTTATCAGCAGACAGTTCACACACAACTAATAATTGTCCTGTCTTCATAAGAATACTCATGATGCAACCAATTCATACTTGAATATTTTAGAAGTGAAAGAATATTATATACAATCACAAATCACTTTTAAAAATAGCAATAATAAACTTATATATATGATTGTATATATGTATGTATGTATGTGTGTATGTATATGTATATGTATGTGTATATCTAGCAATATATGTGTGTGTGTGTGTGTGTGTGTGTATATATATATATATATATATATATATATATATATATATTATATATATATATATATATATATATATATATATATATATACATAATATATAATATTATATATGTATATAATATAATATATATATATTATATAATATATATACATTATACATGCATGTATATTATATACATATTATTATATTATATATGTAATATATTATATATATATATATATATATATATATATATATATATATATATATATATAATATATATATATATATATTATATGTATGGTTATTTATAATTGATATTATTTATAATATTACATATTATATATATTATTATGTATGTATATTATGTATAGTGTATTATATATTATATTATACTTACTCTTATTCTCTATTATATATATATATACTACTCTTACTCTCTCTCTTATCTCTCTATACTATTACTCTCTCGTCTCTCTCTCTCTCTCTCTCTCTCTCTTCCTTCGCACTGTCTTCTATCTCTCACTATATATATAATGGATGGATGTACATATACCTCTCACTATTATATTTACATAAATCTCATACATTGCATTTATGAATGTAGGTATATTAATATAATATATATATTATATTTTATATCATATATCACATTTTTCTATATTACTATATGTAATATGTAATAATGTGCTATCTTACTCTCTCTTATACTATTACTTTTCTCATTATTATTATATATACTTACTCTTATCTGTTATATTACTATAGTATATCTTATACTATACTATATCAATATAACTATTTATACACACACACACATCACACATTCACACTTTATTAATTGCCTTAGCTCATCTTCTATATACACATACTACTCTCTACTTCTCCTCAATAACAATCTCTATATCACTACACATCTCACCCATACCTCCATACATTATACATCATATATACTACGTTTCTCTCATTGCTATTTTTTAAAAGATGATTTGTGATTGTATTATAATTTCTTTTCCTTCTAAAATATTCAAGTATGAATTGGTTGCATCATGAGTATTCTTATGAAGACAGGACAATTATTAGTTGTGTGTGAACTGTCTGCTGATAAACTTCACTGCCCATTTATGTGACCTTAAAAATTATTAGAATGAGGCAATAAAATTTCATCAAGTCCATGCTTTCTCTAAAAGATTATATTCATCCTCTACTTTGTACAAGAAGCTAACTAGAATGAGGTGAATCTTTCCCTTTGTCCTGAGCATAAAAACGATTAGTGGGAAAAACACCTGCTTTGCTGAGAATTGTCTTTTTTTAATGATGATGAAAAGCTGCCTGAAAATATGGGATTAAATAAGAAATTGTGAAGTAGTGATAAAAAGAAAGAGTGTTAAGTGTGGGGAACTTAGAGGAACTTCTTATTAACGTTTAAAATTACTATTTTTGTTTGAAGGTCTACTAGTCTTGATAGCATATCTAGCTTCTCTTTATAATGGGGGTGATGGATACTGAAATATCCGAGAAAAATTGTAGGTATGTAAAAATAAAAATAACTTAATATATTTGTAGTTACGTAATGTACATATTGTAAACAAATAGTTTTCAGTATGCTTGTTCCTTTTGAAAAAGTAATCAGAAGGTGAGCAAATATGCTTATAACTTTTATTTCATTTTATAGATATAGAGTATTACACTTAGTATGTTATAAAATGACCTTAGCATTTTTCTGTTTATGTTGTGAAGGTATGAAGAGTGCATATGAGTGTGTTTTTTTCTGGCACTTAGGAGTTCATTAGCTTTTATCTCTGACACATCACAAAGGCGGACCACAACCAAATGTTATAGAGTTTCTAAAATGCTATTGGCTCAAGAAATTTGCTAAACTTTGTATCATTTACTTTTGGCATATGTATTTTATACTAGCACAGTTTTGTATTAGCCAATTTTTTTACAACAAGGATTTAGAAGAAGAGTGAAATCTGGAGTACAATCTGAATTAGTGTTTACAACTATGCTTAGTGTTAGCTGATATATTTTCAATGCTCCGAGTTTATTACAAGCTAATATCAACACAAAACACAAATTAGAAGAACAAGGAAGTAGCTGCAGATAATGTTAATGCATATGTAATCATTTACTAACCTAATATACTGTATTTAAATACTTACATTAAAAACAGGAAAAAACATTTTATGGTATTGCAATAAAACTTAATTGTGACTTTGCTTTTTATTTTCCAAAGAAATGGTGACTGTATCCAGTTCTAAAACCATAAATATACCTTTACAAGCAATGACACCATATTATGAAGATATACTGAAATGTCCCAAGATCATTCAGATTTGAATGGCATTCTGTATATACACATCTCTTTATTATTGCTGGCATGTTATGAGCGTCATCACACTGGATTATTTGAAAAATAAGATAATTTCATTCAGCAGGTTATTCAGAATTTACAGTCCCACTTTCCTAAAAACTATGCATACACTCAGTGTATGATTCAAGATAGAGAGTTCATATATCACCACTAATCTGTCCTGCTTTGCCTTATTTAAAGAAAAGAAAGAATATAAATGAAACAAAAAGAGAAAAAGAAAGCTAAGCAAAGAAAAAAAAAAATAAAGGAAACTCATTAATTCCTTATTCACAGATCTTTATATTCTCTATATCTACAAAAATATGGACCAAATCCCACCTGCTTATCCCATGTAAACATAAGCATACATGTGTACCTCTTGAGGCAACATTGAATAAAACTTCTCAAAAACGCAAATAATTTTAAAGCATAATTTCTAGAAATTAACTCCATATATTCAAATAAGCCTAATAAAAAATTTCCCTTTTAATCTCTTGGTATCGGATGGCATGCTTTCATGTCATGCAAATTATCACAGATGCTGGGCAATGCCTTATCACGTCATTAACCTATTTCCCAATGGCCAGGATGAGATCTTACGTGCTCTACCTTTACTCAGACAACTGTCCAACGCACACTAATTTATGCCTGTCCTTGCCTAACTTTACCCCTTATTACTGGGTTAAACATACAGTGCATAAAAATACAAGAAATATCTTTCATTCATATATCAAACTCAATTCAATAACAGGAACTACATACAATATCACAGTGGAGAATCAATTTCTAATAAGTAAAAACTATTCACAAAAATTCAATTATCTAATAGTATTCTTCTATCATTATCTCTTAATCTGAAAGCAATTTTGTAAGAACAAAACTACTTTTTAACTTGATGACTTCTGCTGAAAGACTCAACATAATATGCAAGTCATCTGGGCATTATAAATGCATCTCACTTGATTTTACAGGCACTCATTAAAAAATTGTTCCCACTTTATCACAGTCTTAAACCATAAATGAAAGAAAATCAATTAGATTATTACTTGGAGATCTGCTTCGTGACTGCTGTAATTTCTTTTTCAATATTCTGCATTGCCAATTTAACAGCCTCTTCTGTCATTACAGAAATACTGCTCTTGTTACCAGGTTTGCACTGCTGAGGAGCCTTCTAAAAGAATCAATTAGTAAATGAAAATTAATTGTCAGTACATAAAAATATTTCTGCTTTCAACAGTGATCAGAAGAAATCAATTATAAACTCAATGCAAAAATGTAGTATATATCATACAAATGTTTCACAAGCTAGATTGAAAAATCATGATTCATCTTACTAATTCTTGATGCATTAATTTACTTACAGCATTCTCTAATTCCTTTGGTGGAATATTTTTCAGTCGTCCCAACTCTTTCTGGATTATCACCCCCAGGTGAAAACTTTTATTCTGAAAAAGGATGGATAAAAGACTATATAAATATGTACAAACCAATCACATAGGTACAAATGTTACATCCATGAAATGTATATATTCACCATCTCCTAGGACCCAAAGCTTAAAATAAACCTAAAAATTCAACAAGAAACTAAAGAAGCAATTCCATTTCACTGAATTAAGATTATGTATTTCTATTATTACTACCTGTTCATAATTATCAAAACCTCAAAATTATTACTCAATTTGCATATCTACCTCTGATCCAGAGGGATGAAGGGTATCAAATTCTCCTTTTCTTCAGCTTCTCGACGTTCTAACAATTCTGTCCTCAGCCTTGATGTGAGCGTTGGTGCAGCATAGCCATGACTTGGTTTATCAACTCCTTTACCTGTTGGTAGTAATCTGGCTGTTTGATTT
>NW_020869028.1:658479-667833 GCF_003789085.1 Penaeus vannamei | reverse complement strand
ACCTCACCTCAACTATACCTTCATCCTCCCTTAACCCACATATCTCAAACCCTACCTAATGCCACCTCCACCCGTCCTTCAATCCCTTCACCATCGCCTTAACCGCCCCCCACCACATCCTCAAACCTTACCCTCAAACCACCCTCACCCCTCAACCTTCACCCCTTTAACCCACATCCTCAAACTCTCACCCTCAACCTCACCCACACCCACATCCTCAAGCCCCTTACCCTTAAACCCCCCCAAAGACCTCACCCTTAACTTCACACCTTAAGCCTTAAACCCTCAAACCGTCCCCTCAACCTTCACCCTTAACCCACATCACTCAAACTTACCCCTTAAACCTCGTCCCTCAGCACTCGCCCTAAACACACATCCTCAAACCTTACCCTCAACCTCACCCTCAACCCCTTCACCCTTAACCCACATCCTAAACCCTCACCCTCAACTCTTCACCCTTAACCCACATCTCCTGCAAGCCTTACCTATCCTTAAAACCCTCACCCCGTCAACCATTTCACCGCTAACTCACAGCCCTTAAAACGCCTTCACCCTCAAATCCTCACCCTCAATCCTTCACCCTAACCCTCCACATCCTTCGTAAACCTTACCCTTCAAACCACCCCCTCACCCTCGCAACCAGTTCACCCTTAACCACATACCATTTCAAACCTCACCCTCCAACCTTCACCCTTAACCCCACATCTGCGTCCAAAACCTTACCCCTTAACCTCACCCTCAAACCTCCACCCTTAAACCCATATCCTCCAAGCCTACCTCAAACCTCACCCTCAACCTCCACCCTTAACCCACATCCTCAAACCTTACCCTTAAACCTCACCCTCAACCTTCACCCTTAACCCACATCCTCCAACCTCACCCTCAACCTTCACCCTTAACCCACATCCTCAAACCTTATCCTTAAACCTCACCCCTCAACCTCACCCTTACTCACACCCTCAAGCCTCACCCTCATCCTTCACCCTTAACTCACACTCCTCACCTCACCCTCAACCTTCACCCTTAACCCACATCCTCCAACCTTGCCCGTTTAAACCCACCCTCAAACCTCCACCCTTAACCCACATCCTCACAACTCACCCTTAAACCTCAGCCGATGGAGCAGTGATAACCTCGCCACGGGAGATGTGTCACTCGCAAGATGGCGCCGCTGTCACCGAGCACTCCATTCCAGCCCATCTCCATGTTCCTACGCCCGTCTCCTACTCTTCTCCTCTCTTCCTCTCTCTTTTTCTCTCTCTCTCTCCCTCTCTCTCTCTCTCTCTCTCTCTCTCTCTCTTCTTCTCTCGGTCTTCTCTCTCTCTCTTCGCTCTCTCGCTCTCTCGCTCCTCTCCGCTCTTCGGGCTCCTCCGCTCTCTCTCGGCTCCCTCCTCTCTCTGCTCTCTCATCTTCCCTCGCTCTCTCTCTCTCTCCTCTCTCTGCTCTCTTGCTCTTCTGCTCTCTTCTCCTCTCTCTCTCTCTCCGGTGGCGTCGTGGCTCTCTCTCCTCTCTCTCTCTCTCCTCTTCTCTCCTCTGTTCACACTCTCTCTCCTGAGCCTCTCTCTCTTATTCTTTCTTTCCTAACTACTCATTGTGAAGATTATCAATTTATCCATTCATCCAGTCAATTCATTATTCCATTAATATACTCCTTTATATGTTATCACATGAGCAAGAGCGCAAACATGGACGGCATCTGCATCAGTCTCTCTAATGTTGCAATAAATTCACTTTCTGTGGAACGTAAGATTTTCCTAATCTTTTCCCCGCCATACTGTCTGCTGTGGCAACCGGCGGGGTCACTGAAGCTGTGATTGGTGCTTCCTCTGCCGCTCTGGTCCGTGGGCAGACTCCTGGCTTTGTACGCGGGCAAAGTGTCGATATTCTCTGGTTCCCATTTCGGCGTAGACGGGGCTGCGGCGGACGGGGTGGCTTGTTGTGGCTTCATTGTTAACAGGAGAGAGGGTGCACATTTTTTTTTTTTTTAATCATAGATGAATATACGCATTTAGCTTCGCGACATTTAGATATGCATCCTTGCTTGTACGCACACACGCACGTACGCACGTACACGCATACAAACAAATACATGAATATACAAATTTACATTTATACGCACACACACATCTTCTGTAGCATCTCTACCGCAGAGAGACGCCACAGGACGGGGCCTAGGTCAATCCTGCCCCAGATACGGCTGGAACCACGCTAACAAGATCCACTTATCTTCGAGCTGGGACGGGGCGACGCGGCCGGATCGACCGCGCGTCCTCCTCTGTGTTCTCCGTCTCTGCTTCATCCCCTCTCTCTCTCTTCCTCTCTCTCTCTCTCTCTCTCTTCCTCTCTCTCTCTCTCTCTCTCTCTCTCTCTCTCTCTCTCTCTCTCTCTCTCTCTCTCTCTAATCTCTCTATTTTTCTCTCGATTCTCTTCTCTCTCTCTCTCTCTCTCTCTCTCTCTCTCTCTCTGGGGCTCTCTCTCGCTCTCGCTCTACTCTCTCTCTCTCTCTCTCTCTTCACATTGGCCCTCCTAGTCTCTCTTTTCTCTCTCTCTCTCTTCTCTTCTCTCTCTCTTCCTCTCTCCTCTTCTCCCTCTCTCCTCCCTCCCCTTCTCCCCCTCCCTCTCCCTCTCCCCCTACCCCCCATCTCTCTCCTCTCTCTCTCTCTCATAATGATGGATAATAATAGGAATCGTATCCATAACGATGATAATACCACGTCTTATTTATATATCATCATTATCTTCATAACATATAGCTATAATCTCGCCATTAATATGATAATGTCAATATGATGCGAATTATGTCAATTACATCAATGATGATAATGATGATGATATTCATATCAATAACAACAACAATAATGAAACTGAGGATGGTGAAGATCATAATGATAATGATGATATTGTTACTTTCGATGCCCCAATCATTGTCATTAGCAGTAATTAAGTAGCATCATCACCATCATCACAGATTTATCATTTTCAAGTTGAATGTTTTTTTTTTTTTTTTTTTATCATATTCCCACTGTTTATGACTTATGACTATATTATTATTATTATTATTATTATTATCATTATCAATATTATCAGTGTTGTTAATTTGATTACTTCAGTAACTAAGTAACTAAGTCTTTGTCATTATCTTTTTTTTTTGTTATTGTGATCATGCATATCATAAATGTATCTTGTTTTTCTGTGTCTTTCTCATAATTGTCATTTTATTTTCATAATTTATCAATTTTTCTTCACGCATTTTCTTTTCAAATTTTCTCCCTAATCCATTTTCATCTGTCTATCTGTGTCAGTCTGTTTGTTTATTGTTTATTTGTTTATCTTGTTGTTTATTGTTTATTTGTGTTTTTATCTCTTTTTTAGCTATCTATCACTTTCTTCTTCCTTTCGCCATCGATCTCTACTGGTTATTTTTCAATCCCGTAACCCGTCCTCTTCCTCTCTATCTATCTATCCATCTATCCTTTTGCCAGTCATTCAATCTTTCCTTTTTTTTCTCTCTTTCTCTCTGTCTATCCATTTAATTCCTTATTCATTCTGTTTGTTCTTCCACACCCCTTCTCTCTCTCGGATCCCTTTTTTCTTCTTCTTCTCTCTTCTCTTTCTCTCTTCTTCTCTCTCTCTCTCTCTCTCTCTCTCTCTCTCTCTCCTCTCTCTCTCTCTCTCTCTCTCTCTCTCTCTCTCTCTCTCTCTCTCTCTCTCTCTCTCTCACTCTCTCTCTCTCTCTCTCTCTCTCCTCTCTCTCTCTCTCTCTCTCTCTCTCTGCCTCTCTGTCTCTCTCTGCCTCTCTCTCTCTCTCTCTCTGCTCTCCTCTCTCTCTCCTCTCTCTCTGCCTCTCTCCTCTCTCTCTCTCTCTCTCTCTCTCTTCTCTCTCTCTCTCTCTCTCTCTCTCTCTCTCTCTCTCTCTCTCTCTCTCTCTCTCCTCTCTCTCTGCCTCTCTCTCTCCTCTCTCTCTGCCTCTCCCCCCTCTCCCTCCCTCCCTCCCTTTCCCTCCCCTCCCTCCCTCCCTCCTCCCTCTCCCTCTCCTCCCTCCCTCTCCCTCTCCTCTCCCGCTCCCTCTCCCTCTCCCTTCCTCCTCCTCTCCCTCTCCTCCTCCCTCCCTCCCTCTCCCTCTCCCTCTCCTCTCCCTCTCCCTCCCTCCCCCCTCCCTCCCTCTCCCTCACACCTTATCATGCTTCGAACCCACTTTCGTGCCGGCCAGCCTTTCTCGCCTCGTCTCATGTCCCTCACCTCTCTCACCTCATGTCATCTGTGCATCATGACCGCTGCAGCATCTCTTGTCTCTGGCGATAACACAGATACGCGTTATCTGTTGACGAGTGCGTCTTGAGCGATCACTTTCGATATAAAGGGTCATTTAAGAAGTGTCTGTGTGTTATGTGATGTTCGTGTTAAGAGGATGATGATGATGATGTTAATGATGAGGATAACTTTATGATGATGTTAATGATGAGGATAACTTTATGATGATGTTAATGATGAGGATTATTGCGTACTTTATGATGGTGATGGTGATAGTAGTGATGATAGGAACGGAAGTTATGATGATGATGATAATCCTATTCGGATCTATGGTATGCTGATGATGAAAGGTAATTATAGGATCAACAATAGTCATGAGGACAGAAAAAATGAAACGCCAGCAGCGACACTGATGACGCTAATAAACGCACAGATAAAAGCGAAACATTTTGCCAACGAAAATTGCAACGATAACCCCAGCCCCTCCGCCCTCCCCCCCCTGACCCCATCCACCCGACAACTCCCTCCCCCCCAGCCCTGACCCCATCCACCCGACTACTCCCCTCCACCCCACCCCACCCGACCCTATCCACCCAATCCTCCACTCCATTCTTACTCCTCCACTCTCATCCACCTGCCTAATCCTGACTCCCAACCCCCCCCCCTCCCCCCTCCCCCCCCTCTCTCTCTCTCTCTCCCTCCATACCTTGGGTGTTGTCTCCTCCTTATCCAAATTAGGCTGACGGCCTCATTAAGCCCGATAAGCAAGGGGAGATGGCAGCAATCCGAACCCATTCACTCGGAAGGAAATTCTCTCTAGATTAGCTGCAGTGTTGCTGTTGCTGCGCTCTGGTTTTTAATCATTTTTCCTCGTTTTATTTTTTATTTTTTTTATTTTTTCATTTTTTTTTAATCTGTATTTTTTTTCTTTGTTGTTGTGGCAGCTTTTTGATGTTCGTTTTTGTTCGTTTTTTTCATTGTTTTTGTCTATTATGCAGCGTTTTGTTTTCTGTCACTTGTTGCTATGTTAGAGTTGTTGTTTTTGTTGTTGTTGTAGTGTTTTTGTTTTCTCTGTTTTGTGTTGTTTTGCTCTCTTTCTCTCGGTCGTAGTCGTGTTTTTTGATTGCTGATTTATTGTTCTTATTCCGGTTGTTATTGTTACATGGTATGTGCGGGTTTCTCTTTTTTGTTTGTCTTATTTCATAATAGACCTTTCTCGTTACTAATTTCCCTGCACTAGACTGTAATCTAGAGAGATCATATTTCCGTATCTTTCGTGAAGGACATGATAGTTGCTTGCGTGACTTCAGAAACATGTTTTTAAATTTTTTGAAAGCATTTTCCTCCCTCCCTCCCACTTCCTCCTTCTTCCTTCTTCCTTCTTCTTTCCTTCTTCCATCCCCCCTCCTTCATTCCTTCCTCCCTTCCTCCCTCCTTTCCACCTGCCTCCCTCTTCCGTCCTTCCTTCCCTTCTTCCCTCTTTCCCTCCTTCCCACCTTCCTCCCTCCCTCCTTCCTTTCCCCCTTCCTCCCTCCTTCGCCTAGTCGTTTCATACTCATTCTGTAAGCCTTGAAGAGATAAAGGAGCTTAAAGACACTGCACATATAGATGAGAGGAGAGGAAGAGAAGGGAGAGGAGAGAGAGGAGAGAGAAGAGAGAGAGAGAGAGAGAGAGAGAGAGAGAGAGAGAGAGAGAGAGAGGAGGAGAGGAGAAGAGAGGGAGAGAGAGAGAGAGAGAGAGAGAGAGAGAGAGAAGAGAGAGAGAGAGGAGAGAGAGAGAGAGAAGAGAGAGAGAGAGAGAGAAGAGAAGAAGAAAGAAAGAAAGAAAGAGAGAGAAAGAGAATGAGAGAGAGAGGAGAAAGAAAGATAATGATATAATATAATATATATATATATATATATATATATTATAATATATATAGGAGAGAGAGAGAGAGAGAGAGAGAGAGAGAGAGAGAGAGGAGAGATGAAGAAGGAGACAGGAAAGAATAGATATATAAAATTGCGTCTTCTCCTTTTATGGGCCGGCTTAAGGATTCTGGCCTGTCGTTTGCGTCGAGGTGAAACGTCGGATCTCTCTTCTCTCTTTTTTTTCGCTCTGCGTCTTATTCTCGGCCTCCGCGTCTGTCTTCCGTCTGTCTGTCTTTGTCTGTCGTCGTGTCTGGATGCTGCTCTGTCTGTCTTTGTTCTCTATCATTCTCTCTATTCCTTCTCTGTCTGTCTGTCTTCTCTTTCTCTCTTTCCTCTCTCTCTCTGTTCTCTCTCTCCTCTCTCTCTCTCTCTCTCTCTCTTCTCTCTCTCTCTCTCTCTCTCTCTCTCTCTCTCTCTCTCTCTCTCTCTCTCTCTCTCTCTCTCTCTCTCTCTCTCTCTTCTCTCCTCTCTCTCTCTCTCTCGCTCTCTCTCTCTCTCTCTCTCTCTCTCTGTCTATCGCTGTCAAATCTCAATCCTCTCAGTCTCTTTTAGAACGAGGAGGACGTAGCATGAAGGAGAAGAAAAAAGGAAGAAGAGAAAGAAGAAGGGAAAAGAAAGGAGAAGGAGCAGGGACATGGAAGATAAAAGAAAAGATGATAGTGGAAAAAAATATCAAAAATAAGAGAAAAAGAAGAGAAAAAGGAATGCGGGAAAGAAGGAGAAGGAGAGAGAAAGGAAGACGAGAACGATGAAGATGAAAAGAGGGAGGAGGAATATTGATGATAATGCTAATGGCGATGGCAACAATTATTATGCTGATGATGATAATGATAACGGTAATTATTATGCTATTGATAGCAATGATAATCATAATGGCATAATAATGTTAATGATGATAATAGTAATGGCGATGATAATGACAATGGTAATAATGATAATAATAATAATGATAATGATTGTAGTAGTGCTACTGTTGGTTTCTTGATAATGATGATGATATTAATGATAATAATTATGATGACAATAACAAAAACATCAACAACGATGATAATAAAAGTGATAATGATAAAGTTAAGAACCAGAACTAGATTAAGAATGAGGAGCATCGGATCAGATCAGGAAAGTGACGACACAGCAGAAAAGGAATAAAAGAAGAGACAGGAAAGAGGGAGATTGGACGCCCCAACAGAGGGCGCGGGCCTTTATGGGGGCAGTTTCGTGGATAATGCCAATCATTAGGTCTCCTCCATCAAACGTTTTCGCGGTGCTACGATTCGTGTGCAACAGATGGCGCCACTTCGCCCCGTCTCTAACCCTATCTGCTCCTCTCCTTCCTTCGTCCTCTTCCCCTTCGCTTTGTTATCCCCTTTTGCCTTCTTATCGTCTTCGCTCTCTCTCTCTTTCTTTCTCTCTCTCTCTCTCTCTCTCTCTCTCTCTCTCTCTCTCTCTCTCTCTCTCCTCTCTCTCTCTCTCCTCTCTCTCTCTCTCTCTCTCTCTCTCTCTCTCTCTCTCTCTCTCCTCCTCTCTCTCTCTCTCTCTTCTCGCTCTCTCTCTCTCTCTTCTCTCTCTCTCTCTCTCTCTCTCTCTCTTCCTCCCTTCCCTCTCTCCCCCTCCCCCCTCCCTCCCGCCCTCCCCCCTCCCTCCCTCCCTCCCTTCCCTCTCTCCCTCTCCTCTCCTCTCACCCCCCCCCCCCCTTCTCTCTCTCTCTCTCTCTCTCTCTCTCTCTCTCTCTCTCTCTCTCTCTCTCTCTCTCTCTCTCTCTCTCTCTCTCTCTCTCTCTCTCTCTCTCTCTCTCCCTCCTTTCCCTTCTTTTCCCTCTAGAATCTCCCTTAATTTTTTCCCCTAAAACTCCTCTTTCTCTTCGTCTTCACCCTTCTCTCGATCGCTTTGCTCCCTTTTCTTTTGCTCTATTCCATATTCACAATCAGTGTGATGCCTTCTGCGATGGGAGTTTGCGAAGGCGATCGCACTGTTGCACCCACAGTCGATGCGATGCTACGGAGGTCGGCGCTGATTGGCTCTCCGTGCCTGACCGTCGCAAAGTCAGATTCTGAGAGCCAATCAGCGCCGACCTCCGTAGCATCGCATCGGACTTGGGTACAACAATATATACCTTGCCCCTTTTTCTTATCCCTTGTAACACTCTCTTTCCCCTCTTCATACCCAGCCTCCTCTACCCTTTTCCCTTCCCTTCGCTACCCGTCCTCATTCGTCTCACACTTCCCTCTCCCCCTCATCCTCGCTCTATATCTTTCCTTTCTTTCCCCTTACTCTTCTTACTTAAACCCTCCCTTCTCCTTTCTCTCCTCATTATCCCCACCGTTCCATTTCCCAGTTTCTCCCTTCCTTAGATCCTCCCCTCCCCTTTCTCTCCTCCCCCCTCCCCTTTCTCTCCTCCCCCCCTCCCCTTTCTCTCACCTTCCCTTCCCTCCCCTTTCTCTCCCTCTCCTCCCCCTCCCCTCGCCTCTCATTTCTCTCCTCACCTCCCCTCCTTCCCCTTTCTTTCATCCTCCTCTCCTTCTCCCTTTCTCTCCTCACCCTCCCCTCCTCTTTCTCTCATCCTCCTCTCCCCTCTCCTTTCTCCCTTCTCCCCTCCCCTTTATCTCCTCTTCCCATCCCCTCCCCTTTCTTCCTTTCCCCTCCCCTCCCCTCTCCCTCCCCTCCCTCTCTCTCCCTCTCCCCTCCCCTCCCCTCCCCTCTCTTCAGCTAACCCCCCCCCCCCCAAGTCTCGGAAAAAAAATCCAACACTTGTTTTCTTGGTAACTTCACATTCCGCTGTATTGTTCAAGGAAAGAACGATGATAATGGATATCGCTTTGGATAAATAACGAACAAGGTTAAACAAGTAGTACTAATAAAAAAAAAAACAACAAAAGCACATCAGCAACAACAATAAAAAAACGAAGCTCGACAGATCAAAATATAATTTTACGATAATCGCAAACGGGGGAATTAGTCTCGAAGTTGGCGGTTTGCCGCTCCATAATTTTATCGAAAGAATATGATAATGATGTGGGTAAAAATAGGGCTACTTGGTACGATAATTGTGGTTGGTCGATGATGATGTTGCTCTTTGCGGGACGATTATTGCGGCGGCGGAGGCGGTTGGTGGCGCAGGGGCCGGGTTGGGTCGAGGGCTGATGGTGGAATGCCCAATGGGAGTGTTGAAAGGTGCGTGAGGGCTTTTTGATGG
>NW_020869028.1:643479-648479 GCF_003789085.1 Penaeus vannamei | reverse complement strand
ATTATTATTCACGAACCAGCTACACTCATAATGATTATTAGGAAGAAAAGATCATCATTCTCTAATTAAACTGTAACTCGCTAAGCAATGTTGTACTTTTTCCTGTTTTTGAAAATAAATGTTTATCTCCATTAAAGAACATCAAGAACGAAGTAATGAATGGAGATTGAACCTTAAGGACTGCGCTTAGAAACCTTAGAGATTTTGAGGTTTTTGATTACCTTGTAAATAAGGGTAATAAGAGACGCGAGAGAGAGAAAATAAAAGAGAAGAGCGGGAGAAGAGAAAAGAAGAGAAGGGAAGAGAAAAAGAGAGAGGGGGGAGGGAGAGAAAGAAATAAGATAAGATAAAAGAGATAAATAGATAGAAAAGAAAGAGAGAGAGGAGAAAAGTAAATGAAGAGATACATAGACATAGAAAGAAAGATATATTGATATAGAGCAGAGATAGAAGTAAAGTGACAGAGATAAAGATAGAAAAATAGAGGACAGATAGATAGGTAGATAAAGGGATAGACAGATATAGAAAAATAGAAAAATAGAGAGACACAGAACCTCCCGTGCTAATGCTTTTAACATCACGTGATGGCGGTCACTAATGGGAAACAAACACTGTAATCTGAAAAGAAAATCTAAAGCCACAACAGCGTTAAGGAAAGTCCAAACACATAACTATTCCTTAGAAAGTACGAACATGTAACACAACCTGCTGGAGGATCATGAAGATATCTGTTTTGGAAACTCGGCAAAGTTTACCGAAATCCCAAGCCCGGAGAGAACCTTGCGGAAATATTCGCACAGGGATGGGGGTGCGAATAACAACACCTCGTCATTGGCTCTCGCGTCGATGCGGGATGAACTTGCGGCATAAACTTGTTAGCATTGCGAGAGGGAAAGACCTTATGATGAATATTCTTATTAAGATATATATATTAGATATCATCATAGATCTAAACGTATATCGGTCTCTGAGGTTATTTCTGTGTCTAAACATACACACAGAGACACGCACCCCGAATGCGCGCACACAACACATATATTTATACGGGTCGTGTATCAGTGGTTAGAGTGACCTTCTTGTAAACCACTTGCAACGGCGGCGAGGGTTCGAGTCCCTTTCGGAGAGGTTGTATATTCATGTTTATAAGATATACATATACATACATACAAAAAATTGGGTAGTTAAGGAAGAAGGAAGAAACGATACAACAGGATAAAAAAAAGTAGAATAAACAAAACTGAAATAAAAAGCGGAACGAAAGAATTAACTATAAGAAAACAAAACAAAAATAAATAAAACCAAAAACCAAAAAAGAGTTTACGAAATCGCAACAAAACAAAATTTACAACAAAACAACGACAACAAAAACACCGAAGCAGAATGAGCAACAGACAAACAGACTTTTATTTATCACGTGAAACAGGTAATGAAAGGTCAACAGCGGGAATGAGGCATTAACAGCAATTCTGAAATTAATCTCTTCTCTCTTCTCTCTCTCTCTCTCTCTCTCTTCTTCTCTCTCTCTCTCTCTCTCTCTCTCTCTCTCTCTTCTTCTCCCTCCCTCTCTCTCTCTCTCTCTCCTCTCGTCTATTTCTCTATCGTCCTCTCTCTGTTCTTCTCTCTCTCTTTCTTTACTGCTCTTCTTCCTCTCTCTCCTCTCTTCTTTTTTCCTTCTCTTTCTTTTTTTTTTTTTTTTTGAGTTTAATTACGCCAAAAATATGATACTCCCGCTTCTATAATATAAATTTATCAATACTTTCCCTTGGTAAATTGTTGAGAGAATGAGCATTTTGCAACTCTAGAATTGGCAAATTTTACCATATTATCTGTTGTATGATTATTTATGTACAATATCAATATTCTACCTACAATTATCTTTATCATCTGTCATGACTATTTATCTCCTAATCCCATTTTATCAATCACCAACTACAACTCCTCCTCTAATCATCACCATATCACCATCACACATTGATGGTCAATGCCCCGCCTTTATTTTAGGAAATGAGAATTAAAAACTTTGTATAACAATTAAGATATTTATGATCTCCATGATAAAAATAATATGTTATGCGATTTGCACAAACAGGAATATAACTATAATAATTGATAATAAAATGTAATTATAACGATACTTATGACATTATAAAAAATAATATCATAGCACAGTATTCTATCTTATATACAATGACCCATAACCTATGTATATGAAATGCAACGAACATAGAGAACAGCCAGACCGCATTTCACAATCTGTCAAACGTTGAATGATTCACAAACCGAAGCGCCGCCGCCCCAAACGAGTAACTTGAACTTTCCGAAAATCTCTCGTTCGCCGCTCACTGCCGCTCATCGGAAACCCTCCCGTTCGGATCGTGTCGGCAACTTTCTCGAGTCGGATGTACAGCAAGTTATGCGCTGTTAGATTACATGTAGATTAGCACTATCATGTGTTGTATGGGTGTTGTGTTTGGTTTGGTTCTTATATGTATATGATATGTTATGTGTCTATGTTATGGTTTATGTATATATATTAGTATGTACTGTATGCTGTTGTGTTGTCTATGTAGATGTATGTGTTATAGTAATTATATGTATAGTGAATGAAGTGTAGTTTATATTTTGTATGTCATGTATATGTGCATGCAGTTATATATATAATATAATTAATTTGTCGATGCCAGTATGTAAATTTCTAAAAGTTTTTTCTATCTATATCGAGAATATTGTGGCGCGATGATTGATATAAAATAGAAATAAGAAGGATAATTTTTAATCTATCAATCTACTTCTGCATCTAGTATCGAACATTCTTTCCTAATAAAAAAAATCCGCTACGTATTTTCTTATGCATTACCTGTTACAAATTTGAAATAGAAATTCTATTGTTAAAAGACACAAAATTCAGAAAACTATCACTTCTGTCCATCTTCGAAGAAAAAAAAAACGATTAAAATAGAAATAAAAAATCTAAAGGGTAATCGCCACCATCCTGTGCTCAAACTTCCCATTGATCCAGCCTCCTCTCACTCCTGCTCACGAAACAACAATGAATCCAAAACTATTTTTACGTAATTGTCTTCTTTTCGGTTTCTTTTTTTTCGTTTCTTCTTTCTTGCCACGTGACGGTGCACCAAAGATCCTGAGCAGGTCCAAGCGTAGTTTTAAATTAACTGCTATACAGCCTATTGGCATATCATATATTAATACATCTTATAATCAAGTATTCATATATTATAATAGTTTTAGGTAAATTAAGTACATATTATTAATTACTATTATATATATTATGTGATATATCGTAGTAATAAATTACTTCTCGACTGCCGTATTTAATTTATCTTATATCAAGACTCTAACGTTATGAAATTATCCTTATTTCTTGGGTGTGATGCACGCATCATATTTTGCATCCGGGAAAAAAAACATAGGATTCTTCTATCCTACTGACACATGATTAATATAATCGTGTAATGCTGAAATATCATAATATAACCCACAGTCTCACCTAGAACAGCAGGTCACGTGGACGCTGCTTCATCTGAAGGAGGATAAAAATAAACTTCCTTGCTGTTTAACGAACAAAAGAAAGTTTTCCGCTCATTAAAAAATGAAAAACCAATATATGAAGTTTTTTTAAAAGATGACACATTTCGTCAATTTTTTTCTTCCCTCTTTTTATTACGGAGGAGTTTTTTAAAAAATCGAAATTCGTCCAGTTGATAGAAAAAGAGATAGTAAGTCAAATACATCAGTTACAGTTTTCTGGCAGTTGTTATGGCGGTTATTTACGAACATTCTGCAATATCGTTGTTAATATAAGTGATTATGAAAAGAATCAGGGTTCGGGAAAAATGGCTTAAATGGTTCGACAGAGGAAATAGACCACCCAATGGGGCAAAAAGGGAAATTGAGGAGCATAGGAGATGGGAGAGAAGAAAAAAAAGAGAAAAGAAAAGACGAAGAGATGAGGGGGAGAAGGAGGAGGACCAAAGAGAGAAATAGGAGGAGATTCAGAGGTGAGAGAAAATGAGAAGAGGAGGCGGGAGGAGAGAAGAAGAGGAGAGATAGAGGATGAAGAAAGATGGAGAGATGAGGAGAGAGATGGGAGAGGGAGAGGAGAGAAAATGAGAAGAGAGAGAAAAGAAGATGAGGAGAGAGAGAGATCAGACAGAGAGAGAAGTGGGAGGAGAAGAGAGAGATGGGAGAGAGAGGAGAGAGATGGGAGAGAGTAGAGAGAGATGGCTGAGAGAGAGAGAGAGATGCGAGTAGACAATGGAGAGAGAATGGAGAGAGAAGAGAGAGATGGAGAGAGATAGAGGAGAGGAGGGGAGAAGATATGAGAGATGACGGGTAGAGAGAAAGCTAGATGGATGGAGAAGGAAGAGAGATGGGAGAGAGCAGAGATGAGAGATGGAGAGAGAGCAAGAGAGATGCAAGAGAGAGAGAGAGAGGAAAAACGAGAAGAGGAGGAGAGAGAGAGAAAGAAGAGACCAGAGAAGAAGAGATGGGTAGAGAGAGGACTGAGGGATGGAGGAAAAGACGGAGAAGAAGAGAAGACGAGACAGAGAGTAAGATGATGAGACGAACAGACGAGAAGAGGAGAGAAGGAGAGAGACAAGAACAGAAGATGGGAGAGAGAGAGAGAGGGAACGAGAGAAAGAGGGGAGAGAAAGAAGAGAGGAGGAGAGAAAAGAGAAGGAGAGAGGAAAGAGGAGAAAAAAGAGGACGAGAGAGAAGAAGAGAAAGATAAAGAGAAAGAAGATGATGAGAGAAGAGAGATGAGAGAGCAGAGATGTCGAGAGCGAGATGAGGAGAGAGAAGAAGAAGAAAGAAAAGAAAAAAGAAGAGAGAGAGGGGAAGAGAGACAACAGAAGGAAGATGGAAAAGGAAGAGAAAGGAGAGGGGAGGAAAAAGATAGGAAGAAATTTGGAAGAGAGAAGAGAGAGAGAAAAGAGATGAGAGAGAGAAGAGAAGAGAGAAGAGAGAGAGGATCGCGA
>NW_020869028.1:625979-628479 GCF_003789085.1 Penaeus vannamei | reverse complement strand
TATATATATATATATATATATATATATATATATATATATATATGTGTATATATTTATATATATAATATATATATATATATATATATATATTATATAATATTATATATACATATATATATATATATACATATTATATATATATATATATATATATATATATATATATATATATATATATATATATTATATATATATGTATATATATATATATATATAATAATATAATATATATATATATATAATATATATATATATATATATATAATATATATATATATACGTATACACACACATGTATAAACACAAAATCACACACGGAGGATGGGGTACAAGGGGCGAGGGCGGGGGGGGGGGGGGGGGCTCCTTGCGAAGGCGATTCCGCGGCACTAATGTCTGTCATTTGCATATCGGTTGGAAGCCAGCGGAGGAGGGTGCCGAGGAAGCAACACATCGAGAGACAGATAAGCATAGGGAGAAAGAGAAATTAAAAGAAGAGAAAAGAAAGAGGCAGAAAAAATGAAAAAAACAAAACAAAAACGAAAGAAAAAAAAAAAAAAAAACAAACAAGAAAGATCAAATGCAAGGCCTTTAGATTAAGGAAAAGGAGGGAGGCAATATATTTGATTTTTCCAACGCGGCAATCACACACATTTGAGCAAATATGTTTCAAAACATAAAGAAGGAAATATTCCCAATAAATACAATCAGAATACAAAGATCCAAGAGAAAAACCCGGAAAAGTATAAGAAGCAGACATAAATATAAAAGAAACAAGCAAAAGGAAAAAGGAATAAAAGCTAGATAAACGGAGGACTACAAAAAGAGGCCGAAATTGTGTGCCGAGACAGGCCGACCCAAGACGCCACTGGCCGCCCACCTGAGGACGCCCTAATATCCTCACGGCTTTCGGCTTTGGCGAAAAGAAAGCAAGAAATATATTTATATTACAGCGACTGCAAAAGGAGCGTAAGAAAAAATAGAAAATTTTGTGGCGTTTAATGAGGAGGGAAGAAAGAAAAAGGTGGAAGAAAAACAACAAACCGTAGCAAAAGCAACAACTGCAATAATGCTAATGATGAGCAGTAATAATAATAGGTTTCTGATGACGGTAATAATCTTGATAATGATAATGAATATTGTAATTATGATAAGAATGATTTTGCTATTACTGCTGCTACAACAAATGGTGGTAATAATAGTAATAATAAGGATGCTCCTACTACTGCTAATGATAACTATAATGATAATGATATCATCAATAACGATCATAAGAATGTTAATAGTTATTAGCACAGTCATTAATATGATGAAGATATTGATAATAATAATGGTAATAGAGATGATTTTATGTCAAGCGAGCAACAGAGAGAGGAAAAGGAAGGGTAATAAGCGGAACATCGAAGAATAGGAAAAAAGAAAAAGAAGAGAAAGAAGAAGAAGCAAATTTGTGCAACAGAGAAAAGGAAATTACATTGGGATTTTCAGCTCACATATTTTGCTCAAATAGTTGGCTTCTCTCAAACATTTTGAATTATCGTTGTTATCTTTATACTTAACTCATTTTATGAGGGATGGAGATAGAGAAAAATGCTCAGACACATGTTCTCGACCCATTTGTACCTCGCTATTTGTTCTCTCCTCATATCAATTTCATTGTTAGTTTATGAATCTATCTATCTATCCATCTAGCATTCCATCAGACAGATGATCATCCTTCTGTCTATCGCTTATTTATCCTATTTACCTCTCCATCTATCTTTATATTTTTCTGTGTTATCCGTCTATGTATTTAGCTTCCAGTTTCTCTCTTTTTATATGTATCCATCGTTCTTATCATCCATCGATATGTATGTAAAGGTCAGTCAGTTTATTCATGTTCTGTCTGTCTATTTATTTATCTGTTTCCTATTTTTTTTGAAAAACGGTGCGTCTCTCGAGGACACAGAGAACGTGGCAGATGCATGATCAAGCGAAAGAGAAATGGGAAGATAAAGTATTGAAAAGAGGATCAGTTTAAAATGTTCTATGAAACAAGAGGAGGAGGAAGAGGGAGAAGAGAAGGATGATGCGAAGGAGGAGGGGCGCCGAGGGAAAGAAGGATAAAGAAAGTGAAAAAGGAAATAAAAAAGATAGAAAATACAGAAGAGGAGATGTATGTATGTATGTATATTTATTTGTGTGTATCTGCATATATATATATAGTATATATATATATATATATATATATATATATATATATATATATATTATATATAAATATAATATATATATATATATATACATTACACACACACACACACACACATCACATATATGTATATAAATAAATATATATATATATATATATATATATATATATATATATATATATATATTATATATATATATAATATATATATATATATAATTATATATAAATATATATATACATATATATATATATATAATATATATATATATATATATATATATATATATATATATATATATATGTATATAT
>NW_020869028.1:612392-619559 GCF_003789085.1 Penaeus vannamei | reverse complement strand
ATTAAGGGAGGGAGTGCGGACGAAGGGGCGTGGGATAAAAAAAAGTTTTAGATAACAGTTCGATCACTAATAAATATACACAAATTCCCAACTGTAGTTATAAAAAAAAAATTTCGCTCTCTCTCTCTCTCTTTTTCAGTTTGCAATGATCTGGTAGGTTGCAAACTGGTGCAAATCCTCCAGTCCGATTGCATGGTATTTCACCGCCGTGCATGTAAAGCAATTTAGGTAATTTGTTTATGCATGGAGGTGCGTGTTTGTTTATTTTTATTTTTTTACCTGTTTATTTGTATTTTTTTTCCTTTTGTGTTTTTGAATTGTGTGATGGATTACTTGAGATTTTTTTTCAATGAAATAGATATATATGTATTTTTGTTTCGTTTTTGTGTTTTGTTTATTTATGTGCTTGCCTATTGTGGTTTCGGGTTTGGGGGAAATGCGTCTTAGCAAACAAAAGGCACTGCGGAAGATATATTTTATTCAGAGAGAGGAGAGAAGTGAGAAGAGAGGAAAGAAGGATGAGAGAGAAGCATAAAAGGGAAAGAAGAGAGCGGGGGAGGAGAGGTATAGACAGCTAAGGAGTGAAGAGAGGAGAAAGATGAAAAGAAGGAGAGAGAGCGAAGAGAAGAGAGGAGAGAGATGAAAAAGAGGAGAGGAAGAGAAGAGAGAGAGAGGGAGCGAAGAGAGAGATGAGAGAGAGCGAGGAGAAGAGAGGAGGGGAGAGAAAGAGAAGAGAAGAGAGAGAGGAAGAGAGAGAGAGAGAGAACAATGAGAAGAGAGGAGAGAGCGCGAAGAGAAGAGGAGAGGAGAAGGAGAACAGAGGAGAGAGAGCAAAGAGAAGAGAGGAGAGAGAGCGAAGAGAAGAGAGGAGAGAGAACAATGAGAAGAGAGGAGAGAGCGCGAAGAGAAGAGAGGAGAGAGACGAAGGAGAACAGAGGAGAGAGAGCAAGGAGAAGGGAGGAGAGAGAGCAAAGAGAAGAGAGGAGAGAGAACAATGAGAAGAGAGGAGAGAGCGCGAAGAGAAGAGAGGAGAGAGAACGGAGGAGAGAGGAGGAGAGAAGGAGAAGGGAGGAAAGAGAGCAAAGAGAAGAGAGGAGAGAGAACAATGAGAGAAGAGAGGAGGAGAGCGAGAGAGAAGAGAGGGAGAGAGAAGAGAAGAGGGAGAGAGACGAAGGAGACCAGAGGAGAGAGCAAGAGAAGGGAGGAGAGAGAGAGAAGGATGAGAGAGAGAAGGAGAGGGAGGAGAGAGAGGAAAGAGAAGAGAGGAGAGAGAACGGGTGTACAGAGGAGAGAGAAAGGAGAGGAGAGAGAGGGCGAAAAGAAGAGAGGAGAGGACGAAGGAGAAAGGGGGAGAGAGCAAGGAGAAGGGAAGAGAGAGAGCAAAGAGAAGAGAGGAGAGAGCGCGAAGAGAAGAGAGGAAGAGAGGCGAAAGAAGAGAGGAGAGAGAGACGAAGGTGTACAGAGGAGAGAGAGCAAGGAGAAGGGAGGAAAGAGAGCAAAGAGAAGAAGGAGAGAGAACAAGAGAAGAGAGGGAGAGAGGAAGAGAAGAGAGGAGGGAGAAGAAGAGAGAGAGAGCGAAGAAGAGAGAGAGAGGAGAGGAGAGGAGAGAGAGAACGAAGAGAGAAGCGGGAAGAGGGAAGAGAGAGAGGAGAGAGTGCGAAAAGAAGAGAGGGAGTGAGCGAAGAGAGAGAGAGAGGCAGGAGAAGGGAGGAGAGAGCGCGAAGAGAAGAGAGGAGAGAGAGACGAAGGAGAACAGAGGGGAGAGAGCAAGGAGAAGGGAGGAGAGAGAGCGAAGAGAGCGAGGAGAGAAGAGGAGGAGCGCATCGGAAACTGATTACCTGGAATTCTTTCGATCCAACAACAGTCAGTTTACAAGTCGCCCAAAAACGCTCTTGGTGATTCGTGGATGACGTGAATACTCATGAGTTGAATGAGAATACAGTGATGATAAACGTTTGCCTTTGATGTGTCCGTGCGCGCGCTGGGACGACAAGGTGAGTGAGTCTGTGGTGAGTCGAGTCAGGGTGAGTCTTTTATAAAAGTCTCTGCTGAAATGGGGTTTAAAGGCACTTGGTTGAGTAAGTTTTTTGGGGGGGAAATGAATTTGCAAGTGAGTGAATGGGGAAGGATGAACGTGAGTGATCTGCAAGAATGTGAGGGAGTGTGAGGTGGGATATGAGGGAGTGGGGAGGGGATATGAGGGGTGGGGGGATTGAGGGAGTGGTGGGATTGAGGGAGTGGGGAGGTGGATAGGGAGTGTGGGGCATATGAGTGGGGAGGGGATATGAGGGAGTGGGGAGGGGGATATGAGGGAGTGGGATTGAGGGGTGGAGGGGATTGAGGGAGTGGGGGGAATATGAGGAGTGGGGAGGGGGATATGAGGGAGTGGGAGGATATGAGGGCGAGACAGCAGGAAAGATTCGGTTGAAGTGAGATTCGTTTGTGAGGGGAGATTACCTTGTGAATTAATGGGTAAATATTACCTGCGAGTTAATTGCCACGAGGCATACGTAAAGGTGGATCATGAGGGGAATACGAGGTATATATGGGAGTAAAAATATCGGTGGCGAGTCCGTTATGAGTAAACGGACGCAGCGGTCAATATTTCCCTTCAAATGCCCTCATGTCCGGGCAGCAAATCAGCATTTTATTTACCTGACAACATGGCGGTTGCAACAAATCAGCATTTTATTTACCTGACAACATGGCGGTGCAACAAATCAGCATTTTATTTACCTGACAACATGGCGGTGCAACAAATCAGCATTTTATTTACCTGACAACATGGCGGTGCAACAAATCAGCATTTTATTTACCTGACAACATGGCGTTGCAACGTCTCTTCGGGCGGCCAATTGGTTCGAGGCGAGTGACAACATGGGTGCCAACAGCTAGGGCTGCGTTGGCACTCGCGGCGATCGGAGTGCCAGCTGTGTTTTGAGGGAGGGAAGGAGGAGGAAGGAGGAGGATGCGGCTTCCCGGGATGCCTCGCTCGGTGTCTGTTTGCCTTTCTCTCTCTTTTTTTTCTCTCTCTCTCTCTCTCTCTCTCTCTCTCTCTCTCTCTCTCTCTCTCTCTCTCTCTCTCTTCTCTCTCTCTTCTTCTTCTCTCTCTCCTCCCTTCTCTCTCTTTGTCTATCTTTCTATTCATTGTTTGTCTATCGCCTCCCGCTTCCCAATCCTCCCTTCCTCCCGGTCTTTTTCCCTTTTTCTTTACACATCTCTCTCCTGCCTTCTTTTCTTGCCATTTCCTTTTACTTTTCCCCTTTTTCCCCTTATTCTCCTTTTTCCCCCTTTCCCCTTATTCTCCTTTTCCCCTTTTCCCCCCTTTTATTCCTTTTTTCCCCTTTTTCCCCTTTTTTCCTTAATCCTTTATTCCTTTTTCCCCTTGCGGCGAGCGCGAGGTGGTTGACGTGAGTGGGGGGTGACAGGCCCGTTCCGCCCGCCGCCCGGTCCCACGCGCTAAGCGCCCTCAGCCCCTGGCATCCCTCGCTCGTGCGCCGCCCTGGGCTTCCGGAGGGCGCTTCGGGCTTACCGGCCCACGTGTGTGTGTGTCTCTTTTTCTCTGTTTTTCTTCTCACCTCGCTGCTCCTCTCTCTCTCTTTTTTTTCTTTCTCTCTCTCTCTCTCGCTTTCTCTCTTTCTCTTTCTCTCTCCTCTCTCCTCTCTCCTCTCTTCTCTCTCTCTCTCTCTCTCTCTCTCTCTCTCTCTCTCTCTCTTCTCTCTCTCTCTCTCTCTCTCTCCCACTCTCTTCTCCTCTCCCTCTCCTACTCCCCTCCCTCCCCTCCCCTCTCCTCCTCTTTACTTATTATGCTGTATGCGTGTGGTGCGTGGTGCGTGCGTGCGTGCGCGCGTGCGCATGTGTCTGTGGTATATGCACGGTGTATGTATGAACCGCTTTGGATGCATTTTTTTCATGTGCTGAAACTTTTTGGGTCGTATTTTCCTCCCGCTTTTCCGTCGGTGTCCCTCTGTTCTCCTCGCCCGTTATCGTCTCTCCCTTCCACGTATCCTTTGTCATATCTCTTTTCTCACCTTTCTTTTTGTCCCATCCTTTTCCCATATCGAATTTTTCCCCTTGGTTTTCGGTCTCCCCTTCTCGGTGGAAGTCTCAGTCCCTCGCTCCCATGTCCGTTCCCCCCCTCCTTCCCACACCCCATTCCTCCCACACCCCCATTCCCCATCCATCTCCATCCTCCACCCTCTCCATCCTATTTCTTTTCCATCCGTCCTATCTCCTGTCCGTCCACCATTCGATCCCCCGTCTCCCCCTCATACTACTATCCCCATCCTCCATTCATCCAACATCCATCTCCTCCTTCCTTAATCCATCCATTTATTCTCCTTCCATCTCATTCATCTTCCCCGCTCTATTCATTTCCTTATCATCCATCCATCCATCCATCCATCCATCATCCATCCATCCATCCATATCCATCCATCCATTTCCATCCATCCTCCCACCCATCTATCACCTACATCCCATCTATCCTCTTTCCTTCCCTAACCCCATCCCCCCCACCTACCTGTCGCTCTCGTCCCCCCCCCCCCCTTCGCAGTCGTTCACCACCATTTGCTCAACCTGCGACGTGGCAACGAACTCCGGGTTTTCGTATATTTCCTTATCCATTATTTACGAGGCATCTGACGTTATTTAAAAAAAAAAAAAAAAAAAAAAAAAAAACACGTTCTTGTATCGCCGTTGCGTTTGTGTTTCTTCTTATTTATTCTTTTTTTCTTTCTACAGGATGATTGTTTTGGGTTTCTTTCACTGTTTCCTTCTTAGTTTTCTTCTCTTCTTTATCCCCTTTTCCTCTCCAGCATGGTTCTCTTAGGTTTCTTTCACTGCTTCCTTTTTAGTTGTCTTCTTCTCTTCTTTATCCCCCTTTTCTCTCTAGCATATTTCTCTTAGGTTTCTTTCACTGGTTCCTTCTTAGTTGTCTTCTTCTCTTATTTATCCCCTTTTCCTCTCTAGCATATTTCTCTTAGATTTCTTTCACTAGTTCCTTCTTAGTTGTCTTCTTCTCTTCTTTATCCTCCTTTTCTCTCCAGCATGGTTCTCTTAGGTTTCTTTCACTGGTTCCTTCTTAGTTGTCTTCTTCTCTTCTTTATCGTCTTTTTCTCTCCAGCATAATTCTCTTCGATTTCTTTCACTGGTTCCTTCTTAGTTGTCTTCTTCTCTTATTTATCCCCTTTTCCTCTCTAGCATATTTCTCTTAGATTTCTTTCACTGGTTCCTTCTTAGTTGTCTTCTTCTCTTATTTATCCCCTTTCCCCTCTCAGCATGGTTCTCTTAGGTTTCTTTCACTGGTTCCTTCTTAGTTGTCTTCTTCTCTTCTTTATCGTCTTTTTCTCTCCAGCATAATTCTCTTCGATTTCTTTCACTGGTTCCTTCTTAGTTGTCTTCTTCTCTTATTTATCCCCTTTTCCTCTCTAGCATATTTCTCTTAGATTTCTTTCACTGGTTCCTTCTTAGTTGTCTTCTTCTCTTATTTATCCCCTTTCCCTCTCCAGCATGGTTCTCTTAGGTTTCTTTCACTGGTTCCTTCTTAGTTGTCTTCTTCTCTTCTTTATCGTCTTTTTCTCTCCAGCATAATTCTCTCATTTCTTTCACTGGTTTCTTAGTTGTCTTCTCTTATTTATCCCCTTTCCCTCTCCAGCATGGTTCTCTTAGGTTTCTTTCACTGGTTCCTTCTTAGTTGTCTTCTTCTCTTATTTATCCCCTTTCCCTCTCCAGCATGGTTCTCTTAGGTTTCTTTCACTGGTTCCTTCTTATTCTTTCTTATTTCTCTCCAGCATTTCTCTTGATTTCTTTCACTG
Source organism: Penaeus vannamei (assembly GCF_003789085.1). Lineage (NCBI taxonomy): Eukaryota > Metazoa > Arthropoda > Malacostraca > Decapoda > Penaeidae > Penaeus > Penaeus vannamei. The sequence continues at coordinate 613,743 of NW_020869028.1, read as the reverse complement.
GTTTTTTCGTTTCCAGAAATGAAGGAGGGCTTGAAAGAACTCATGAATGAGGGAGTAAGGGAAGGGATGCGCAGTAAGGGAGACGACCCCCCTCCTTCCCCCCCCCGAGGAGTCATGTAATAGACGGGTTTTAGGGAGGGAGGGGGGGAGGGGGCCAGGGTCGTTTCTTATCCGGAGCTCATAATTCCTTGCAGGATTCTTCCAAAACAGGATGTTTCTCTCGAGGGGATCTATGGTTTGTGGACACGGAGCCAGTGGAACACCTTGAGAGAGAGAGAGAGAGAGAGAGAGAGAGAGAGAGAGAGAGAAGAGAGAGAGAGAGAGAGAGAGAGAGAGAGACAGAGGAGAGAGGAGAGAGACGAGAGAGAGAGAGAGAGAGAGAGAGAGAGACAGAGAGCGAGAGAGAAAGTAATATGAACTGATACATGGAGTATAAATGTATGTATGCATGCATGCTTTCATGTGTGTGTTTCTGTATCTCCCTGCATCGCCGTGTCTGTGTTTATACATCCGGATGTCCAAAGGGAAGAATAGATTACACGGTTAAACGCGGCAGGTGTTGTCACCCGGAATCCGGTAGCCAAGTGCAGAACCCGCGTTTGATTACACTCGGCGTGGTTAGCAACGGAGGCGTATTTGGCCCTTCAGTGTTTACAAACGACGGGGTGTGTGTGCGAACCCTCTTTGCAGTGTTACCACCTCGCGAGTGGGCGTAGAAACCCGTCAGTGTTACTACTGCAGGTGTGCGTGCGTGTGCGCCGCGGCTTCATATACCCAGACTCACGTAGGGTGTACAGTAGGTGTGACCAAACTCGTATGGGTGTTATTTACACTCGTGCAAGCTTCTGCAACCCCAGCCCCGTCAGCAACCCCATCTGCGTCTTCGTAGCATGGTAACCCTAAGTGTATATTTCACTTTTTTTCTTTCTTTTGTGTGTTGATGTGTGAGTGTGAATGTGTGTGTGTGTGTGTGTGTGTGTGTGTGTGTGTGTGTGTGTGTGTGTTGTGTGATATGCATGGTGTACTGTATGTTCGTGCCATTGCATTGGGCAGATGTGCATGAGCGCACTGCCCTCGTAGTGGACTGTTCGTGTGGCACAAAGCCCACGAAAAACTCTCGTAAGAGCCTGGGAAAAAGTCTCTGAAGAGCCCACGAAAAACTCTCGTAAGAGCCTGGGAAAAATCTCATAAGAGCCTGGGAAAAAGTTTCTTAAGAGCCCGTGAAAAGCTCTCTTAAAACCAACGAAAGCCCCGCTTAAGAGCCCGCAAAACCCACTCTCAGGAGCCCTCGACAGCCTCCGTCAAAGCGGGCACACTCCCAACGGCGACCCCGCGTCCTTCAGGCGAGAGA
>NW_020869028.1:602392-607392 GCF_003789085.1 Penaeus vannamei | reverse complement strand
AATGGTAAGAAAGGGGGGTAGGGGATAGGGATGGGGAAGGATTGGGGAGGGGGAGATAGGGAGGAGGGGTAGGGGTAAGGAGATTGGAGGGGGAGGAGGTAGCACGCAGCTGCTGCGTCTCCCTCAGGATCCGCACACTTGGGACACACACCTTCGTCCCTCCCTCCTCCTCCTACTCTCTCTCTTCTCTTTTCTCTTCTCTTCTCTTCTCCTTCCTTCTCTTCTCTCTTCTCTCTCTCTCTGTCGTTCTCTCTCTCGTTTTCTCTCTTTCTGTTAATGCCACACAATGATCGATTAATTATTTGAATTTCATGCATTTTCTTTTTTTCTTTTGTTGTAATTTCTGACCACACCAAGTACCCGCCTGAAAAACAGCTTGGTCAATCTCCAGCCTGTTTGTAGAACTTTCCGTTAACGATTCCTTCATTCTCAATATGCAGTTTACTTGTCGAATGATCATATTGCAAACGTATTTACTCATATTTACTCATCCTCTGAAATCACTTGCACACGCAGCTGGTATCTCGTGTGTTGATTTATTAATGACTGTTAGTTATCTTCACTTTGTTTTTTTTATTCATATTGGCTTACCAATGCTCAGACATTTGCCCTCCTTTTGCTTACTCCTGCCTACCTCTTGCTTATTCCTGCCTATCCCTTGCTTACTCCTGCCTATCCCTTGCTTATTCCTGCCTATCCCTTGCCCACCTCTTGCTTACTCCTGCCTATCCCTTGCCCACCTCTTGCTTACTCCTGCCCACCTTTTGTGTACTCCTGCCTACCCCTTCCTTTGCTTACTCCTGCTTACCTCTTGCTTACTCCTGCCTATCCCTTGCCCACCTCTTGCTTACTCCTGCCTATCCCTTGCCCACCTCTTGCTTACTCCTGCCCACCTCTTGCTTACTCCTGCCCACCTCTTGCTTACTTCTTTCCACTATGAAACCCACTTGTACAACGACCTCAGGTGGGTTGTATGTAGGCTACGTAAATCTAACTGTATATCCGTCTATCTCTTTATCCGGCCTTTAAAGAACACAGTGCCTTAAAGTGCATTTGTGCTTGTATCAGAGGCTGTGTGTACGTGTGCGTGTGGATGCGTGTGTGTATTTGTGAGCTTGTATGCAAGAACCGGCGTGTTTGATTGTGTTTGCAAAGTAAGCTTAAATGCTCGGGTGTATGTATTTTATATAATATTTTATGATTATTTTCATGTGGGAGTTTTATTTTCATATGCGGGTGTGCCATTTATTTATTCAATTTAAGAAATACATGGAGAGGAGGAGAGAAAATCTGTTCATTATTTTCCTTATTGGGAAATTTAGGCTCCACGTCGTGTTTTGCCATATTTTTCTTTAGGGCTTGTATGAAAAAGGGGAAAAAAAACTGCGATTTCCCAAAAAGAAGTTTGTAATTGCCTTCCTCTCTTCCTCTTCCGCTTCTTCTTCCTCTGCGTCTTTCCATCTTTTTTTCCGAAAGTGGAAAAAGTGGCTGGTTATTATAAGTTTGGGAAGAAAAGTGCGTAATAACGTGTATACGAAAATGATTTTTTGTGAAAGGCGGAATTTCTTATATAAAGTCCTGTATGTAAATGCGAACTTCTGTCTGAGAATTTTTATTTTCTTCTTCTTCTTCTTCGTCTCCTAGTTTTGGGGGCGGTTTTTGCTGGAATATATGTTTTATTCAGTTAGTTATCTGTTCGTTTGATTTGTCTTTTTGTTATTATTATCATTATCGTGGTTTAGATTTCATGCGTGGCGAGAAATGTTTTCTCGTTCTTGTTTTTGTTCTTCTCTCTTCTTCTTCTCCTCTTTCTCCTCCTCCTTTTTCTTCTTCTTCTCTCCTCCTCTTTCTTCATTTTTTCTTCTTCTCCTCTTTCTCCTCTTTTCTTCATTTTTTTCTTCTTCTTTTTCTTCTCCTTCTCTCTCTCTCTCTCTCTCTCTCTCTCTCTCTCTCTCTCTCTCTCTCTCTCTCTCTCTCTCTCTCTCTCTCTCTCTCTCTCTCTCTCTCTCTCTCTCTCTCTCTCTCTCTCTCTCTCTGTCTTTTTTATTTTATTTCTTGTTAAGTTTGTTTTCATTGCATATTTTATTTGGTTCAGCATTTCTTTAACCTTTTCTCTCATTTTTTTATTACTTCCCTCTCCCCTTCAAAGATTTCCATTCTAGACCACTTTTATTTTTCAACGCTGAAACCGGTTATACTATCCTTGTTTTTAGCTTTGTTTATTTATATACACAGCACACACACACACACACACACAACACAACACACACAACACACACACACCACACACACACACACACACACACACACACACACACACACACACACTCTCTCCTCTCTCTCTCTCTCTCTCTCTCTCTCTCTCTCTCTCTCTCTCTCTCTCTCTCTCTCTCTCTCTCTCTCTCTCTCTCTCTCCTCTCTCTCTCTTTCTCATTTCACCCTCTCTCCCTCTCTCTCTTTCTCGCTTTCTCTTTTTTCTCGTTATTCCGCCACCCTTGTTTAAGCTATTAACCCATTTATCAGAATAGATAATGATTCATGAACAAACATTTGTCTCCATCCCGTGTCATAATTTCGAGGATGACGAGACGGCGAGGGTCGAGATTGGCAGGAAATGACAAAGAAAAAGGGGTTACAAGATCGGCGTCACGGGGTGTCACGCAGCCGCCAGAGTGTCACGAGGCCGGCAGGGTGTCATGGCCGATAGGGTGTCATGAGGCGGCAGGGTGTGAGGCCAGCAGGGTGTGGCCGTCCAGCAGGGTGTCAGGCCGATAGGGTGTCATGAGGCCGGCAGGGTGTCATGAGGCCAGCAGGGTGTCATGAGGCCAGCAGGGTGTCACGAGGCCGGCAGGGTGTCATGAGGCCAGCGGGGTGTCACGAGGCCGGCAGGGTGTCACGAGGCCGTCACGAGGCCGAGGGTGTCACGAGGCCGGCAGGGTGTCAGGGTGTCATGAGGCCGATAGGGTGTCACGCGGCCGATAGGGTGTCACGAGGCCGGCAGGGTGTCACGCGGCCGCCAGGGTTGTTGCTGGACATGGGAGCGTCTCCAAGCAGGGTGGGCGTGGCTGCCTTAGGGTGAGGCTAGAAGACGGAGGGTCCCAAGGGTGCGCTTGGGTGAGCATCAGAAGCGTGACAGCCGTGTCATTGACGAGTCACGTATGAGTTGGCGGCTGATGGCATCGTGTGGCAGGTGTCAAGTCACGACGCCTTGATGCTGACGTGACTCGTGTCATACCAGGCTGTGGACGTGTGTCTCTCTCGCATGCATCGTAAATGAGCCCCGGGGGACGGGTGTGAACGCTGCTGATTTTGCGATAAGAGAGAGCTATGCAGAGAGAAAAAAGAAGAGAGAGAGAGAGAGAGAGAGAGAGAGAGCGAGGAGAAGAGAGAGAGCGAGAAGAGAGAGAAGAGAGAGAGAGAGAGAGAGAGAGAGAGAGAGAGAGAGAGAGAGAGAGAGAGAGAGAGAGCGAGAGCGAGAGCAAGAGAGAGAGACAGAGACAGAGACAGAGACAGAGACAGAGAAACACATAAAAACACACACATACTGTCTGTATGCAACTGTATGCATGTTAATGTAGGTACGAATATGTGTATATACATGGATATACATATACTGAAAGTAAACGCATTCCAAAATTTATGAATCCATGTATTCACACATACATATTTACGTACATGCATTAAAGCATAGAAACGTGATGCATGAAGCGTAGGCTATATCTAACACTAATGTTTTTTTTTATGTATTCAATGTATAGTCGTATCTTATTTTTTATATGTATTTTTTTGTGCATTCTATCTATAATCGTATATTATTTTTATATATATTTATTAATTTTTTCATTCACTCTTTCTGTTTGGATGTCTGTGCGTTGTACCAGGTTCATCTTCCTTGCCAGTGCTTCCCTGCTCCCTCTTTCGTTAAACCTCAGCTTGCGTCGTCACCCTGGCAACCCCCTTTCCACCTCGCGTGCACCCTCGCCGCCCGCCCTGCCTCGGCAAGTGAGGCGTCAAACCCTCCGTGCACCCTGGCGGTTCCTACTTTCACCCTTCCCACCCTGCAGTCGAGGCGAGGGGAAGGCGGGAAGCGAGGTGCAGAGAGCGAGGAAGGAGAGGGTGAGAAGGGTGTGAGAGGTGGAGAGAGAGGGAGAGGGAGAGGGGGAGGGGAAGAGGGAGGGGGAGGGAGGAGAGAGGGAGAGGGAGGGAGGAGGGAGAGAGAGGGGGGGAGGAGGAGGAGGGGGAGGGTGTGAGAGGAGATGGGAGAGAGAGAGAGGTTGGTGAAATGGAGAATGGAAAAATAAAGAGATTGAGGAACGGTTGGAAGGAAATAAGCTTGGTGCAGCGAGCGAAGAGGAGACTTGGGAAAAAGAGATAGAGACGACAAGCGAAAGGGGAGGGATTAGAGATTAGGAAGTGGAGAGGGAGAGGGGGAGAAAGGGAGAGAGGGAAAGGGAGAGAGAAAGAAGAAGGGGAGGAGAGATCCTAATAACTCGTGCGAGCCCTCATATTGGATCTCCTTGTGTCCAAACTTGGAAAAAAAACTATTGGTGCGTCCCTTCGGCTGGGCAGAGGAGGGGGGGGGGGCGACCTGGTTTTATTTTATTCTATTTTTGTTATATTTTTTACTTTTTGTTGTTTATTATTAGTAGTATGTTGGAGAGTTTGCATGGTGTGTGTATTTATGCCTAGGCGAATGAAAAGACGCACACGCTTGTGTGCGCACGCACGCACGCACACAGAAAAACGCACATGCACACACACGCAGCAAGCACACACACACCGCACACGCGCACACACGCACACACACACACACACACACACACACACACACACACACACCACACACACACACACACACCACACACACACACACACCACACACACACACACACACAGACACAGAGCAGAGAGAGACAGACAGAGCGAGATAGACAGAGAGACAGAGACAGAGACAGAGACGGAGAGAGTGGAAATCAAACACAGACGCTCACATCTAATGG
>NW_020869028.1:589892-592392 GCF_003789085.1 Penaeus vannamei | reverse complement strand
TGAGAGATGAAGGGGGAACGAAATAGTAGACTAGAAAGAGAAAGAAGCAAGAAAGAGGAAATAAATTATGAACTATTATACAAGTAACATAACGATGAAAAATAACCAAAGGGAAAGCTGATAAAAATGGTGTTAAAAGGAATAACGTGAATGAGAGCTGGTAGAAGATGATACTTCAATTAACGAACGTCTTTATAACGAAGACAATCTCACACTAGTCAGTATTTCGGTTCCTTAAGGTACAGTTTACTTAGCAATAATTAGAAGAATTTTTCTTAGCGTGATCAAGTTACCCCCCCCCCCCCCCCCCCACCACCAAAAAAAAAAGAGATAAATAATGTATTCTTATTTTCTATAAGAAGAAGAAATAGAAGAAGCAAAGAAGTAGAAGCAGAGGAAGAGAAGAAAAAGAAAAAAAATCACTGCTCTAGACAATCTGTATATTTATTAGTCTTTTACGTAAATATATTTCAATCAATTAAAGAATAATAATAGAGGAATATTCCTGTCTTTTCTTCGCTCGTACACTAGATCTCAAAGAAGAAGAAGAAAAAGAAGAGGAAGAAGTAGAAGAATAAGGATAAGAAGATGAAGAAGGAGGAGTAGAGAGAGGAAGGGAAAGGAGGGAAAAGAAGTAGAAGATAAAGAAACACAGAAGGAGATGGAGAATGAAGAAGAAAGCAAACAAGAAAAAAACTAAAAGAAGAAATGTAATAAGAAAAAAATAAAAGAAGAAGATGTAATAAGAAAAAGAAAAAAGAAAAAACGAAGAAGAAGAAGAAACAAAACAAGAAAAAATAAAAGTAGATATAATAAGCAGAAAAAGAAAAGAAAAAGAAAACTAAAAAAAAGAAGAAGATGAAAAAGCAGAAGAAAAAGAAAAAAAAAGAAGACGAAGAAGAAGAAGAAGAAGCAGAAGAAGAAAAAAGACAGACAGAAAGAAAGAAAAAAAGAAAAAAAGAAGAAGACGAAAAAGCAGAAGAAAAAGAAGTAAAAAAAAGAAGACGAAGAAGAAGCAGAAGAAAAAGCAGAAGAAAAAAAGAAGACGAAGAAAAAAAGTAAAAAGAAAACACACACACACGAGAAAATACCCTTTCTCTCTCTTCTCTCTTCTCTTCCCGGTCGATCTCGAAGCCAGTGCAGAAGTGAGAGCGATCCTTATCTCGTAAACTGGGGTGGGTGGGTGGGGGGGGGTTGGCCATCGACGGAGGCTGAAGTCACAATGGTGGGCGTCTTGGGTCATTCGCGAGACGGATCCAATGGGCGAGGGAGCGACTTGAAGATTACATGGAGTTTTTCCCCCGCGTCTTTGGCCTTCCTCGGTCTCTACTTCACTTTTTATTATTATTTATTCTACTTATTTATTTATTTATTTATTTTTTATCTATTTATATTCTTTTTTTTGAGATTTTTTTTTTTTTTTTTTTTTTTTTTTTACTTTTATGTGTTTTTGTTTTTCTTTTATTATTCTCATGCCTCCCTTCTTTCTTCTCTCCTACTCCTCCTCTTGTTTAATGTTTTCGTCTCGTTACCCTCTACTTGTTAATATTCCTCTTCCTCCTCCTTCCCCTTCTCCCTTCCCTCCTCCCCTTCCTTTCCTTTCCCCCCCCCCTCCTCTTCCCTTTCTTTCTCACCTCATTCTCCTCCTCCCCCACCCTCCTCCTTATCCTCCTACCTTCCCATCCCCCTCCCTCCTCCTCCTTCCCTTCCCTCCCCTCTCTCCTCCCTTTCCTTTCTCACTTCATTCCTCCTTCCCCCCTCCTCTTCCTTTCCTTTCTCACTTCATTCCCTCTCCTCCTCCTCACCCCTCCTACTTCTTCTCCCCTCCTAACCACCCCTCCTCCTTTACCCCCCCCCCCATTCTCCTGTCCTTCTCCACCTCCTCCAAACCAAGTAACGAAAGGCAAATATCGCTAACAATAGCGGAGACAGCGATCGCCATCGGCAACACCGCAGTGGATAGATGTTGCCGTCTGTTTAGCACCGGATACTTTACACACAACACCTACGGTTTAAGTGGTGCGTGTCAGTGTTAGTCTGTGTTATCACGAAGCCGCCGGTGTTAGGGGCTAGACTGGAGGTGGTGTTAGCGTCTTTGTGCTGCGGTTCTGCGGATGATCAGGTGGTTTTAGCGCCTTTGTGCTGCGGTTCGTCGGCTGATCAGGCGCCGGATCCACTAACGCAACTTACGATGGTGTAAAATCACTGGTAACTGTAGTTATCACTGTAAAAAGAGAGCGGTGTTATTCTCTAACATCGGAGTTACCATTGTGAATTTTAACAGTGGTCGGAGCACTGGTAACTTATGATGATGATGTCATCACGTGTTATCTCGTCCAAAAATCAATATTCAAGCAAAGTCTTTGGTTCGTTTTTATACCTGATATAATCAGTATGATGGCAAACACACGTCACAATATGGACTTGGCGAAGAAATGCAAATTTCACATGAAACTAGCAAGGATAAATTCCACACAAATTCTCTTAAAATTATAGCGAG
>NW_020869028.1:574892-582392 GCF_003789085.1 Penaeus vannamei | reverse complement strand
ATAATGGTATTATCAGCCAAATCAAAGGGGAATGATAACAGTAATCACAATGATAATTAAATATGATTTTTAAATTAGTAGTTATGAGATGATATGTATAAGAGTTATAAATGTGGCGATATTCATAATCACGATAAGGATTGAGCAAATTATGGTAATGATGGTATTAATGATAAAGGAAATATGAACGCTAGTGGTGGCAGTGATGATAACGATATAAGAATAACGGTATAAATGATAACAAATACGATAACAGTAGAAATAATAACAGTAGAAATATTTAACAACAGTAGAAATATTGATAACAGTAAAATAGAAATAATAACAGTAATAACAGTAAGAAATAGCCAAATAGATAACAGTAGAAATGACAAAATTCATGACAGTATAGATAACAGAATTGATAACAGGTGAAATAACAACATTAATAAGAGTAGAAATAACAAAACTGAGAACAATAGAAATAACATTAATAACAGTAGAAATAGCAAAACTGATAAAAGTAATAACAACATTCATAACAATGATACTAAAATATAGTTAGTAGGAACGAAAAGATCTATAGTGTCAAAAAAAAGTAACTGAACCACTCTCTCTAGTAACAATACAAGTCCTATTACTAATGACTATAGAAAAAAAACAAATGAAACTTACTCCTCATACGCGCACCATACATACGCACAACCAAAAGAGAAGATAGTGAAATAACCACTATAACACCATAAACCATTGACAATACTACAAAAAAACAATTATGCAGCTGCAATAACAACAATAACGAAAACAAAAACAATGAAATAGTAATAAAAATAATCACATTAATATCGTTATGAATCATTTGTAATATCAATTCTATTTCAGTTTACAAACTAGAAGTAATAGAAGATGATGAAAAAGGAGAAAGAAAAAGAAGAAAAAAGGAGAAGAAAAAAAGAGAAAGAAGATGATGAAAAAAGAAGGAAAAAAAGGAGGAAAAAAAGAAATAAGAAGAAAAAGGGAGAAAGAAGAAGAGAAAATGACAAAGAAGGAGAAGAAAGAAAACAAGAACAAGGAGAAGAAGACAACGGAAACGAAGAAAGAGAATAAAAAGAAGAAAGAGAAAATACTTGAACGTAACTTTTCCAGGCCTTCTTTCTTTTTTTCTCTCTTTGTCTCTCCTCCTTTTACTCTCCCTGCTCCTCCCATCCGTCATCATCCCCTTCCTTCCTTATTCTCTCCCTGTGCCTCCCCTCCTCCTATTCTTTCTTCCCTTTCATTTCTTCCTTTCCTTCTTATCCCCTCATGCTCCATCTCCTTGTCCTTCTTCCTCTTTCATTTCGCATCATTTCTCCTCATTCATTCCCTACCCTCCCTCCTCCACAATCTGTACCCTTTCTCCCTCCCCTTCTTCTCCCCTACCTCCCTCCCATCTCCTCCTTCCCCTCCCTTTCTTCCCCATCACCTTTCAACCCTCATCATCTACCCTTTCTATCTTCCCCTCCTCCCAAATCACCTCCTTCCCCTCCCTCCCTCCCTTACCTCCTCTTCCCCTCCTCCAACCATCTCCTCCCCTCCCTTTCGTCCTACTTCTCCCTCCTCCCCTCCTCCTTCCTTTTCCTTTCCTCCTACCTCTCCCCTCCTCCTCCCTTCCTCCTACTTTCCCTTCTACCTCTCCCTCCTCCTTCCCCCCTTTTCCTTTCCTACCTCTCCCTCCTCTCCTCCCTCCCTCCCCCCTTTCCCACTCTCCTCCCTCTCCCTCTCCCCTCCCCTCCCTCCTCACCCTTACCCACTCTCTTCCTCCCCTCCCCACCTCCACCTCCCTCCCCCATCCCCTCCCCTCCACACCACCCCCCGCCCCTACACGAACCCTCCTCCTCGCTCCCGCATTATGCACAACCGGCGAAAACCCGCGTAAGGATTTCATTACTCGGTCCTTTGTGCTGTTGTGATTTATCCTTGCGCCGATGCTGGGGTTAAGGATCTCACGGCGGTCGGGTCAATAGTTTTTTTCTTTTGTTCTTGTTCTTGTTCTTTTTCTTCTTTTTTTCTCTGTTTTCTTTTTCTTTTTTTCTTCTTGTTTTTTATTTTTTTTTTTATTATTATTTTTTTTACGGCTGGACCCCCCCAAAAGGGGCCCGCTGTTGTTATATCTGTTTTTTTTTTTTCTCTCTCTCTCTCTTTATCTCATGTAATCTTCACTTTCCCCTCTTCTTTCTTTTTCTTTCTTTTCCTTCTTGCAGCTTCTTTGCGTCTCTCTATTCATCTTTCTCTTATTCCGCTCCTCCTCCTCTTTCTTTTCCTTCCCATCCCTTTCCTTTCCGTCACTGTTCCCATCTCCTCTCCCTTCACTTTCCCTCGGTCCCTCTCTCGCTCCTCTTCTTCCCTTCCCGCCCCCCGCTCCTTGGCCCCTCCCCCACTCAATCGAGGGAGATACACCTTCGGCCCCTCGACCTTCCTCACACGTAACTGATCCCTTTTGATGAAATTGAATTTTAGTTCTAACCTACTCATCTCTCTCTCTTTTCTTTTTTTCTTTTCTCCCTCTCTCTCTGTTTTCTTTTTCCCTCGTTTTTCTTGTCTTCTTTCTCTGAATCTGTCTCCTCCTTTTCTTGTCTTTCTCTCTTCGTCTTTATTTTGTGCTTCTAAATTCTCTTCTGTCTCTGTCTCTCTCTCTCTCTCTCTCTCTCAGTTCTCCCTCCCTACCTTACTCTCTACTCATCTCTATAATCTTCCTGCTCTCTCTCTCTACTCTCTCTCTCTTCTCCTCCTAGTTCGCTCTGCATCGAATTTTCCTGTTTTTCCCAAGGTAATTTCTTTCTACTTTTCTTCCATAATTTCCTGAAGTCATCTTCTTCCCTTTCTTGCTTCCTCTATCTGGGCTACTCCTTCTTTTTTTCTTGTCTTCTTCATACTGCTCTTCCTCCCTACCTCTTGTCTCATTTCTCCGTCACCTCCTCTATTCCTCCTTCCTCCACCCCCCTCCTTGCTTCCTCTGTGATATGCTTCGAATCCTGGTAAAAAATCTCTGAAAAAATTTGAAGCTTCCTGCTTCTAACCTCCTCCCCCTCCCCCCATCCCTCCTTCAACCTCGCTCCGTTCATCCCGTTTATATCTTCTTTTTCGGTTCTTCATTTGTCTTCTTCGTCTTGTCTTTGTTCTTATTTCTTAAACTTTGTTCTTCGTCTGATGTCCTTGTTCTTATTGTTCTTCTCTTTTCGTTACTTTTCTTGTTTTCTTATAGTTCTTCTTCTTATTTTTCGTTCTGTCCTTAGTTCCTTTATTTTTTTGTTCTTTTCCGTGTTTCATGTTCTTGATTGCTGTTATTATTTATTCTTTTGGATTTCTTTTTGGCTTCTTCTCTGTCTTTTCCCCTTTCATCATTGGAAAATTTCGTTTCTGGGAAGTATGTTTGTTTTGTAAGGAGATTTCCTTCCAATGGCTTATAGAATGATCGTTGCTTGGGCTAAGTCACCGTCGATCTAATATAAGTATTTCCCAGATTTTGAGATTTGCTCAACTTATTTTCACTCCTCTTGTTATTTCACTTGTGGCTCACCTTTAGCTACCCTCTTCTAGTGAGAGATAGCTTGTTTGTATAGTCTGTTGTGTGTTAGCAATTTTTGACCATATTCATACATAAAAATACGTTACGACAAACACACATCACATGCCATACACGGTGTTTGATGTCTCCTCTCTCCTCTAGTGCCCTTATGTTATTTAAGTATGAAAAATTGGTGTATACACACACACAACATTCTCGATCTTAGAAATCCAAATAGGTTTTGACACTAGCTAGCTGAGCCAGCCTATATTTTAACCCATTACCTGCCTTCCCTCCCTCTGCATTCACATACCACTCTTCTTATCTTCACGCAAGACCGCCCGTCCACACTAACTCCTCCCTCCCTCTGAATTGTCCCTTTCCCTTCCCTAATCTTACCTTGACCCCCCTCCTTCCCCTACCCTCCCTACCTTATACCGTGAATAGCTATACCCACTGCCACTTAGCCTGTAACTCCCCTACTCTTTCCTCTATCACCCCAATACATCACTCACATTCACATAGGTATACTATTATAATATACCCATACCAACTATATCAACATATAATATATAAAACTATATGTATTGTATATAGGCCATATGAACATGCAGAACGTATAGGTAAATACATTCACATGGACATATATACATTAATCGGCAGGAAAAGATTATTATTGGCTGGCCATTAGCTACATTAGGGTATGAGATCACTTCACTTCACACACAACGGTAACTTTTGGGAAACAGGAAAAAGGACTTCCATTAGGGGTGGTTCATAATTTTTAGCATTTTCAACATTTACAAAACGCACGCTAGGGGGTAAGGGGTTAAACCCCGCTTCGCACTCTTTTTAAAATCCTATGAAAATGTCGAAGTTAGATTGTATCGAGTGTTCAGTATCTGTAGATAAATACCGCTTGGCTGACCTAACTTTCCTTAATAAACTGTACCCAAGAATTCATAAACATTTAGTAAATTCATATCTCAAGTTGAAATATGGTATATTGAATAGTTGGTATGAAATATTTCTCAGACTTAACTGATCCTGATATTTGTCCCAATTGAAAATAACCCCTAATTATGAGAAATTATCCCCTATCAAGTGCTTATGAGGTAGCATGACTATCAGGAACATTTTCACAGGACTACCCACACGTCTGGCATCAACTTTTCATGTGTTCAATTTTAGGGTGGAGAGGAAGTAAGCAAAAAGTATATTCTTTGTACACTTGTTGGAAATGTTGAACCATCCCTTAGTAAAGAATTGGTGTACCGAGTAAATACATACATAGACACCATTAAATATATTGATAGCAATAATTTCTTCCTTATTCTTTTAAATTTAATAATTACGTATTGGTGTACCTTCTAATATTTACAGTGGGATATTTTATTTTGGAGGACATTCAGTTAATTAGATACGTTAATAGAAAGAATAAAATACACAAAAAATGTTCCTACTTATCATAATGCTCCATCCTACATATTTTCCCATACTTCTGTAATAGTAATATAGCCTATCCAGTTCTTACTATGCTACTGTAGGCTATATATTTACCTGACAACCTCACCATAAAATCAATATCATATTAAATTTATATCCACCGATTGCACTTAGAGCAAATATGCTGGGGATTTCAATGCTGTCATAAATAGTGATCCTCCTTTCTTCACCCCCCCCCCCCAATCCTCCCAGATTATTTATAACATCTCTTATAATCTCACATATACACGCATGTGGGCTGTGTGTTGAATTATATACTGCAGATCTAAGTCATTTTAGTGAGCCAATCTGTTATTTATTTCTTTTGCTGTGTCTAGCGATTTGATCAAATCTCTGAACATCAAGAGCAATTTTGGATTTAAAAATTACAAGTAATGGGAACTGAAGTGTTATGGGGAAGGGGAGGGGGGGGGGCTTCTCAGTAGGGGGTGGTAGTTCCTCCCTTCCCCCCTCTGTTGATCCGTCACTCTATGTCAATAAACAATGCAATTTTCGCTGTGTTTAGAAGTCGCTCTAATCTAAATTGAATGAAAAACACATTCGAGTTAAGTGGTTCGAGCTCAGTAAATCACCTGCAGTAAAGTTATGAACAGGCTATTGCAAAGGTAAGTATACGAGAGGGAATGGTCTTCTGCGTGGTTTTATCCGGCCAGGATTAATGGTCCGGACCTTTTTCTAAACTCGAAATTATTGGTGTAAATCTCATCATGCATTCACAGATGACTACAATTTACATAATGGACGCTAATCGAGTTGATTGAATCTACGGATTGATATTTAGTGCGGTTTCCGAAGTAAAGAGGAACGGCTATAATTCAAGCTAAGTACACCCGCGACGGAGGAGATGCCGTGGATTTGTAATACATTTCTTTTTGCTCCTGATTCTCAGCGGGCGTCCGTCATGCTGGCTCTCCGACGCCGGGAGAAGAAAGAATCTGTTATTTTCGCGCCGTGTATCATGTTCGCGGCTCGACGCACACTCGCTCCCGTCTTGAAGGAGAGGAGGAAATGTCGCGGCGCCCTTTGGCTTCGTCCAAGAGGTCCTTTCAGTTAAGTTGGTTTCAGTTCGCGAATTTCGGAGACACCAAGATATCCTCTCCCGGCCAGCGTGCTCTTAAATCTCCTTTCTTTTCTTTTTTCCTTTCTCTCTTCCTTATGCCATGAACACGTCAACGCTATGTCGAGAAGGAAGAAAGATCGACATGCCGCTCTCTCGGACGTATTGCTTTCCGGAGAACCGCCACAGCCGCCTCGAACGCACGGCCGCAGGAACCGCTCGCAAAGGAATGCTGTCTTGGTACATTCCTTCGGCGCTCTCTTGTGCGTTCCGCGTCCTTGTTCGGTCCGCCGGGAGGCAGCGGCGCTCCCCGGTGACACCTGTCGACCTTTTAAAGTGCCCAGGGCGGGTCTCGATAATTGGTCTACATGCACTTGATCGCCCTGCATACCCGCCCTCATTATCAGACAGGTAATTGATAGTTTGTGTTGATCGCCGGTCTCTGTCGCGATGAGAGGGGCGGTGTTCCTGGGCAGGCCGGTGTCAGGTGGCCGCGCGGCGCCTGCCAGCCACCGTGAGTAACGAGGCTGATTTGCAATTATTGATCGATGAAGTGTTTGGTCAACGCTATCCCAGGTGATTCTCGGGAGCCATTGTGTATGCAGCGGCTGACAAAACCTGTCTGGCTCCTCCTCCTTCGCCGCCTCCCTCAGCTCGCGCCCGCACGCCCATTCGACGATCGCCCGACGCGACGGTAGGGTTGCGTCGGGTGGGCGGGGTGATCGGCTTCAGTGAGGGGGTTGATGAGGTGTTGGTGGTGATCGCGTGTTGAAGCACACTGGATCACATAACATTCTCTCTCTCTCTCTCTCTCTCTTCTCTCTCTCTCTCTCTCTCTCTCTCTCTCTCTCTCTCTCTCTCTCTCTCTCTCTCTTCTCTCTCTCTCTCTCTCTCTCTCTCTCTCTCTCTCTCTCTCTCTCTCTCTCGCACTTACTTTGTATCTGTGTGTGTGCTTGTTTGTGAGTCAAACCATGTATATGCATATCTGTATCTATACAAACACAGCAGCAGCGACAACAAAGAAAGTCCCGCCACAAAAGAAGAAGAAGAAAAAAAGAGAGAATAATAAATAAATAAACGATCAAAGAATCTTGGAACAGGGCAGTTATGTGGCAATACACCTAAAATTATTACGAGTTGGAAGTCGTGTTATCGTCTCATAGGAGATAAGCTTTGCGGATATAATCTACCTTCACAGAAACTACAACGTTTTTCATTCTTATCGGCTTTAGGAATTCAGATACACGAAATACGTATGAGTGATTTAGCAGATTAAGGGAACTACCATTGGTGTACATCATCAAAACCAAATAAAATCTAATCGATAGTTTATCATGACTTCCTTAAGATAGTTGGCATCTGTATTTAATCAATCGATAGTTGACAGTTGTATTAATGAGTTCCTTTGATATGC
>NW_020869028.1:557392-559892 GCF_003789085.1 Penaeus vannamei | reverse complement strand
CAGTAAAGATGATGAGAATAATAACAATATGGCTAATGATATTATTAATGTTAATAACAATTGTAATGATAGTAATAATGACAATGATAACAATGTTGATGATCATGATAGTGATAATAATGATAAAGATAATAGGTTGATAACAATGATAATGTTACTTATATGAATCTAAGTAAGTTTAATTATTTCTGTTTTGCTTATATATATATATATATATATATATATATATATATATATATATATGTTATGTGTGTGTGTGTGTGTGTGTGTGTGTGTGTGTGTGTATGCTCCAGAAATGCTGTGTCCCAGAGCATTTCTGGATCATCTAAAAAAAAATTACCTGGTATTTTTGTATCACTGTCACTATAGTATTTTCAAAACAGTAATACCACAGTACTTCACATTGCAGGCAATGATTCTGGGAATAGATTTTTTTTTTTTTTTTCTTTTGATGCTGTTACTTTTTTTTTCTTCTTCATATTCGTTTTTTTTCGATTGTCATTTTTCAAAGAAAAGGGGATGAATGAAGGGAAGGATTAGAGAAAAAAACACAGAAATTATATAATTGTTGTATGTTCACCAGTGATGTGCATTTCAAAAGGTTCTGCTCTCTCTCTCTCTCTCTCTCTCTCTCTCTCTCTCTCTCTCTCTCTCTCTCTCTCTCTCTCTCTCTCTCTCTCTCTCTCTCTCTCTCCTCTCTCTATCTAAATAAAACAACGAAGGGAAGGAAGGATTTGAAATTGCCCGAATGTATATATACTTAGACACACACACACACACACACACACACACACACACACACACACACACACACACACACACACACACACACACACACACACACACACACACACACACACACACACACACACACACCTTTTGGCTTCTCTTCCTGACACCAGACATCACATTCAACGTATAGACGGATGTAAACATAAAAAATTTTGCAAGAAATTTCGAAAACTTATTAGTTAAAATCAATAATTACGAAATACGAAATGATTCTGATGAAAGCGAAATATCCCCCAAGCTTCCTTCACGAAACATATGATCTACATGAATGGTTAAAAAAATGGTTAAAATGAATAATGGTTAAATGGTCAAAAGAATGGTTAAAATAAACAATGGTTAAATGGATAAAATGAATAATGGTTGGATAAAATGAATAATGGTTAAAATGCATAATGGTTAAATGGTTAATAAGAATGGTTAGAATTAATAAGTGGTTAAAAACAAATAAAGTGACTAAATTAACAAAACGAATAGAATGGTTAAATGGTTAAAAAAAGGTTAAATGAATAAAAAGGTTAAATGAATAAATGGTTAAATGGTTAAAAAAAAGGTTAATTGAATAAATGGTTAAATGGTTGAAAATTAATAAATTGCTAAATGGTTAAAATGAATAAAATACTAAAATTGTTTAAAAGAATGGTTAAATGGTTTAATGGTTACCAAACGGCCAAAAAGAATAAAAATTCACATTCACATATTTGCATTTAATATACATTCTCGGCAAACTGCATATTGTTGTATCAGTCAGACTGTCTTTGCATGACAGCACGTACGAATTACCAAACTCCACTCATGCAAACCTAGTTGAGACCAAAGTAAAAAAATTAAATAAAAAAAGTCTACCATCCATCACAATTTTTTATTATTATTACTAGGAGCAGGATCGATAATGAGGGAAGAGAAATTGGCGTAATATGAACAGTAACGTTGGTAATTATGATGATGGTTATTACGGTCATTGCTACTGCTACCTTGATTGTTATCTTGGTTATCATAACTATCATTCGTCACTGTTGTTATCATCATAATCATTATTATTATTAGCGTTATAATTTGCGTTATCATAAACCTTATTACTATCCTATCATAATTTGGTTGAGCATCACCCTATTCTTGCAGTGTTATCGTCAAACTCATCATTATTATTTTTCTTATCATTAACCTTATTACCATCCTCTCGTAATTTGGTTTCATTCTAGCTGTATTATCATAATTACTACAATAGTTATTTAATTTTTTTTTTCCTTTGAGGCAAGTACACAGAACTGTAGTAGTAAGACCCTCACTTTATGGATACTTATATATGGTGAAGGGGGGGTTAAGGTGGAAGGTAGGAAGGGGAAGGGGAAAGGAAGGGATAAAGAGGGTAGTAGGAGAAAGGGAAGGAAGAAGAGGGTTACAGAGAAAAGGGAGAAGGAGGAAACAGAGAGGAAAAAGAGGGAGTAAAGAGAGAAAGGGGATGGATAAGGGAAAGGGAAAGGGGGTTCAGAGAAGTAATGGGAGAGAGAAGGAAGAGGATAAGGAAGGAGGTGGAGGGGGGGGGGGTTAAGAAAAAAAGGAGAAAGGGGGAGGGGGAAGACGTAGGGCCTAAAAATGAAGGGGAGGAGTGAATATGAGGAACATTTGGGAGTGAGGAAGGTGGCAGGGAGGAGGGGGAAAGAAAGAGGAAGAGGGGAGGGCAAAAGGTAGAGGGGAGAGAGTGAAAGAG
>NW_020869028.1:534892-544892 GCF_003789085.1 Penaeus vannamei | reverse complement strand
ATATGTTAATGGTAATAATGACAGAAGCAATACCAATAATGCAAGGCAATTGACCAGATAATTGTAATCTAACTACAATATAATGACTAATACTTCTGGTAAATGAGTGCCATAGCATTTCGAGTTGAGTTTTCCTCATCTATTCCTTCCTCTCTATGTTATCCTCTTCTTTCACTCCCTCCCCCCCTTACTCTAACTCCTCCTTTTTTTTTTTTTTTTTTTTTTTTTTTTTTTTTTTTTTTTTTTTTTTTTTTTTTTTTTTTTTTTTTTTTTGCTCTTCTGAATCATATTTTTCTCCTCCCCCTTTATATTTTCCCTCCCTTTACCCTTCTCCTCGTCCTCCTTCCCCTCTCTCGACTCCTCTTTATCATCAGCCTCTTCCTCCTTCTCCATCATCTCGTCCTCCTTTTTCCTCCCCCCTCATCTCCATTCTTCACCTCTTCATCCTATCGCATCGCCCTCCTACCTTTCTTTCTCCTCCTTGTTCTCTGTTTCTTCCTCCACCTCGTCGTCGTCGTCCTACTCCTCCCCTTCCACCCCTCCTCCTCCTCCTCCTCCTCCTCCTCCTCCTCTTCCCCTCTCTTCCTCCCCATCCTCCTCCTCCCCCCTCCTACCTCCTCCTCCTCTCCTCCTCTTCTCCTCCTCCTCCCCTCCTCCCCCTCCCCTCCCCTCCTCCCCTCCCCCTCTCTCCTCTTCCCCCATCCCTCCCCCCCTCCCCCTCCCCTCCTCCTCCTCCCCCTCCCTCCATCTCCCCACCACCCAACCCGCTTACAAACACACAAACACACCCGAAAAAAAAATATATATATAATACACCCGGTCCGCCATCACCGGCTAAAAGATTATTATAATCCCAGATCGATGATAAATGGGTTTTCATTCCGCGTTCGGTGTAATGAATGGGTCTCTCTGGCGGACACTTAACTGAATATGACATCGATACCCCCAACCATGCAACAAGACCCTGGCGTTACATATTTTACGATCCGATCTGAGGTCTGAGTTGATTTATCGTTCTGTTTCACGTCAGATGTGGATCTCTCTCCCTCTCTCCTCTCCTCTCTCTCTCTCTCTTTCTTCGGTCTCTTTGTCTCTCTGTGGTTGTCTCTCTTACTCTCTCTCTCTGGTTCTCGATCTCTGTGAATATCTCGCTATATCTTTCTGTGTCCGTCTCTCGCTTTGTCTCCGTCTCTCACTCTCTTTGTCTCCGTCTCTCTCTCTCTCTCTCTCTCTCTCTCTCTCTCTCTCTTCTCTCTCTCTCTCTCTCTCTCTCTCTCTCTCTCTCTCTCTCTCTCTCTCTCTCTCTCTCTCTCTCTCTCTATCTATCTCTCTCTCTCTCTCTCTCTCACTCTCTCTCTCTCTCTCTCTCTCCTCCCTCCCTCCTCCCCTCCCCCTCCCTTCCCTCCTCTCTCTCCCTCCTTCCCTCCTTCCCTATCTCTTTCTCCCTTTCCTTCTCTGTCCTCTCTTCTCTTCTCCCCCCTTCTCTCTCTTTCCCTCTGCCTCTCCTATACCTGTGTGTCAGTTATCCTTCTCCATTATCACTCTTTACCTGTTTGTCAAGTACTCTTATTCATCATCATCATCTCCCTCCCCTTCTTCTTTCACATTCACTTTCATAATGCTTCGATCTATTTACAGACCAAAAGACTTGTACCGCTTCTTCTTCTTCTCTTCTCTTCTTTTTTATTCTTTTCTTCTCTTCTTCTTCTTCTTTCTAGGGGGGCGGGAGGCTGACAACCAAACTACACAAAGGCAGTTATTGTTATTGATAATACTATTGTTAGCACTATAGTTATGATCACTAGTAGAAGTAATAGTAGTAATGGTAGTATTAGTGATGCAATTATCACATTATTACTATCATTATCAGTATTAACATTACGGTCATTAACATTATTAACATTGCTGTCATTGTCATTATTATCCTTATTATTGCAATTATTACCATTTTTTCTGTTACTATCATCATCACTACTATCATTACCAAATTAATCATTATCACTATTATTTTATAAATATTACTATCATCATAACCATCACCATAGCAATCAATATCATCAACAGCAACATCATCATCAATTTTCATTATCATCTTTTCGTATCATTATCTATTCTTTCATCTATTCAATTACTTCTATCTATTCATTCCTTATTCATAAACTCATTCTTTTATCTATCTACTTTTCTCTACTTGGTATTTTAAACTACTAGGAAAGAAGGTTGGGTATTCGCTATGGAAAGGAGTGGTATTCTAAGGGTATTTGCAAGGGGAAGGAGTGGGTATTCTAATGGGCATTTGGTAGGGAAAAAGGGTATTTAGTAGGAAAGGAGGTATTCTAATTGGATATTCACTTGGAAAAGGAATGGTATTTAGCAGGGAAAGGAGTGGGGATATTCTAGGGAAAGAGTGGTATTCTAATTGGATATTCACTTGGAAAAGGAATGGGTATTTAGCAGGGAAAGGAGTGGGTATTTACTAGGGAAAAGAGTGGGTATTCCAAGTGGTTATTCACCAGGAAAAGGAGTGGGTATGTACTAGGGAAAGGCCTGGGTATTCCATGTGGGTATTCACTAAGAAAAGGAGTAAGTATTTACAAGGGAAAGAAGTGGGCAATCTAAGTGCGTATATACCAGGGAAAGGAGTGGATATTCATCTATTCATTCATTCATTGATCCATCTACTTGGAATGGGTATCTTTAGGCCTTTCATCGCGATATGCAACTCGGTCCCATCCGCATTGCAGCCGCGTGTTGTCTGCCATTTTCGTTATCAATTTGCATCATCTTTTGGGCGGTAGTTCATCTCCGCAGATGAGTTGGAGTTATTGCGTTCGAGAGCCGGTGAAAGTTCGCAATTACGGTGACCATCTCTGTGTGTTGAGTGGTTGTTTGTTTGTGTAACTGTGTTTCTCTGTTTCTTACGCTTTTCACTCTTTGTTGTTGCTTTTCTGTTCTCCTCTATCTGTTCTCTCTCACTTTCTGTGTTGTGTGTGTCTGTGTCTCCTCTCTCTCTCTCTCTCTCTCTCTCTCTCTCTCTCTCTCTCTCTCTCTCTCTCTCTCTCTCTCTCTCTCTCTCTCTCCTCTCTCCCTCTCTCTCCTCTCCTCCCTCCCTCTCTCTCTCTCCCTCCCTGTATGTATATATGCATATGACTATGTATTTACATGTACGTTTTCGTGTGTATAAAACGTCTATGACTGCATCCGCACGCGATGGCTGTCGTTGAAGATCCCACGCAGTACGCAGACAAAAAAATAAATACATAGATAAATAAAAGAAAAAGATAATAAAAAAAAGAAAAAAAAAGAAAAAAGGGCCAATTCATCTTTCTCTCCCTGCTGGCGAAACACAACAATAAGTGCTGACTGTAAAGACGGCTATTTAGCTTTGATCTTGAGTAATAGCCACGGTGTTCACGGTACCTGGGAAAGGAAAACGAGAGAGAAAGAGCGGTAAAGAGAAGAATTAGGAAGATGCAAAGAAAAGAAGAGAGAGAGAGAGAGAGAGAGAAGAGAGAGAGAGAGAGAGAGAGAGAGAGAGAGAGAGAGAGAGAGAGAGAGAGAGGGAGAGAGAGAGAGAGAGAGAGAGAGAGAGAAGAGAAAAGAAAGAGGAGAAAGAAGAGAAGAAAAAAAATCAAAGAGAGAGAGAGAGAAAGAAAGAGAGAAAAAAAAATCCTATATATCAAGAGGTAAGGGACGAAATGTATCAAACACTTACCAGATAGTATCACGAAAGACGTAACAGCTAATTCGGTGGTTCAGCGAGAGAGGTTCGAGTCATTTTCAATTACCTGTGTAACTGGGTCTTCATTAATTGCTAACTACCTGGAAAAATAGTCAATAGATCATCGGGTAATTGTGTAGTCTGTCGCCAAACCTTCTCTTTCTTTGGGTTTGTGGAGTATACACGCACGCAACGTACATGTACACACACACACACACACACACACACACACACACACACACACACACACACACACACACACACACACACACACACACACACACAATCTCTGTCTGTTTCCTTTTCTCACACTGACATTTACACACACGTAATATGTGCCTGTCTTCTCCCTTTCCCCACAATCAATCATTCACACACACACCACACACACACACACACACACACACACACACACACACACCACACACACACACACACACACACACACACACACACACACACTTCTCCAAAATAAAGTATAGAAAAGCGTGACCTACACAACGCTGCATCAAAACAGGCGTAAACATAAGCCAGATTTTTCAATTTGAATGCAAGGCAGATTAAACAAAGCCACAATAATTAAATAATTAAACCTATATTACGTTTCGAGTCCGGATAAAAGATCCTCCTCCGGTTGTCAGATAGCGAAACATTCCAACCTTGTATGCGTATCACTGCACCGAATTTCGTACGAATAAATCTACAAGTTATAAGAGCGATATTCCTTTGAAAACATCACATGAATTTGATATAGAGCGATAAGAAATTCAATTTATGGGACATTAGCATACAGACAGGAAGACAATGTGTGATATCAGATCATCTCAAGGCGAATCAAGAACACCGAATTGATTTAAAAGTCTTTGTTAGCTGAAAAAGGAAGGGGGAGGGGGAGGGGTGGTGAGAGGTGGATTGCCAAGCGTAAAAACAAACAGACATTAAAATATATGCAAAGCGAGATCGATATTAATGCTATTCCTACTAAGTACGTCATTGTGAAAATTATCATTACGGATTTTACCATCTACTTATATTCGTAAGTAGATGCAGCAGCAGTAGTTATTTGAATAATTCATATGATTATCGTTCTTATCATTGCTTTTGCTATCTTCGCACTCGAGTATGTTTTTATTATAATCGTCCTCATTTACATCTTTATCATAATTGCTATTGCTGACATTCTTATTGTCATTATTATCATTATGAAAGTTATTGTTGATATTATCATTATTATTACTTTTATCATCATTAATATTATTACCATTATCATCATTATTTTCCTTATTACTTTATCAGTATTATTATCATTATTATTATCATTGTCATTATCATTCATAATCTTATTCATCAGCAATCAGCTAAATTATGAAAATGATAATAGAAATGATAAAAAGGATAATAATGATACAGGTTATGATAAAAAAATAATAATGATAATTATAATTAGCATGACACAAGTTGTGACGTCATCTCGAACCCCCTCCCCCACTCCTCTCCTCCTTCCCTCCCTTCCTTCCCTCTCCCTTCTCCCTCCCTCCCTCCCTCCCTCTCCTTCTCCCTCCCTCCCTTCCCTCTCCCTTCTCCCTTTCTCCCCTTCCTCTCACGTTTCACTCTCTTAGATAAAGTCTTCATCAAACTGTATTCTAAAGAGCGAAAAGTCGTGAGAGGAAGAAGATCTGGCTAGTGTACTGACGGTTAAATATTTCCAATGTTGTTATCTATCGCATTTGTGCGGTCTCCTTCACACTGATAGATCGTGCGTGGGTTCAACGGAAAATAAGTTGTATTTTTTGAGTTTTATGTCCAGTACGGGGTCTAACTATGTAATTAGCGCCTGTTATCTGCATTTTCTCTTTTCTTTTGTCGTGTTTGACTACAGTATAGAGAGGAGTGTATGTGTGTAAATAATTTTTGTTGTTATTTTTGAGTGAAAGGAACCGGATTTTTAAGACATATTTTTCCCTCCTTCGGAATGATGATATGATAATTTTGCTTCAGGGACGAGGTCTTGTCTCTCTTCTTTTTTAATATATATCTCTTTTCTCTCTTCATTCCTTCTCTCTTATCTTTTCAATAAATTCTTTTCTGTTTCTCTTCTTGCTGTATCTCTTTTTTTTCTGTGAGGTGAAGGTCGACCTAGATGCTATAGCTTGATGGGGTCTTGTCTCCCTTTCAAACGGTCTAACATGAATCATTTTTGATAGAGGGTTTGATTCTCTTCGTACTTTATTTACTTTTTCTTGTTTTCTTTTTGTTTATTTCTTGATGATGATATTAGCTATGACTTTCATTATAATCATTCATGATTAATATTATCAATATTATTATCATCATTACCATTATCATCATTATTGCTGAGATTAATATTACTAATATTATCATCTACCTATCTATATATCTATCTCTGCCTTTCTTTGTCTCACTCCCTCTCTAACGTAGCAACATTCGTGCCCATGTCTCTCTCTGTCAACTTTGGCAATGGCAACTTTGGCAATGTCTCTCTGTCAACTTTGGCAGCTAATATCTGCACACAAGACAAACACGCAAGATTTTATTTTCCTTATCAGTATTTATTTTCTATAGTTGTTTATTTATTTGTTTGTGATGTCTTGATATCACTTTTGCATTTATTTATCTATTTGTTTGTTTATTTCTTATTCTTACTCTTACTTTCATTTTTGTAGCATCGTCTTCCACAGTGCAATAACTTGGTTCGTTTTCCCGAGGTTTGCGCTGCTTAAAACTGACGCAAGAATTTATTCATTTATTTACCTTTTTTTCTCGTCTTTTTTTTTTCAGGGGAGGGGGGAGGGGAGGCAAGGGTGTATGAGGTCTCCCGCGTGAGTGAAAGGTAATGATAGAATGATGACGGACAGATAACTGAATTCAGCTTGACCGTCAGGCATACTCCGGCTTGGGTGTCTCTGCGTGACGTCTGCAGATCCTTGAGATGGAGCTGAGAAGGCCGGGAGAAAGACAGACAGACAGACAGAGTGGCAGACAAAAGTGGCAGACAGAAAAAGGTAGGCAGGCAGGGAGAGAGGAACAGGTAGGCAGAGAAGCAGGCAGGCTGGGAGAAAGGCAGAGACAAGAGGCTGTGAGAAAGACAGGCAGGCAAAGAGGCAGACAGACAGACAGAGAGACGGGCAGACAGACAACAGGGAGTAGAGGGGAGGTAAGTAGAGGGAGAGACAGGTAGAGAGGGGAGGAGAAGGGGAAATAGGTAGGAGGGAAGGGAGACAGGTAGCGAGTAGGGGATGGGTTCATGGAGAGGAGGAGAGGAGAGAGAGGAGGGAAAGAGAGGAGAATAGAAGGAGAAGAGAGGACAGGGAGAGTTGGAGATGATGGAGCGGAGAGGAGAGAATAGGAGAAGGAGAGGAGAATGGAGAGGAGAAGGGATAAAGAGGAGGGAACAGGAGAGAGGAGGAAAGGGGGGAGGGGCAGGGAGAGAGGGAGGGAGAGGGTATCAAGATTACCATGCAGCGGCCAGCACCACATGATCCCGGATGCTGCGGGGAAGAAGGACACAAGCGCCTGACGTGTGGCCGCCACCTGACCCTCGAATCGGCCTTCATCTCCCGCGGTTTCCTCGGCCTCGACTCTCGCTCTTCGGCCCAGGCAGGCTTCTTCTCCGTCTGTCTGTCTGTCTGTCTGTCTGTCCTTCTGTCTCCTGTCTGCCAGTCTCTGTCTGTCTGTCCTTCTGCTCTGGCTGGCTCTGGTTCTGTCTGTCTGCTGCTGGTCTGTCTGTCTGTCCTTCTTTCTGCCTGTCTGTCTGTCTGTCTCCTGTCCTGTCTGTCCTGTTTGTCTGTCTTCTCTGTCTATCTGTCTGTCTGTCCTTCTGTCTGTCTACCTGTCCTTTCTGTCAGTCTGTCTGTCTACCTTGTCTGTCCTTTCTGTCTGTCTGTCTGCTGGCTGGGATATCTGCCTGTCTGCTTGGTTGTCTGGATGATCGGCTATCTGTCTGGCTGGCTGTTTAGATGGCTAGGTGTCTGTGTGGATGTCTACCTCTCGGTCTGTCTGTCTGCATGTTATATGCTTTTTTATGATCAGTATTTTCCCTTTTCAGTGTACGTGTCTCTTACAAATCAGCAGTGAGTTCAGGCACCCCGTGAATTTCTGAAATACAAAAATATAATGCACTGGGGTATGTTGCGACGTTGCCACTTTTTTTTTTAGGAAATTATCTCTTTACCGATGCATATGATCTTAAGAAAAGTACCAGCATTTTCCTGTTTTTTTTTCGTACAAAAAACAACGTTCGTTTTCAAGAATGTGTTTGGCTTTGATTTTTCATTGGCATCCTCACACCCTCACGACCCCGGTAAAGAGCCACTGCTTTCGAGGAGAGTGAGGAGGTAGGGACAAACTGACTCACAAGCCCCTTGACTCACGCCCTTTGCGACTGCACAGGGTTTCATAGAAGTAAGGATAGGGGTAAGGGTACCGACTCACAGACTCCTTAACTCACCTTCTACGGGACTACACATCATCAGGGTTCCCTAGAGATAGAGATAGAATAAAAACAGACTGACTCACAGATCCCTTTACCTCACACTCTCCAGAAACTATACATTAATAGGGTCTCTAGAAGATAAGGAGGTTAGGACAAACTAACTCACAAACCCTCTTATTCCACGATCTTAAGAACTACACAAGGACAAAATTCTCGCAAGGGCAGACACCCTTATCCACGCCCTTATGAACTACACAAGGACAAAGTTCTCTAGATGTAGGAATAATAAGGGCAGACACCCCTTATCCCACGATCTTAAGAATACACAAGGACAAAATTCTCTAAGAGTAGGAATAAGGGCAAGGGCAGACACCCCTTATCCACGCCCTTATGAACTACACAAGGACAAAGTTCTACTAAATGTAGGAATAAGGGCAAGCGCAGACACCCCTTATCCCACGCCCTTATGAACTACACAAAGACAAAGTTCCCTAAAAGTAGGAATAAGGGCAGACACCCCTAAGCCCACGCTCTCACGGGGTACCTCCTCCTCGGTCGCTGCACGAGGCGAAATCAAGGCAAGGAATCGCTCGACGTGGCAGCAGGTAATTTCCAAAGACAACTCTGTAATCTTTGCTTCCCAGATGAGCGAGCGTCCCCAAGGGCCTCGTTAAACCGAAGTTTTCTCCCGAACAAGGCAGAGACCGGCCAACCGCAGTTTTTCTCACGAGCGGAGTCGAAGGGATGGGGCGGCTGTAGTTCAGAACGAGGTGGGAAGCCTAGAAATTCTCTCTGCCACACTCATGCATACACAAGCACACGCGCTCACTCTCGTACACACACACGGAGACACACAGTGAGAGAGGGAGAGAGAGAGAGGAGAGAGAGAGAGAGAGAGAGAGAGAGAGAGAGACAGACAGACAGAGACAGAGAGGGGTGGGAGGAGGGGGAGAGAGAGGGAAGGAGGGAGGGAGAGGGGGAGAGACAGAGCCAGAGAGACGCAGAGAGAGACAGAGACAAACGCAGAGACACAAAAATCAGACAGAGAAATAGAAAGACAAACAGAAATATAAATACAAAGACAAACAGACAGACAAACAAAATGCGAGAGAGTCCGTGATCCCCACACTCCCCCCCAGCGTCCCAAGGAAACCGAAAAGGGGCTCGAATTTCCACGCGCCGTCGCCATTGCCGCGGTGTCCGAATCCGTGCGTTTCTCCGCGATCTGGGCAGAGATTCGGCGTCATCCATCTCCGGCGCTGCGGTTCTCGGGAGGAGACGCGTGTAATTAAACGCAGGGAAACGGAATCTCGCCTGTCAGGGACTTTCCCGCGATCCGCCGTTGCGTTCGAGTTGGCGCGTACGAGAGCGGCCATTATTATTTTTTTTCTTTTCTTTTCTTTTTTGTTTGGTTGTTTTTTCTTCTCTTCTATTGGTTATTTTTTATTATTTTTTCCTTTTCGTTTGGTTATTTCTTTTTCTTTTCTTTTGCTTTTTTTTTCTTTTTTATTCTTTTTAGTTTGTTTTTTCTTTTCTTTTGTCTCTCCTCTTTCTTTTCTTTTCATTTTTCTCTTTTTGCCCTTTTTCAGTTTTCTTCTTTTATTCAATTTTTTTCTCTTTGTCTCTCTGTATTTAGTAATGGAATAATGATGGATATCTTCGAAGAGGAAAAATAACATGTGACATTATTTTTATTTTATTTATTTATTTATTTTCTTTTTTCTCCAAGACACACAAATCCTAAATAGATTTTTGATTTGACATCATCATACTGTATTCGCAATGATCAAACGAAATATATAGCCAGCGTAAAAATATTAATAAAA
>NW_020869028.1:527392-529892 GCF_003789085.1 Penaeus vannamei | reverse complement strand
GAAAAGGGTAGTGAAAGAAAAAAAAAAAAAAAAAGAGAAGAAAAAGACAAACGATAACAAATGATAACAATGATAAGAACAACATAAACAACAAAATTCTCCCTGATAAGATGCTGTGCAGTGACTCGCCCGCAAAACCCGATTCCCAGAGAAACACATTTTTCTTCTTCTAATCCTTTTCTTTCTTTCTTTCTTTCTTTTATTTGTCTATCTCACACTCCTCTCACAGCTTCTTATCTTATCTTTTCCTAACATTTTTTATTTTATTTCTTTTTTCTTTTTTATTAGTCTATCTTACACTCATCTCACAGCTTCTTACCTTATCTCTTTTTAGCACTTTTCGAAAGTTTCTTTTTTCCTTTTTATCAGTTTATCTCACTCACCCTACAGTTTCCTATCTCATTTCTTCGTAACATATTTTCTTTTCTTTTTTTCTTTTTTTATCAATCTATCTCACACTTATCTTACATTTTCTTATCATTTCTTCTTAACACACACACATATATATATGTATATATATAATATATATATATATATATATATATATTATAATATATATATATATATATATAATTATATATACATATATATATGTGTATATATATATATATTTTTTTTTTTTCTTTCTTTTCTTTTCTTTTCTTTTTTTTTTTCTTTTTCTTTTTTCTTTCTTCTTTCTTTTCCTTTTCTTTTCTTATCTTCTTCTTCTTCTTTTTTCTTTTTTCTTCTCTTCCTTCTCTTCTCTTCTTTCTTCCTTTCTCTTCTTTCTTTCTCTTCTCTTCTCTTCTTTCTTTTCTTTTCTTTTTTTTTCTTTTTTCATCCGTCTATCTCACACTCATCTCACAGCTTCTTATCTTCCCTGTGATTGCGCCGACAGCCTTGGATTGATCATGTTTTCAGAAATGTTCTTTTGTTCATGATTGCTCTGGTACTGTTTCGTCCGTGATTCTGTGCAATGTTGGTGTTGAACTCCGTGGGCAGGGGAAAAAAATCAAAATATGATAATCATTATGTTTTCCCAAAATGGTAAAGTTCATGTTATTATAGAGAAAGAGTAAGCTTAATTTTATTATTATTTCTTATTTTATTTTATTTATTCATTTTTTTTTTTTCTCTCTCTCTCTTGGTGAGGTCCTAGATCAAAATCGCGATGAGGTGGATACGAAATGAATAATAAAAAGAAAATGAAGAAGAATTTAGAGAAATAAGAGAGAAAAAAACTCTCGCCCTTTCCTTCATCTCCTTTCAACCAAATCAGTTTTTAAAAGGAAGAAAATTAAGAAGAGAAAAAAGGAAAAGGTAAGGATAGAAAAGAGGAAAGGAAAAAAAATTACTTAAGGAGAAGGAGATAAAAGGAAACGGAATTAGAACAAGAAGGAAAAGAATTTTAAATAGAGAGAATTGGGAAGAAGGAGGAAGAGGAGGAGGGTGGGGATAAGAAGAAGGGAGGCAGGAGAGATAAAGAAGAGAGACTAAAAGTAGGAATAAGTCAGGGAGAAGGAAGGGAGAAGAAGGGAGAAGGTAAGAGGAAGAGTATTAGCTTCCGAGTATGAAATAGGAAGATTATAGATAATGTATAATTAGTAAAAATGAGGCGTCTAAGGTAGATGGAAGCGGGAGGGAGAGAGAGGGGGGAGAGGGGGGGTCGGCGGTAGACAGTGAGTAAATGTTTCTCAAATGCCTTAATTACATCACAATCGCCTCATCGCCAAACCACATCACTCCAGGGCTCAATTGCAATCATCACATCCGCAAATTGTGCTGTTTTCTGGCCCCTAATTAACATATCGATCTTAGACCACCTCGTCACGTGGTTGGGAGCGGGAACAGCTGGAGAAGGAGAGGGGGGAGGTGATGAATGAGGGAAAGGAGAAGGGAGGGAGGGAGGAGGGAGGGAGGGAGGGAGGGAGGGAGGGAAGGAAGGAAGGAGAAAAAGAGAGAGAGAGAAGAAGAAGAAGAAGGGAGGGATGGGGAGAGAGATTAAGAGAGGGGAAAGAGAGCGAAAGAAGAAGAAGAAGCAGAAGAAAGGGATGGAGGGAGATAGAGATGGGGGGTAGATGGAGGAGGGAAGAGAGAGAGAGAGAGAGAGAGAGAGAGAGAGAGAGAGAGAGAGAGAGAGAGAGAAGAGAGAGAGAGAGAGAGAGAGGAAGAGAAGAGTGACATAGATATATATGCAGATAGATAGATATATCGATAAATAGAAGGTAAATAATTGCCCAGACAGAACAATACATAGACATATAGATAAATAAATCAACAGGTTCAAATATAGCCATAGATAGACATGGATACAGATATAAGTGCAGATACATACATATTTAGAGAGATATACGTACATACAAACACTCATATGTACACGCATGAGTGGTATATCTATGTATAAAGATAAATGACAGATGACAAATATCTGTTACAATCACAATCACATTTCTCCCTCACAAGGAACATTAATCAGATTAGAAGGAACACAATCAACTCTTGAAAACAATGCTATGCCCTT
>NW_020869028.1:504892-517392 GCF_003789085.1 Penaeus vannamei | reverse complement strand
ATATCTGTCTCTGTTTCCGGTATCTATAAATTTACCTATCTATCTATACGGTAGATATGCATGTCTAGACTGATAGAAATAAAATTATTTCTGTGCATATCCATGTCCGTAGAATGAATGCTTATCGGGTCAGGCCTCGCATAACTTTAACAAACCCGCCGTATAATAAATATATTTATATGTATAACGTGTGAGCGAGGGGCTGTACCTTTAACTTCTCTTTCTCACTCATGTAGCGTCCAAATAGAATAACGAACAACTAATGATACATAAAGTGGATAAATGAGGGGCTGTATCTCATTCTTCTTCTGATGCATAGAGAGCTATAGAGAGGACAAGGGAAGACGGAGGACAAGGGAAGACGGAGGACAAGGGAAGACTGGAGCTGGAGTCGGTGCATGTACGTAATCGTCGACAGAGTCACTTGGTTGCACACGGACTGTTCACGTACCGTTCTTGTTCGTAAGCCACTGAGTTCTCGTTTTAGCTGAAAAAAGTGTTCGGAAAATATTTCTTGTGATTCATTTGATCGATTTTGCTGATTTTTTTTTATCGAAAAATCATGTTTCCTGTGATTAATGTGATCATGATCACGATAATTATAGTCATGATTGTAATCATAATTCTAACAATTATCATTATCAGTATCATAATTTTCACCATTGGGACGATGGAACATGTCTTCTTACTGTATGGAATACATGCTTTGGAGTGAGAAGACAAACTACGAGCTATACCTAATAAACTACGGTTTCATAGTCGTGCGCACCGTCAGTGTGAAAACAGAATAGATCAATTGCATGCTTATAAATCGTCATATATTTATCAGTCTCCAGGTACCAGTAAATGAAAATATAAAAATGTTTCACTGGCATGGCCATAGCTTTCCATTTCCGCCACCATTCCTGTAACTTACCTATGGGTGAAAATAACAAAATGAAGATAAACACTATGAAAATTAGAGTGTAGTACACACAACTGCAGGTTTTTGGTCCTAGCAATTCACTTGGTCCAAAACTACACCCAAATTCCTGTATCAGTTACTGTCTGACGGGTTAATTCATGTTCCGCCCTATTATTTGTTTAGAGTTTATTTTTATAATGTGACTCTAACTGCAGTGCCTTTCGAAGTTGTGATAACACACGAACAAAATGCGTTTTAATTTACTCGCTCTCTGATTAGCTGTGTCACTATCAAGGGTTGGAACCATTGTATATTTTATTACATGTTGATATCTTCTGTGTAATCTTTCCGATTTCCTTTGTATTATTTGCACCTGCTTCTAAATTCAATGTATCAATATTGCGTTTGTATCTCTTAAGGCCCTTAAAACACGGTTGCGCCAAGTCAAGCACTCAGGATCTTGTGTAATGAGTTATTTATCTTCCCTATGTTTACTGCTTGTTTTGTTTTATCAGCTATGTGAAATTTTGAGCCAGAAATATGTTGTAAGCCTTTTATGAAGATTTGCAAGGAAAGCGCTAGGTGGTTGTGACTGTCTAGCATTTCCCTATTGTAAACGGAATATCACCGGCATGCTGCCATAGAAATCGTTGCTCCAGTCAGTGTATAGGTACCATTTACAGAGAGGAATGCTTGTTAGCCACTTGCCCTCCTATATGGTTGCGCTCTTGTTACACCGTATATGTATGTGTGTGTGTGTGTGTGTGTGTGTGTGTGTGTGTGTGTGTGTGTGTGTGTGTGTGTGTGTGTGTGTGTGCGTGTGTGTGTGTGTGTGGTGCCCCACTAGCGGTCCTATTCTTTAAGTATTTTGAGAGTACAATCCAGTTGTTTATGTTGGGTTTGCTGTTCATTACTTGTTCTGCAATGTTGAACAATATTTATTTTTACTTAATATTTTGTTGTCAATTGTTTAGTTCACGTTGTGGTTTGCGTATCATTTCTACCCCTTTACTCCTCTGCACATTAAAGACGTAAAATACTATTTATCCGAATTAATTTAAAAGTATTATATATGACTTCCTTGAATTATATATCTATATCAAGAACAATTAATTTGAATACTGATTAATTGACTTTATAATTCTATTTTACAGTGATAAAACAATAGTTTCATGGCATAACAGTTTATGTAGCTTTGTCCAACAACAATTGAAAGGACTGTGGTAATTATTATGGTGACGATGGTGCTAATGTGTGGATTAAAACAGCATGATACGGCGCCAAGTCAAGTTAAGAACAACATGAAAATACCCCTTGGAACCAAACTCCCCTTTCCCATGTTATTCAAAAAACAATTATATGCTCTAACTTTTCAAATGGTACCTACAGGCGCCCTTACGAGCCTTCAAAAATTCTTTAGGATCTTATTTATTTATTTATTTAGGATTTATTTAGGATCCTGTTGCAGCTGCCCTTTATTCCTATTGTTTCTGCAACAATCAGACAATATTTATTCAAATTATCTTTCAGTAATGACATAATAACATTGACTTTTGTACACAATAATCAAAGTGTATCGACAATATCCTTGTTCTATTAAACAAATATTAATTAGCAGAACAGATAAACATATTTAAAAGATTTTTGCAAAACAATAAGATCAAAAATATAACTGAAATTTCATCCATTAACCTTTTGATTCAATCTCATATAAGGAATACAAACAGAACAATCACATTTCAGACGAGCGACCTTAGTGGCGCGACTGCTAGAAGCGCGACTGCCAGGTCAATGGAAATGAATAGGAGCGCACACACGAAGTAGCTTGTACCTGACCTGTGGCGTGATTCGAGATCCTCACAGTCGCCCGACTGTTCAGCGACTCGAGGTACATGTGTTATTATGCGGCCGCACACACACGGTAACAGCCACTGCATTTTGAAGGTGATTGCGCGCCCCATTGGCTGGAGGGAGGGGGAAGGGGAAATATGGGTAAGAAATGGAGGGAAGAGGAGGTAGGAACGGCAAATTACGTGTAAAGCTGAGGGAAAAGGGAGATGGGGAAGGGGAGATGGAGTGAAAGGGAAAGGGAGGGTTACGACCAGTGAGAGAGCATCACGTGGAGCGAGGCAGACAGACAGGCGACAGTAGCTTCCGCTTCCCCCAGCCTGTTATGCTGATTTTATGGATATTCTCATGCAATTAAAGACCTTGGGTTCATGTTCTCGTAAGTTTGGATACAATGTGAAGAACCTTCCATGGGTAAGTCTGTTATTTAAGATAGGATGAACTCAATAACGTTTGTCTCTCTTCCACCTCTGCAAATGACGATATAAAACCCATGCACATGCCACCTCTTCTACATCCATTACGAGCTGCGTATGATCAGCGACTGAAAAAAAAAAAAAAAATATATAAATATAAATAAATATATATATATATATATATATATATATATATATAAATATATATAAGTTGGGGAGATATGGAAATTGGGCGAATGTTGTGAAAAATTCACTCATTTATCAGCAGTCTTCGCTCGTATTCCTAAATTATTTAATCTAACTCACCTTGACATATCCTTCGGTACTATCCATGGTAATAGGCACCTCTTCTATGAAATTCCAAACTGTCTATGAGCTTACTAGTAATATCTCAATTCTTCTGTCCTAATGTTATAAAAACATTGCTTCAATATTAAATACAAAAAACTGAAATCATTACTAATTTTCCAGATGCATATATATACCACATAGTTACATCCAGCGTTGCCAATTAGTGCGCCAAATCACAAATATCAGAACACAAACGCTATACATCTAGCGTCTACAGTTCCCTTAATCTAATTCCCGTGAAACCCGAAAAATAAAAAAACACATCAACAATAAATTTTTTGGGAAGGAACAGAATACCCTTAATCTAATTCCCGTGAAACCCGAAAAAAAATAAACAACAAAATACAAGATCAATATTCTAAATTTTAAAAAGGAAAGGAAAGTTGGGGAAAGAAGAGAGGAGAACACGAGACGAAGTGACTTTGAGACAGAGATTAGAAGCGAGTTAGCAAGTGACTTCAGAAGAGTATCATATCTTCAAATTCCCAGACTTTGTTGATCGACTATCGGGTATATATACAGCGATGAGGACCGTCTCTCTACCACCTGGGCTTGTTCGAGCGTCGAGGAAAGTCAACATGAAGAAGTTTGCTCACCTGGGTCTCCTGTCGCTTCTGATCACCTTCTGCCATGGGAGGTTCCTCACCTTTCCTAAACTGCCTTGTCCGATCCCCGAAGATATATTGCCTTGTACATGTACTGGTGATGAGAATGGTACAATGGACATGGATTGTTCTCATGTAGTGAGCGAGGACGAACTGGAGAGGGTGTTCTCGTCGTTCTTTCCCTACACTATGTTCCGGAACTTCACCGTCGTTGATAACACGTACCTCAAGACCCTGAGGAACCAGGCTCTCGGCATCGCCTCCTTCACGGGCGTCTACATCATGAACAGCGTCCTGGAGGTGGTAGAACCCGACGCCCTCTCGAGCAGCTTTGCCACAGCCCGAGTCGTCAACATGCAGAATAACTCGATATCTTCCTTTCCCTTCGAAACCCTGCCCTCCTTCACCAGCCTCCTGGAGCTCGGCCTCAGCGACAACAGCCTGACCTTCCCTGCCCTAGAGTCCGAGACGCTGCTCATGCTCGACCTCTCCAACAACCAGATCCAAAACGTCGCAGCCACGGCCTTCTTGGATGTGCCGGAGATCTCGGAAATTTACCTTGGAGGGAATCAAATATCTCACATTCCTACAGGTAAGATGGGAAGTTATTTCCATCATTATCAGCATTATTATGTTGTGGAAGTTAGTAATTTTTTTATCTTTATTATTTTGTTTATAACATTCGTCACGATCAGCATTCTCAGTTCACATTATGGATATGTTATATCACATCATTATTATCACCAATTAGTTCGTATAAATCCGTTTGTCAGTATCAGTATCATCTTTACATTGAACTCATCCCATCGATTAACATTATGGAAATGTTATAGAACGAATGTTGTTGATATCGGCAACCTATTGCCAGGCACCTTCGCGGGACACTACAACCTGCACATCGTGAATCTAGAATCGAACTCGCTGACCTACCTTCCCGAGGGCGCCATACAGCTGACCTCCATCAGTCCGGGGACGGTCAATTTGCGGAGGAACCAGATCACAGATATTGCTGTTAATAGTATAATAGGTAGGTGTTTCGACAACCTAATTACTGGTGAGTACTGCACCGTGCCCTCTGGCGTTAAAACTAATGTATTTTGATGACTAACACACAAGGACGATTCAGTGTTTATATGAACGGTCTACACACACACACACACACACACACACACACACACACACACACACACACACACACACACAACACACACACTCACTCACTCACTCACTCACTCACTCACTCACTCACTCACTCACTCACTCACTCACTCACTCACCTACCCACTCACTCACTAACTCACTCATTCACACAAACACGCACGCACGCACAAATACTTATATGTACACATATATTCATGTACAAATAGATATGCATTTACCAGAAGAAAAGAAAAACAACTGGAGATTCATATGTATAATATGAAATATCTTATCACTTTCATTTTTTTTAAAGAAGTCGGCAACCTTGACATGAGCAACAATAATTTAACGGTTTTGGAAGAACACATTTTCCGCCCTCTTCTGTCCCAAGGCACCATCCTTGAGATCCAGGGTAAGCTGCTGAGGTAGTAAACATTTAGAGTTCAAGGAAAAATTGACACATCACCTTTAAATACGTAATAAAACGAAAAGACATTTTGGCATATGCATGTGTTTTGTTCTGTTGTTCTTCCCTTCAGTTTTGTGTTATTTACCAAACAATTGACGTTTTTATTCGTTTATTTATGCCTTCAAACTGTTTTTTTTTCATATCTCTTTCATGTTATTAGAAACCCTCATATTTTGAATTTAGTTTTATTTAATATTTAATTTTTCACTCTTTCTAGAGTCGATTTATCCCTCTCTAGATTAAGCCTACCCCCCCCCAGGGAACCCCTTCACTTATCATTATTTATGTTGTTAGAATTTGTTCTTTCTCTTAATTTTTCATCTTATAAGAAATTTCTTTTTCGCCTTCGATGTACTTTTAGCTCATTCTATTTCTTACTCTTATTAGAAACCTCTGGATTAAGTTTTATTTCATGATCACACTTCCTTGAAACCTATATCCCTCAATGGATTAAGTCCCCCCCCCCTCCAGGCAACCCCTTGACTTGCGACTAATTTTGCTGTTTTTATTTTCTCCATTTTATTTGAAACTTCAATACCTCTCCGAATTTAATTTGATTCAATCTTTTCACTTATTACCCCCCCCCCTCCTGGCAACCCCTTTACCTGCGGCTATTTTTGCTCTTCGGATTTAATTTGCTGGCAACCCCTTTACCTGCGGCTATTTTTGCTCTTCGGATTTAATTTGATTTAATCTTATTTTCACTCTTATAATAACCCCCCCCCCCCTACAGGCCCCCCTCACGTGCGGCTGCGACATCGCGTGGCTGATCCGCGACCCCCTTCTGCTGGAGCTGGTGGCGGAGGGCGCTGCCTGCTTCAACGGGATGCTGCTCGTCGACCTCGACCCCGGGATATTTGACTCCATGGGATGCCCTTAGGTGTGAGGGTTCGCGGGCGTCTGTTGCCTTCTGTGTCCAGAGGCGTGTCCGGTGGGCGTGTCTAGGGGCGTGTCTGTGGTGGGGTGAGGGCTGGGTAAGGGTAGAGGATGGGTGGTGGGATGGGGATTGGGGGATAAGGAGGAAAATGTCCTTGTCTTTGAAATGAACTCCTCCTCTGCTGCTTGCCTTTGTAGGAACAAGTGAAAAATCCGTTGGAAGATCAAGCAAGATTGCCATTATCATTACTGTTGTCTTTGCTATTGTTATTTTTATTATATGTTTTTTTTTGTTTTTGTTTTGTTGTCATCACAATGCGCACACACATATGGTTGTATTAGTACTAAAGCACTCATGCGACATTTTACAGACTAAGTCCCACATATATGGGTCTAATTCACATCAGTATACTAAAAGTTATTTCTTTCACAGCTGATCTCCCCGAGTCCTCAACCCAGTTCCTCCATTCATGAGAGCTGCAACGTCGGCCTCGTCTTAACACACCAGTACGATAAAGAGAAAAAACATAGAAGAAAATATACAAATATTGAAATAAAATTGGATGGGAATTGTTTCGTGGTGTTTTCATTTCTCCTCCGCGCTTTACTCGTGTTGGTGAATAAAAAATGTTTGACTCTTTTTAACTGATTTTAAGATTTCGCAACGATCCATATCTTCATGATTCTAAATTAAGATAAACATGCAAACTACCCATTGCGGTAAGTTATAACTAGTTCCGTTCTTGGCAAACAATAATAGATAGTTTAAAATATGTGCAAAGAAAACAAGACAGTTCTATTGGTTTTGTTTGCTTCTCTAAACCCACTGGACGATAGTAAAGCTAGCGAATAAACTTCATAAACTATTAGATAACTGCCAGTTCCGAGTAGTAGCATGAGAGAGAGAAAAACAAAACAAATCAGAGAGGAAGAAGAGCCGTCAAAGAGAGGCTGAGAGAAAAAAGAAAGAACGACCGAAACAAATAGGCAGAGAGCGACAGAGGGGGAAAGAAGAGCCAATCTTATTTTGAAATGTTGACGTTAGCGACATATGCTTCTTCGTCTTCCTCTAATTTCCATTCTTGTAGTTCAAAGGACATGGAACAGTCATGCTCCCTCGCGCTACCTATCACATAATAGGCGCTGCATTAACCCGAACCTACACACAATGAAATTAGTCGTGGAACTGGACTCATTTACCACAAGGAACCGATGGAAGACGTTGAACAGATCATTTTGCCGTTATTTTCCTCAGAAGTGGAAGGGAATCATGTCATTGGGGATTTTTAAACGAGGTAGTACAAAGAAGTGTGTTGTTTGTTGTTAGTAGTCTCTTTTGTTTCTTCACTGGACACAGAGTGATTAAAACCAGAAGAACCAGGTTTTACAGCTGAGCATGTTGGTTTTCCTCAAAGCTCGAGGTAGCTCAATACGTGCAGATCTGACTTCAGCAATTGTTTTTTTTTTTTTTTTTTTTTTTCACTCGCTACCCCCTTCTCAAGCCTCCCACTTATCCACGGTCCCCCGGTATAATTTCTAGGCCGAGATAGAGAATATATCGTAATTACGATTTTTATTCATCTAGATATACTGTTATCATTATTTAAACGTAATGCATCATTCCTTCATTGGATATTTTCAAAAAAGAGTGACGAACACATATCAGCCTATTATTTTTTCTCGCGACTCCCCCTTCCCCCCTAGACACCTCCCACCGTCTAGGAACTACACTCTATTTTTTTTATATTAATTCCTCTTTATCTGTATCTGTCTCTCTCTGCCAACCCATATTTTTCTTAGCGTATTTGCCCTTCTCTTTCTAAAGCACTCGATTCAGGTACTTTGCTATATGTTTCCCGGCTCTCTCTAACGAAACCATTTACTTTATTTAATGAATTTTGTTTCATTTAGAGAAGACATAAAGTGAATCATCTGAAAATAAATAAAGGTTTGCATTATTATTACTATTATCATGTACCTGTATCCTGCCTTACTTACAGATTAATAACGAGAATGCATTATCTGGCCTTTAGCGTATAAATCAAATACCTGTTGGTTTGATTAAAAAGTTATGAAAGTCAAAGAGAACAGCCTCCTTGTGGGAGAGCTCCATTTCGTTTCATTCTTCTGTAGTTAGTGATGAAGGGAAAAGGTCTGGAAGATTAGAAAGAGGCAGACCCCGAAGACATATGGGTTTGGAGAAGACTGTGATTGAGTCGCCTTTTCTCATGACAAAAGGTGATCAAACTCGGCAAAAGAAGTTGGTTTGTGGGCATCAATGTGTGAGCTTTTCATAAGGTTGGTATGTTTCCTTCTTCATTTTTCTTTCTAATTCTCTCTCTCTCTCTCTCTCTCTCTCTCTCTCTCTCTCTCTCTCTCTCTCTCAATATATATATATATATATATATATATATATATATATATATATATATATATATATGTATGTATGTGTGTGTGTGTGTGTGTGTGTTAGTATTTATTAAATTATATATTTCTCACTTTACAATCAATATTTCTTAAGGAATATTCAAATCAGCATTTGATTAAATCATTTCATATTTTCCATCAGTGAAGGGTATTGCATATCATTAACGATAAACTAGTTTGATTTC
Source organism: Penaeus vannamei (assembly GCF_003789085.1). Classification (NCBI taxonomy): domain Eukaryota; kingdom Metazoa; phylum Arthropoda; class Malacostraca; order Decapoda; family Penaeidae; genus Penaeus; species Penaeus vannamei. The sequence continues at coordinate 508,171 of NW_020869028.1, read as the reverse complement.
TTTATACATTCTGCTGGGAATTCAGGTAATTAATTATTTCAGTTAGACAATTAATTTAAATCAGTAAATGATTGAAAAAAAAATCTGTTTTTGATTGAATGGTATACAGAGCAAGATATGAGCATTTTGTTTTAGTTTACTAATTAATTTTGTTACTATTATTACAATTAGTGGTAATATTTTTGGTGAGATATTTTCATGTTGAGATGTGTGTTTGTATGTGTTATATCATATTTTGAAACTGCGGTATGGAAATCTAACGCCATATTGCTGAGGAAAAACTATATAACATAAGGTTCAATTAAAAACTTCAAGGATTTTTTTTCCACTTTACAGCTTCGTTTTTTTATTAGAAGGGAAAGTGGATGACGTCAAGTGAGCGTTGTGTCGCCTCATAATAAGGAACAACGCTGCGACCTCAAGTGTAGCGAGATCTCATCTGTCAAAAGAAATATTCTGTGTATTACAGGTGAGAATCAAACGTATTATTATACACTATGGGTGAAAGGCTAAAACAAGGTCTACTTAAGTATATATCCCATATATAGATATAAGACTCCACATAACACGTGGTCAAGGCGGGCAGTCTTGCTAGGGACATGGTGCTACGTCGTGTATCTGAATCTCGTACTATTTTCCCGATATATTGTACTTGCACAATGTGTGTGTGTATCAACAGCTCACAATAAAGCACATTAAGTAGGATATGCATTTGCTGGCTAAACTTTATAAAGTATATGAAAATGCTGATGATAATGACGTTAATGATATGATTATATCATATATTTTAGCATTAGGCTAATGATATTCGAAATTATAATTATTATATTAACAGCGATACTACTATTTTTTAAACGAGGAAGAATGATAGATAGAGACTGAGGGAGATATAGAGATGGGTGAAAGGAGAGAGAGAGAAAACGACAGACAAAGACGGACAGAGATACACAGGGACAGACAGAGATACACAAATGACAAAACAAAGAGAGAGCGAAGACAAAACTATCACTATTGGAAAATCAGTCATCCTTACCACTCGCAACCCATGTTATCGTATATCCCGGGATTGAGGTCCACCAACAGCTGACCGTTGAAACAGGCTGCCCCTTCTGTTACGAGTTGCAGGAGGTTATTGTTCCTAATGAGCCAGGCGATCTCGCATCCACAAGTCAAGGGGTTGTCTGAGGGATTGTAAGAGAGGAAGTGAAGGTTTATGATGATGATGATGATATATATATATATATATATATATATATATATATATATATATAGATATATAGAGAGAGAGAGAGAGAGAGAGAGAGAGAGAGAGAGAGAATGATCGACTGACAGAGAGAGTGCGAGAGAGAATTTCAAATTATTAGAATATTCACTGAGAGTAACAAAATTTCGATAGATGCACTGAATAAATAAGAATGAAGTGTTGCTTACTTGTGATATCAAGAGTAGCGTCGTCCATCAGAAGAGGTCTGTACACATCTTCGACCATTTCTGTTATATTGTTGTAGCTGACGTCGATTTTGCCTTTAGCGATGTCTTAAAGATAAAAGCGTGTATTGTGGTTAAGCCGTATGTAAATCTTAAATCAATTCGCATAAACCCCCTTCATGCACATTTCTGTACGCTTATCTTAGTTTGTTCTGGCATCTAGCGCTATTTCCATGGTTCATTTTTTTTCTCTCTCTCTCTCCCTCTTTTGCTACCGCTGGCATATTGGCCAAATGCGATAATTTCCAGCCAAACGATGATTACCATTTTCGCTGACAAATTTTCCGTTGGCTTTAAAAATTAGCTAAAATAGATAATCGTTGTAGTAATGCAAAAAAAAATCTATTTATGATATACAACGATTAAAAAAGACTAAATTGTAAATAACTGGGAAAATGTTTCGCATCAAATCGTTGCCTCAGCCAGAAGTACGTTCATCATCGCCAGAGCCTGTGCGGGGGTTGGAGCCATCTTGCTGTGTTTAAATTTTTCGTCACACTGTTCCCATGGTTCTCATCGCTAGTGTGACTGCGCGCGCCAAAATGACCACGGTTTCCGTGGTGCCAGCGGAAAAGCAATGAAAAAGTCCGTGACTTTTAAAGTTACATATGAACTTGAAAAAAATATGGGGGAAATATTCGAATCGCAATAACGACCCTACAGTATTACCCAAACGACTTACCCGTTATACCGTTAATGGCGATGTTCCTTATGTCATTGCTCTTCAGAATAAGTGTCCCTGGCTTACTGGACGTCAGTTGTATGGCGCCCTCGGGAATATATTTCAGGATGTTCGATTCTAGGCTCACGTGGTATAGGTTATGATGCCCTGCGAAGGTCCCTGGTTGATGAGATACAAGAAAGGAAGTGATCAAGGCGTGAGTTTTTGTTTATCTCTCTCAGGAAGGTAGCAATACAAAATCATTTATTAAACGGAATCAGGATTTCCGACCTTACCCGTTTGAATCTGGGGTATCTGGTTTCCGCTCAGGTCAATTTCCGAGAGTTGCGGCACAGCAGAGAAAGCCGTGGCTGAGACGTTGGTGATCTCGTTGTTGGAGAGGTCGAGCATGAGCAGCGTCTCGGACTCAAGTGGTGGGACAATAAGTCTGTTGTCGCTGAGGTCGAGCTCCAGGAGGCTGGTGAAAGAGGGCAGGGTTTCGAAGGGAAAGGAGACCAGCAAGTTCTTCTGCATGTTGATGACTTGGGCTGTGGCAAAGCTGTTCGAGAGGGCGTAAGGTTCCACCATTTCCAGGACGCTGTTGGTGAAGTAGACGCCCGTGAAGGAGGCGGTGCCTAGGGACTGATTGCGCAAGAGCGTCAGGAAGGTGTTGTTAAAGATGGTGAAATTACGGAACGTGCTGAAGGGGAAGGTCGCGGAGAATACCCTCTCGAGTTGCTCCTCGCTTTCCACGTGCGAGCAGTCCATGTCCATGCGACTATTTTCGTCTGCATTGCATGTGCAAGGCAAGATATCTTCAGCGTTTGGACAAGGCAGATCCCGGAACCCATGGAACCCGTGGCTGGGAGTCCCTCCGTCACCTCCTTGACAGATGGTTATCAGAGACAACAGAAGAGCTAAGATTCCCCACCGCGACATCTTGGCTTTCCACAGAGTTGTTGGCTTCTCGACGAGTTTTATAAAGGAGACGATGCTTTTGTCAAAAAGAAAAAAACGACTGAGAGTCTGGGAGTTTAGATACAGAGGCGATGTTTTGCAAAAAAAAAGGACTGAGTCTGGGAATTTAGATACAGATCTCTCTCTCTCTCTCTCTCTCTCTCTCTCTCTCT
>NW_020869028.1:484892-497392 GCF_003789085.1 Penaeus vannamei | reverse complement strand
ATATATATATATATATATATATATATATATATATATATAATATTATATATTATATATATATATAATATATATATACATACATATATATATATATATATCATATTAATATATATATACATTATATATATGTATATATAATTTATCATTACTGACAATTAAAATAGGTGGAATTACTGCATATTTGCTGACATTTAGCGCGTTTATACTGTAATATGTAGCGATTACTTTGAAAATTCACTTAGATACATGTATGGCATCATGGTTAGTCTAATATCTATTGATTGTTGATCTGCATAACCTGTACATATTTGATTACTGAATAATTTAATTTTGCTATTGTCATGACGTCACTTTTGAAATTAATACTTTTTTAGTTTATAATATTTCTGTATTATTTTACTGAAAAGTAACCAACCGATAAGAATAAGTAATCTGAATATAAATGAATGAGGCCTACATAAATAGATATTTTTTCAAGTGCATCTAAAAGAACAGGGTTTTTATTATCATTTACAGAAATAGCTAATGCAAGAAAATCAGATTAAATTTGTTGCAAGAAATCTGCAAAATGTACATTCTCTTCAGTCATAATATAATCATCCCTAACCTCTACAAAACCTTATATATTCTATCCATCTTTAATAAAAATGAAAAAAAACATGATAAAAATTTCATAATTAATTAAGCTTTGGAATTCATGATCTGAGTCTTCTAATTTATGGATCCCAAGTTTAGTGAAAACTAGAATAGAGCCGCAGCCTTCTCCGCTTCGGCAGATTGCACTGCAGTCCTAATCATTTTCTTGTATACTGTTATTGTGCGCATTTTCATTTTTACACTATATCTAAGAGAAAAACACGCATTCCTTGGTTTGTGTATTTGCGAATTACAAAATTCTGCATAAAGCGATATCACAGCCATGGCGCTTCAGCAAAGGCCATCTTCACATTTTTATCGATATTTGTTTTTGTTTTTTCTTATGTAATTATTCATTTGTGTGTTGTGCCAACCCAGCTGAGTATTTCGCTAAAAAAACGCATATTTATGTATCATTGAAAATGTATTAACTAAACAAGCGCAGATCAACGAAGTAAACAAACGATCGACACATTTTTGTCTCTGACACTTTTGAGACTCAAATTTTAGTCCCAGAATTGTCTGAGAACTTCCGTGGATGCCGGACCTGGTTCGTTGCGACATCTTAAAATCAGTTAAGAGAACCAGACATTTTTTATTCACAAACATAACTATTGCGCGCAGGAGAAAGGAAAACCATGAAACAATTCCCATCCAATTTTATTTCAAGATTTGTTTGTTTTCAACGTTTTTTCTTTAATTTTATGAAACGTCTCTCCCTTCATCGTATTGTATGTTAAGACGAAGCCGACGTTGCATCTCTAATGAATGGAGAAACTGCGTTGAGATCTCGGCTGCAAGATCAGCTGTTAAAGAAATCATGCAATTAATGTATGGCTGAGAATTGAACCCATTTATGCTGCTCTTTGTAAACGTCGTAGGAGTGCTTTAGTACTAATTACAATCTCGTGTATGTGTGTGTGTGCGTGTGTGTGTGCGTGTGTGTGTGTGTGTGTGTGTGTGTGCGTGGTGTGTGTGTGTGTGTGTGTGTGTGTGGTATGTGTATGTGTATGTGTATAGTGTATGTGTATGTGTATGTGTATGTGTGTGTGTGTGTGTGTATGTGTATGTGTATGTGTATGTGTATGTGTGTGTGTGTGTGTGTGCGTGCGTATTGTGATGATAAGGAAACAAATTCATTTTATCTAACAAAAATAACAATGGCAAAGACAACAATAATGATAATGGCAATCTCGCTTGCACCTCAACTGATTTTTCACCTGTCCCTGCAACGGCAAGCAAAGAGAGAGCAGTTCATTTCAAAGCAGGACATTTTCCCCTTATACCCCACACTTTCCCCCATACCCTCTCCCCAACCCGTCCCAGGGCTCAGAAACGCTCCCTCCCCACCCACCACCAACCCCCACCCCTTCCCTCACCCGCACACAGACCGCCATAGACCGAGCACACGCCCCCAGACACCCCTAGACAAACCCCCTCCGGACACCCCCAGGAACCCCCAGACAACCCCTCCGGACACGCCCCACCCCCTAGACCAACCCCCTCCCCCATCCCCTCCGGGACACCCCGACACCCCTAGACAAACCCCTCCGACACGCCCCAGACACGCCCTAGACAACCCCCTCCGACACGCCCAGGACCACGCCCCTAGACAAACCCCTTCCGGACACGCCCCCCCTAGACAACCCCCTAGACAACCCCTCCGGACACGCCCCAGGACACGCCCCTAGACAAACCCCCTCCGGACACCCCCTAGACAATCCCCCTCGACACCCCAGGACACGCCCCTAGACAAACCCTCGGACCACGCCCCTAGACAAGCCCCCTCCGGACACGCCCCCCGGACACGCCCCTAACAACCCCTCGGACACGTCCCCCACACACCCCGACAAACCCCTCCGGACACGCCCCCGACCACGCCCCTAGACAAACCCCCTCCGGACACCGCCCCCCCGGACACGCCCCTAGACAAACCCCCTCCGACACGCCCGCCAGGGGACACGCCCCTAGACAAGCCCCTCCGGATACACGCCCAGGGACACCCCCCTAAGAACAAACCCCCCCGGACACGCCGCCCAGGACACCCCCCGTAGACAAACCCCCTCCGGACACCGCCCCATGACACGCCCCCCTCCGGACACGCCCCTAGGACAAACCCCCCCGGACAACGCCCCCCGGACACGCCCCCTAGCACAAACCCCCTCCGGACACGCCCCCAGGACACGCCCCTAGACAATCCCCTCCGCCACGCCCCCGGGACAGCCCCTAGACAAACCCCCTCCGGACACGCCCCCAGACACCCCCTAGACAAAACCCCCTCCGACACGCCCCAGGACACCCCCCAGACAAAACCCCGCTCGACACGCCCCCCAGGATCCCACGCCACCCTCCGGACACGGCCCCTAGACAAAAACTCCCTCCGGAGCACGCCCCCGGACACCCCCTTAATACAAGGCCCCTCCTCGGACAACGCCCCTCCGGACACGCCCGCTAGACTAAAACCCCTCCGGACCACGCCTCCCGACACCGGCCCCTAGACAAACCCCCTTCCAGACTACGCCCCCAGTGACACGCCCCCTGCCGACACGCCCCTAGTGGACAATCCGCCCCTTCGGCATCACGCTTCCCGGACACCCCTAGACAACACCACTCTGGGCACATCGCCCCCAGGGGACACCCCCCTTAGACAAACCGCCCTCCGGACACGCCCCCACGACACCCGCCCTTAGACAACCCCCTCCGGACACGCCCCTAGACAAACCCCTTCCGGACACGCCCCCGGACACGCCCTTAGGACAAAGCACCCTCCGGACACGGCCCTAAGGACAGAGCGCCCTTAGACAACCTGCCGGACACGCCCCCAGACGACGCCCGCTAGAACAAACCCTCCGGCACCCCCAGGAACGCCCTAGATCAAACCCCTGCCGGCACACCACCTAGACGCAATCCCCCTCTCGGCACACGCCCCCTCCAGGTCAACCGCCCTTAAGACAAACCAACATCCGGACACCCCCCTAGATCAATCCCCCTCCGTGACACGCCCCTAGGACACCGCCCTTACGACAAACCCCTCCGACACGCCCTAGACAAACCCTTCGGACACGCTCCCGCACGTGACACGCCTAGGACAAACCCCTTCGCGACACGCCCCCCAGGACACCGCCTTTAGACAAACCCCCTCCGGACACGCTCCCCACGCGACACGCCCTAGAAACACCCTCCGACACCGCCCAGGTTACACGCCCAGCAACCCCCACTCGGGACCCCCTAGACACATCCCCTCTCCGACACGCCCACAAGGACACCGCCCCTGCACAAACCCCCTTCCGGACACGCCCGCCCGGACACGCCCCTAGGACAAAACCGATTATATCCCCTCCGGCCAGCCCGGAGGTACACCGCTTAGAACAAACGCTCTCCGGACACGCCCACAGGACAACGCCCTAGACAAACCCCCTCCGGACACGTGGCCCCCAGGACACTTGCCCCTAGACAAACCCCCTTCGGGATCATGCCCCCAGGGACAGCCCCTAGGACAATACCCCCTTCCGGACACGCCCCCGGACAAACCCCTAGACTAACCCCCTCCGGACACGGCCCCCAGGCACGCGCCCCTAGACAAACCCCTCCGGCACGCCCCCGACACCCCCCAGGACACGCCCCCTAGACAAACCCTCCGGACACGCTCCCCCAGGGACAACCCCCTAACAAACACCCCTCAACAGGACACGCAACCCCCGGACAACCCCTAGACATCCCCCTCCGGACATCGCGCCACCCAGGACCCTCCCCTAGACAAACCCTCCTCCCGGTACACGCCCCGCCGAAACACTAAGACAACCCTCACGGCAAACGTCAGGAACCCCTAGACAAAAAACCTCCTTCGGAGACGCCCTACCACGGACATGCCCCCCTTAGCACCCACTCCTTGGACAGCGCACCACCTTTTGGGCTGTTGCTTTTTCTTTTTAATTCTGTGAGCTCCGGAAAAGGGTTTCTGGGGCAACAGAACGGATACCCAGCGTCTCAGGAGCACGTCGTCATGCCCGGACAACCGCGCTAGCACACCAAACCCCGCTCACGAAACGCCCCCAGGACACCCCCTAGGACAAACCTCCTCCGGACCAACGTCCCCCCCGTAACCCCCCTAGACAAACCTCACTCGCGGACCAGCCCCCGGACACCCCCCTACGAGCATCCTCCGGACACGAGACCCCGGACAACCCCCTTAGACAAACCCCCTCCGACACGTCCCCCCAGGACACCCCCCTAGAACAAACCCCCTCCGACACGCCCGCCCCCTCGACAACCCCCCTACGAGCAAACCAGCCTCCCTGGAAGCTCCGCAAGGACCCACCCCATAGACAAACGCCAACCCTCCGGACCCAACGCCCTCCCTCCCCCCGAAACAACCCCGACAAACCCTCCGGAAAGCCCAGGAACAACCCCCCTAGACAACACCCCACCCTCCGGGACACGCGCTCCAAGGGACACCCTCCTCTAGAAAAACCCCCTACAGCGGAACAAACGCCCCGCAGGACACCCCCCTGCCAGAACAACCCGTCCCGTCCGGACATACCACGCCCCAGGAAACCCCTAGAGGCAAGCACTCCAGCATCCGGCAACACGCTCGGACTCGGACACCTCGATGCACCACTCGTTGCACGAGTGGCCGCGATGGCGACACCACAAGCGCCCCCTACACTAGACAAGCCCCCATCGGACACGCACGGATGAATATTCACCTGCACCCCCAGGACAACCGACCCTTAAGACAATCCCCCTCAGGACACCGGCCCTCCCACGGACACCCCCCTAGACAATCCTCCTCGGACACGCCCCCCAGGAACACCCCGCTAGACAAAACTTTTCTCCGGCACACGCGGGCCACGCAGGAACACCCCCCTAAGACAAACCCCTCCGGACACGCCCCCCAAGGACAACCCCCTAGACAAACCCCCTCCGGCACCACGCCCCAGGACACCCCCCTAGACAAAGCCCCGTCGGTACAACGCCCCAGCGGTACACCATACCCCTAGTCCCAATCCACACCTCCGGACAACGCACCCCCCAAGGGACACCCCCCTAGACCATCCCCCTCGCGACACGCCCCCAGGGACATCCCCATCAATAGACAAACCTTTACACACTCCGAGAGCACGCCACCTCTAGGACACTCCCCTTACCGACAAGCCGCCCTCCGGACACGCACCCAGGACACCTCCAGACATCCCACCGGACGCGGGACACGTCTGCCCCTAGGACATTGGCCCGCTAGCACAATCCCTCCGGAGCGCCCCCAAAGGCTGTTTCAGGGGAACAACCGCCACCTGACTAAACTCCTCCGTGACTAATCCGTCATGTGGGAGTGTCCTGCCAGGATAGTCATAGGGCCTGAACCACCAGCCACGCACACTCTCACCGTCGCCCACCCAGGACACCCCCTAGACAACCCCCTCCGGACACGCTCCTCCGCGACCGCCACTCCTTCCCTAGACAAACTCCCCCGTCACGAGAACACCGCCCCAGAGAACACCCTGGCGGAGCCCCTAGTACACTCCTCCTCCGGACTCACGCCTCAGGTACACCCCCCTAAGACAAGGACTACCATCTTTTCAAGCGTCCCTGCTTCGCCTAGTCCTGAATAAAGACTTAGACGTACTTCTCGTCCCGGTCTTCGCAGTCGGATGTTCTTACTAATAATCGTACGTTGAAACTTGGGATACCACCAAATCACGCCTCCGTGACTACGCCCCCAGCACAAGACAAAACCCGCCCTGCCGAGTGTATAGAAAACGCCCCCTCGCGGACACGCCCCTCTCAGGACACCAGCGCCCCTAGAACAACAAGCCCCTCCGGACACGCCCCCAGTGACACCCCCCTCGCAGCTTAGGGACAATCCCCCTCGGGACCACAGCCGGCGCCAGGACGGGACCCCTGTATGACCAAACCCCTCACTGGAACACTCCCTAGGACAACCCCGCATGAGACAAGACACCCTACGCGGAACATCGCCACCAGCGACAACCCCCTAGACAAATCCCCCTCCGAGGAGGACGCCACCCAAGAACACCCCCCTAGATGCAATCCCTCTCGGGACACGCCCTGCAGGCACAACCAACCCCTAAGACAGAACCGTTACCTTCTTGGCGGACAAAACATCCACCTTGCCCCGGGACTTTTGATACATGCGTACGATCGTGTAGTTATCCCTCTCAGAGATACTCTCCCTCCGATACAGCGACCCTCCCACCGGACACCAACATAGTTTGATGTCCCCTAGACAAACCCTCTTATTCCGGTGACCACAGCCTCACTACATGGATCACCATCTCTTATCGAGTTCAACACGCTCCTCACGGACATCCCCAGACACCCCCAGCCTGAGACAAACCCCCTCCGGACATATCACGCCCCCTGACAACACCTCTAACAGTAACCTACCTCTTTATAGAGTCCCACAGAGCTGAACATCCGCTCATACATATTATCTTTATGCATTTGTTCTCTCAACCCTATGACCATATATCCCTCTCACCGGACAACGCCCTATTATCTTCCAGCGCCCACAGCCTATATTAAATCCCCTAGACAATCCCCCTTCCGGACACGCCCGACACAGAGACATCCATAGGATAACCGCCCCTAGACAATCCCTCCGGACAGCTTTGAAGTAGGTTTTCACACTCAAATAGGCCGCGCGAAGGAACACCACCCCTCTCACCGACAAACTCTCGCAAACGCCCCCCAGGACACCACCCCTAGAGACAAAGTGCCACCAACTCGTGACACAGTAAATTACTTTAATTGTTGTTGCTTTCCCCACTCCCGACACCTCCTGCCTAGTACAAACTCTCTCCCTCCGGGACTCCATAAACTCTGGGGCCCGCCATGCGTTCCTACAACCCCTACTACGACAAATCCCCCCTCCGGAACACGCCCCCAGGACACTCCCCCTAGACAACCCCCTCCGGACCGCCCACCAGGACACCTTCCCCTAGCAACTATAGTGCCCTCCGGACAACGCCCCCGGACACCCCCTAGACAAACCCCTCCCGGGACACGACATAACTAATTCTCGTTTACCTCATGGCCCCCCCGACAACCCCTCTAAGACAACACCCCCTTCCGGACACGACCCGCCAGGGAACTACCCCCCTACCGACAATCCCCCTCCGCGACACGCCCCCCCGGACCAACTCCCCGCTCGACAAACCTCCCCGTCCGTACACGTTTCTCACACACCTTTAAAGCTCAAGGAAAATCAAGAAACCTGGTTGCTGGTCCCAGAGACACCCCCCTAGACAAACCCCCTTCCGGTGCACGCCCCGCGGCACAACCTCCCTTGACAAACTCCCCCTCCGGTACACGCCCCCAGGACAAGTACCCAGTTACCCACTAAGACACAACCCCCTCCGGGACACTGCCCCCAGGAACACCGGGTTCGGGCCCCTATGACCCAACCCACGAATCACGGAAGGTACCAAGCCCCACGAGCACACAAAGCCGCATATTTTGACTCATTAATTAAACATAAGACAAACTCCCCCTCCGGACACGCCCCCCCTGACAACCGCCCCTAGTACAAACCCTCCTGCTCGGACAACCCCCCCGAGCAAGCCCCTTTTAACACCCCCATAGATCCAAATCCCCCTCCGGACACGCCCCCCGACAACACCCCCCTAGACAAACCCCCTCCGGAACCGCCCCCAGGACAAACCCCCCTAGACAAACCCCCTCGGACACGCCCCCCGGACAACCCCCCTAGACCAAACCCCCCTCCACCCGCCCCCAAGGACACCCCTAGACAAAACCCCCTCCGGACACGCCCCCAGGAACACCCCCCTAGGACAAACCCCCTCCGGATCACGCCCCCAGGACATCGCCCCTAGACAAACCCCCTCCGGACACCCCCCAGACACGTCCCCTAACCCAAAAATCTGTAACACGCCCCCCGGACCAACCCCCTAGACAAACCCCCTCCGGACACGGTCCTATACGCCCCTAGACGACACGCCCCCAGGACATCCCTAGACAAACCCCCTCCGGACACGCCCCCCGGACAACCCCCTAACCACACCCCCCGGACACAGGGACACCCTCCACCTAGACAAACCCCCACGAGACACGCCCCCGGACAACCCCCTAGCACAACCCCCTCAACACCCCCTCGGACACGCCCCCGCCCCAGCCAAAAACGCCCCCAGGACACGCCCTAGACAAACCCCGACCAGGACACGCCAAGGGCAAAACCAAACCACAGGTCTTCTAAACCCCCGGGGTCGGAGGTCGCCCCCTATACACGCCCCTAGACCAAACCCGTCGAACAGCAGTGCAAGCGCCCTACGCCAGACCTAAGCCTCCAGCAGAAAAGGGGGGGCGCGCCGATCAGCCACGTCGATGTCGCAAAGCCGCACGTGAAGTTGCCTGTAGGGGAGAGGGAGGGGGGGGTTCGATAAGAGTGAAAATAGATTAATAAGAGGTAATAGATTTTCCCCTAATTAAGAGTACAAAAATGCATGAATAAAGGTAAATAATTGTTTCTAATGAGAGTGAAAATAAGATTAAATAAGAGGTAATTAAGGTTTGTAATAAGAGTGAAAATAAGATTGAATGAGAGGTAATCAAGGTGTCTATTTAATAAGAGTGGAAGTAAGATTGAATGAGAGGTAATAATTGTTTCTAATAAGAGTGAAAATGATTGAATAAGAGGTAATTAAGGTTTCTAATAAGATTGAAATGATTGAATAAGAGGTTTTAAGGTTTCTAATAAGAGTGGAAATAAGATTAATAAAAGGTAATTTGTTTCTAATAAGAAGACAATAAGATTGAATAAGAGGTAATTAGGTTTATAATAAGAGTGGAAATAAGACTGAATGAGAGTAATTAAAGATTTCTAATAAGAGTGGAAATAAGATTGAATAAGAGGTAATTAAGGTTTCTAATAAGAATGAAAATAAGATTGAATAAGAGGTTTTCTGGTTTCTAGTAAGAGTGAAAAAAAAATTGAATAAGAGGTATTAATTTTCCTAATAAGAACGAAAAAAAGATTGAATAAGAGATGACAGAAAACAGAATGATTAGTCGCAAGTGAAGGGGTTGCCTTGGTGGTGGTGGGGGGGGGGGGGTTAATAAGAGTGAAATTAAGATTGAATAAGAAGTAATCATGTTTCTAATAAGAGTGAAATTAATATTGAATAAGAGGTAATGTTTCTAATGTCAAAATAAGATTGAATAAGAGGTAATAAGGTTTCTAATTTGAAATTGACAGAAAACAGAACGATTAGTCGTAAGTGAAGTGGTTGCTTAGGGGGTAGGGTTCCTAGTGAGAGTGAAATTAAATCAAATCCGAAGAGGTATTAAAGTTTCTAATAGAATGGAGTAATGATAATTAAAAAGAAAAAAAAAACAGTAAAAATAGCCGTAGGCGAATGGGTTGCCTGGGGGGGAAGGGGGTAGGGTTGCAAGAGTGAAAATAGGATTGAATTAAATTAAATCCGAAGTGCTATTAAGGTTTCTAAGAAAATGAAATTAACAAAAACCCAGAACGATTTGCCACAAGTGAAGGGGTTGCTTGGAGGGGGGGGGGGGGGGACTTAATCCAGAGAGGGAGAAAGGTTTCTTATAAGTGTGAACATGAAACGAGACGTATTAATCCAGAGGTTTCTAATAAGAGTAAACATAAAATGAGGCGAAATTACATCCAAAGAGAAAAAGAAATTTAAAATGTGAAAAAATAAGAGAAAGAGCAAATTCTGACAGCATAGATAACCACACGCGAGAAGGATAAAGGAATAAGAAAATTAAGTAAGATTCACTAAAACTAAATTCAAAATATCAAGGTTTTTAATTACATGGAAGAGATATGAGAAAAACGCGTCTTGAAAACATGAATAAACGAATAAAAGCAAGTGATTTGTTTTGTAAATACAAAATCGAAGAGGAGAGCAAGTTCCTAAATTGCCTTTTCGTTTTATTACTTGCTTAAGGGTGATATTTATCTATCAACTTTTCCTTAAATCAATGTTTACTACCTCATCATCTTACCTTTGATATCAATGGTGGTGTTTTCGGTCAGAATTGGGCGGAAAACGTCTTCCTTTAAAACCTTCAAAGTATTTTCACTGATGTCGAGGTTGCCGCCGGAGACATCTTGAAAATAAAAATGATATTGGAAAGTGATTTGATATTTCATTATGTGTTATACATATGAATCTCCAGTTGTTTTCTTTTTCTCTGGTTAATACATATTAAATTATTTAATAATATGTGTGTGTGTGTGTGTGTGTGTGTGTGTGTGTGTGTGTGTGTGTGTGTGTGTGTGTGTGTGTGTGTGTGTGTGTGTGTGGTGTGTGTGTGTGTGTGTGTGAGTGAGTGATGAGTGAGTGGGTGTGGGTGAATGAGTGAGTGATTTTATATGTATGTATATACTATTAATATAAACATTGAATCTTTCTTTCACGTCCTTTAACGACACACAGGGGCAGGTGCAGCACTCACCCAAATGAGCCTCCGATGTCGAAGCCACTAACCTGTATACAATTAACAGCAAACATCTGCGATCTGGTTCCTCCGCAAATTGACCGTCCCCGGACTGCTGGAGGTCAGCTGTATGGCGCCCTCGGAAGGTAGGTCAGCGAGTTCGATTCTAGATTCACGATGTGCAGGTTGTGGTGTCCCGCGAAGGTGCCTGGCAATAGGTTGCCGATATCAACAACATTCGTTCTATAACATTTCCATAATGTTAATCGATGGGATGAGTTCAATGTAAAGACGATACTGATACTGACAAACGGATTTATACGAACTAATGGTGATAATAATGATGTGATATAACATATCCATAATGTGAACTGAGAATGCTGATCGTGACGAATGTTATAAGCAAAATAATAAAGATAAAAAAATTACTATCTTCCACAACATAATAATGCTGATAATGATGGAAATAACTTCCCATCTTACCTGTAGGAATGTGAGATATTTGATTCCCTCCAAGGTAAATTTCCGAGATCTCCGGCACATCCGAGAAGGCCGTGGCTGCGACGTTTCGGATCTGGTTGTTGGAGAGGTCGAGCACGAGCAGCGTCTCGGACTCTAGGGCAGGGAAGGTCAGGCTGTTGTCGCTGAGGCCGAGCTCCAGGAGGCTGGTGAAGGAGGGCAGGGTTTCGAAGGGAAAGGAAGATATCGAGTTATTCTGCATGTTGACGACTCGGGCTGTGGCAAAGCTGCTCGAGAGGGCGTCGGGTTCTACCACCTCCAGGACGCTGTTCATGATGTAGACGCCCGTGAAGGAGGCGATGCCGAGAGCCTGGTTCCTCAGGGTCTTGAGGTACGTGTTATCAACGACGGTGAAGTTCCGGAACATAGTGTAGGGAAAGAACGACGAGAACACCCTCTCCAGTTCGTCCTCGCTCACTACATGAGAACAATCCATGTCCATTGTACCATTCTCATCACCAGTACATGTGCAAGGCAAAATATCTTCGGGGTTCGGACAAGGCAGTTTAGGAAAGGTGAGGAACCTCCCATGGCAGAAGGTGATCAGAAGCGACAGGAGACCCAGGTGAGCAAACTTCTTCATGTTGACTTTCCTCGACGCTCGAACAAGGCCAGATGGTAGAGGGACGGTCCTCATCGCCGTATATATACCCCCATCGATGTATGGGAATTTGAGGGAGATTAGATATTCTTCTGACTCACTTTTTTTTTTCTTGCTAACTCGCTTCTAATATCTGTCTCTCTGTCTTTATCAAAGTCACTTCGTATTTCTATCTCATATTCTTTCCAAATTTCATTTCCTTTCTAAGAATCAAATTCTCGATTTTCTTTCGGGATTCACGAGGATTAGAGTAAGGGTACCATTTGGAAAATTAGACCATATAATCGTTTTGCTGAAAACA
>NW_020869028.1:452392-479892 GCF_003789085.1 Penaeus vannamei | reverse complement strand
GAGAGAGAGAGAAAGAAAGAAAGAGAGTAACCATAATGAACGGGTAAACCTTATTTTAATCATTATGGTTAACTTCCCCTTAATAGACAGGTTGTGGCAAATCTATATATTCATCAATGGCAGCGGGTTATGTTGAGATATCGTAGTCAAAGTAACTGAAGAACCATAATTGCTGACTTTGGGAACACACAGACGTTTTCTTTGATGATGTGTCGAGAATTCCATTTATCTACTTATTTATCTTTTATTTGTTTACTTTTTTATTCATTCTTTTTGTCTAACTTGATGTTTGTGTTGGCAGTTGCCTTTTTCAGATGTATGGCGAGTCTTCTTCTTCTTATTGTACTATTTAAGATCATCACTCGAACAGTAGTGTCGTCTGTGAATATTTTTTTAAATAAATAATGATAATAACAATAAGAATGATAATGATAATAACAATAACAATATGGAAAATAATTTGGTAATAATGAAAATGACAAAAAAAAAACATAATATAATAAAGATAAACATAATAATAATGATAATGATAAAAATAATCATAATGACATTAAATATAAAAAAAATCATAATGCTATTTAAATAAAAAAAATAATCATAATACTAAATTTAACAATAATCTTAAGAATAATAAAATAACAACTGACAATAATAATCAGCTAGGACGACCAGCTCACGAGCCCATTGCAACGCCCGCTATTCAATTGGTCATTAGAAGTAAAATAATTCTTTGGTGGTTATATTCAGGGAATAATTAAACTGTTTGTTTGCGTTTCCGATTTTCTCTCTTTCTCTCTCTCTTTCTTTTCGTTTTTTTTTTTTTTTTTTTTTTTTTTTTTAATACTTCCCGGTAGTATTTTTTTCTGTGACGGAATGTGAACCGAAATCCCTCCGTATATTCCAGGACCATAGGTGTATAAGTATATTTTATCTTTCATTGTTATAGGAGGAGCGAAAGGGGCCCCGAGTTGCTCGTTAGTGAATAAATAGAATCTTTATTCACTAACAAACCAACAAAACTAATCTCACGATATTAGTACCTCAAATTGATCTTGATCTCATAAACCTTTATAATAATATGTTTTTCACATGTATTCAGATTATTATCCTATTTAATGATGATTCAAGTTAATTAGTTGCATAATTCTTTCCATCAACACAGATAGACTTCGAATCTAATGTTAAGGATGATGAATAAAACGAACCGCACCATAAGATTCTTAGAGGTGACCACTGAAGAGGGCGACATAGCACTATTTTGCCCCCTTTGCAATCTCATCCCCTGCACGCCATTGCACACACACACACACACACACACACACACACACACACACACACACATACATACACATACACACACATAGATAGACAACTAGATAGATGTACAGCATTCACGAAAATAGTCACCGAGAACCCAATATTTTTATAACCTTTTAAACACGTATTGACAAGCAAATACAATGGTAACCATAACCACTTTTTTTTTTTTTTTTTTACAAATTCGCGTGATATTCCTTTGATTTAGGAAATAATAAAGATGCTGCAGAAAGGTGTCACATAAACGAAAATAGGTTTTAAGATATATTGTGACTTCAAAGAAATAAAAGGCGATGATGTACAAAGAATGAATATCTACACAATACGAGGTATATAACTTAACCGGTTCCGAATGTATCTTCGTCAGAAATACATGTTTCTTACGAAGATATATATATATATATATATATATATATATATATATATATATATATATATATATATATATACATTTGTATTGTGAAGAATGAAAAAAATAGGAAATAGGAGCAAAAGGCATCAAAGAAATAAAAACACGGAATAGGAGAAAAAGGGGCATCAAAGAAAAAAAAAAAAAACACGGAATACAATAAAAAAAAAGAGTATAAAAAAATAAAAACAGGATTAGACAAAAAAAAAAAAAAAAAAAAAAAAAACTAGGATAGGAGAAAAGGGGCATCAAAAAAAAAAAAAAGAAAAAAAAAAAAAAAAAAAAACACGGAATATGAGAGAAAAGGGCATAAAAAGCATCAACGAATTTGACACAAATCAATATAAATCTGGGGATCAAGTTCCACCAAGAGTTCGCCGCTGGTGCAGGTTGCGTCATCGTCAATAAGGCTCAAAATAGTGTCGTCGGTGAGGATCCAAGCCACGTCACAGCCGCAGGTGAGAGGATTGGCTGGTAAAGAAAAAAAAAACACGAATGGGTAATTAGAATGGCGAAAGAAAAAAAACGGAAAAGAGGAAGAATGAAACACGAGGAGAATTAAAAAAAAAAAAAAAAAAAAATTATTCCGTTTTTATTATGACGCAAAATCGAAGGGAGGGAGAGAAATAAAACAGAACGGAAGTAGAAAAGAAATAAAAAAAAAATAATTTCTTATAATTATTGTTTTGTTTCATTTTTTGTTACGTCTTTATTATTTTTACAAAGGAGGAAGTGAGAGGAGAGGGAGGAATAAGGAGGCAGAGTTGGGGCGAGGAGGAGGTCAATAAAGAGGCGATAAAGTAGGTTTAAGAGAGAAGAGAGAAGGGGGAAGGCAGACGTGGAGGGGAGTGGGAAAGAGAGAAAGAGAGAAGAAATGCGAGAAAGACAAACGGAGAAAAGGAGATACAAGCAGATAGACAAAAACAGAGACCGAGAAGGAGAGAAGAATAGAGAGATGGAAGGCGTAAAACAGAAAAAAGGAATAAAAAAACACCAAATAGAACTTTAAAAAAAGCAACAGACATCACAATTACCACCATAACAACCCTTAACAACCAAACAACCCAATCATAATGATAAACACTATACCTGAGAGATCGACTTCGACTTGCTCCTCCACAAGTGGTCGTAAAGATTCCTCATCCAAGGTCGTTATACTATTATTGTGCAAGGACACGAAGCCCTCAACAACACCTGGGTATAGTGAGATGGTGACCTCATTTTAATGATGTCACATTTACTGATATTGGTCTCAACAACACCTGGGTATAGTGAGATGGTTACCTCCTTTTAATGATGTCACATTTACTGATATTGTTCTAAGATACAAAACCCTCAACAACACCTGGGTATAGTGAGTTGATGACCTATTAATTGTTGTTGATATGACAGTAATAACGATGATGATGGTGGTGACAATGATAAAGATGATGACAGATAATGGAAAATTATAACTATTATGATTAAGGTTATCATTATTATTATCATTACCACTATTATTATCATTATTATTACCACTATTATCATTAACATTATCATCACCATTATCATTTTCATTATCTATATTAACGTTATTATCAAAATTGACATATCATCATTATTCTTACAGTTATTGTTATTGTCGTCATTACTATTATTATTTAAATCCTTATTGTTATCATTCTTATTATCGTCATTATTGTTATTATCAGTATTATTATAATTATTACTATTATTATCATTATTATTTATTATTATCATCATCACCATCATCATCATCATTACTATTATTATTATCATTACTATCAATGCTATAATCATTATTGTAATTATCATTATCATCATTTTTATTATTCTCATTACCATTATCAACTTTTTTATTGTTTTCCATTATGATTATCACCACCATCATTATCATCACCACTGTTATTATCCGCATTTTCATTAATCATCATCATCACAATCATCATCATCATCACCACCAAATATAGCAACCTAACAGCCTCCACACACTGACCTGCGATAGCATTGACCTCCAGCGAAGAAATGAGGTTGTTGTGCAGATGAACCGTGTTGTGCTGGAGCGAAGTCAGCTGGATCGCCCCGGGGTAAACAAAAAACAGCTGATTGTCGCCGAGGGAAACGAAGGCCAGTTTTGCGTAGCCGGCGAAGGTGCCTGGGTTTGGGTAGGGTGGGCGTGGTGGTTAAGGGTGGTGGGTGTGATGATGATGATGATGAGGAAGAGGAGAGGGAGGATGGTGATTATGAGGAGAAGGATAGTGGTGATGATGATGATGAAGAGGATGGTGATGATGATGATGATGATGGTGGTGAGATGAGGTGAGGATGGTGGTGATGATGATGAGAAGGAGGATGATGGTGATGATAATAATAATATGTATTTCATTGTTATTAGATATTCTACATTGTTTTTCTTTATTCTAAATGAGGACATTGAGAATGAGGAATAGAAGATTTAGCAAGGATAAAGAGAAAAAAACAGCAATAACGGAGATGTTTAATTAGAGTCAAATTCCTTTTGTTTTTTCTTGTTCTGACGAAGTTTACTGGATATTCTGATATTCTTGGGGTTTAAAGGAAGGAGATGGGAATGGAGGAAGAAGTAGAGGAAACATAAGAAAGAGAAAGAAGAAACAATAAAGTATTAAATTGCATTTCGTAGGAATCTTTGTGAAAGACTCTTCAACGCTGCTATCCTATTGACTGTTATTAATATTACGCAAAATAATAATAATAAAAAGATTTAAGAACAAATGAATAAAGATAATATTTATGAGCATTCATTTATTTAAAAATATTATATGGATCAACGAGAAAATACGATATATGGAAAAAATACTATGTTGTAGTCCTATGAACCGGGGAATAACTACGACATGCATTACAAAAGCGAGGATGTCAAATACCTGTGTGAATCTCCTGTATTCTGTTCCCAGTCAGGTGAACCTCGGCCACCTGCGAGACGTTCCTGAAGGCCTCACTCGGCAGGTCGCTGATGTGGTTGTATCCCAAGTCAACGTACGATAGAACATCCGACTGCAAGACCGGGAAGTACGCTAGGTCGTTGTGATTCAGGTCCAGGCGAAGCAGGGACGTGAAAAGAGGTAGTTCCTGGAAGGGAAAGTCCGCCAGGTTGTTCGAGTAGATCCGAATGTCGGTGAGAGTGGCGTGGCTGTTGTTCAGCGCCCCTTCTTGGACTTCCTGCAGGACACTCCCCATGACGTAGATCTCCCTGAACGAGGTCCGGCCCAAAGCACCTCGTTGGAGAGATTTTAAGTGGGTGTTTTGCGATATGACGAGTCTCCGGAAATTGGGGAACGGGATGGTTGCAGTGAACACCCTGGCTAGTTGTTCCTCGCTCTCTACGTGTGAACAGTCCATGTCTATCGCCCCGTCGACGTCTTCAGAGCACGTGCATGGGAGGATGTCTTCAGGGATCGGGCAGGGAAGGGCACGTGCATGACGACTTTCCTGAACGCTGGGTATCTCGTCTGTGCCCAAAACCCTTCGAGCTTCACAGAAAATTAAAAGGAAAAATGCAACAGTCAAAAGCTTCTTGTAACTTAGCATTTTTGGGAGTAATCAGGATATTGGTCTAAGGTATAGCAACGGCAGTATCTTGAGTAGACACTATCAGCAATAACACTGCCCAATCATACTGAGAAGCCAAAGTTATGTCGGTCCTCCATTGCCTTGGGAACTCGCCGATAAGATAAGGCTGCAACAGTGTCTTATTTTTAAGGATGAGTTGATAATTAACATAATCAAACAGGGTGATTATAAACAGATAGCATCAAGGTATAAGAATGGAGCATCCTGACTGAAAACACATACAAATTAACAAACTGAATAATAAACACTCGTAAAGACGCAGAAACGCACACACACACACACACACACACACACACACACACACACACACACACACACACACACACACACACACACACACACACACACAAACACACACACACACACACACACACACCAACCCATCCCCCCTCCTCCCTCCCCCGACAGTTCTCACACTCATAACCCTTCACTCCACATGTGTTAGAATCTCGAACCGGAGAATCCCCTTGTATGGTTCTGAGTTAAGGGAACCGAAGATTTGTTAAGACGTCGCATCACCTCTCACGCCCACGAAGAGAACTCACGCCAACATCATGCGGTGGTGGGGACTGCCTTTGTATTCTGTGGTGGTTGAGGAAAGGTCTTTGTTAATGTGGATTATGGAGCAGGGGATTTCTAACACGTGATCGATAGGTTATAAATGTACTTGTAAATTCTTTATTTTTTTTTCTCTCTCTCTTTTTCACATTTCGTTCTCGTTTTCTCGTCCTCGGTCTTTCTCTTTATTTGCATTCTCTCTCCTCTCTCCCTCCCCTCTCCCTATCTCTCTCTCATCTATCTATTTATCTCTCTCTCCTCTCTCTCTCTCTCTCTCTTCCCTCCCTCCCTCCCTCCCCTCCCTCCTCCCTCTCTCCCTCCCTCCTCCCCCCTCCCCCTTCTATATTATCCCACCTATTAATCTATATCTACCTATATGGGCATCTATCTATATTTATCGACTTATCTATACATAAATGCATATATATATATATATATATATATATATATATATTATATTATATGTATATGTATGTGTGTGTACATATATACATACATACATGCATACATTCATATATATACAATATGTCTGATGATATGCCTAAAAAACTATCTACATATTGCTATATGTCTATAAATCTATGTCTGTCTATCTCTATCCATCTTTTTATATCTGTAATGCCGATATGTGTATCTCTTTGTCTCTCTCTTTATCTAGATATACAAAACTGGATCAATATTTGTGTATCCATCTACTCTCCTTGCATATATCTCTTCTACTCTCTCCCATTCTTTGCGCACAAATACACAAACACACGCACATATGTATATGCGTGTGTGTGTGTGTGCATGCGTGCGAGTATGTGTCTGTACGTGTGCGTGTAGTTGTACGCTCTCATGTGCGTGTTCATGCGTGCGTGTTTGCGTAAAAGGATGTGTGCATATACCCATCAATTGATTTATCTCTTCATTAAAAGCCCTTATCAGTTAATCGCATCATCAAGAGGATAATTACTCCTGAATGGAAGGGAGATAAGAGGTGTCTGTAATTACACGCCGGGCAGACGGCAGCTCAGCCCTCAGGACTCAGCGAACCCGGCGCCCGAGCGAACCGCTTTCTGCCTTTTGGGAATTCTCATCAGCGGCGGCGGGATGGCTCGATACGCTATCTCGGTGGCGGGAGCTGCTTTTTGCGGGATGAGTTGCGGAATCAGGAAAAAAGGGTTGCAGCAACAGACACACACACGCACCCTTACATGTTTATATATTTGTATATGTGTATATATGTGTGTGTGTATGTTATATATATATATATATATATATGCATATATATACGTATGTGTGCAAGTATATATGTAGACATACAGAGAAAAGAGAGTGAAACAGACAGAAACCAAACCAGAGAGAGAGAAGAGGGGGGGGGAAGGGGGGGCGGAGGGAAGAAGGGAGATAGACAGATAGATATATAGACAGATAAACACAGAGGCAGAGAGAGAGAGAGAAAGGCTGACAGACAGACAGACAAACCTACAAACAGAGAGAACAAGAGCCAGAGAAACGGACTGAAAAAAAGAGACAGAAAGACGAACAACCAAAAAGTACAAAACGAAGAGAGAAAGAGAGCAAGCGAGAGAGAAACAAAGAGAAGTTATGATTAGGTATTAGATATGTTACGGGGAATATAAGGGGCTGCAAATAACCCACGGGGAGCAGGGGGGGGGGGGGGAAGGCCGCCTGACAATAGGACATAAGTTTTCGAGCCACCCGGGGTCGCAGGGTGAGGGTGGGCGTAATATTAAGGGGTGGATACAATAAGGGTGGCAATACGGGGTCCGTGAACGAGCGAGAGAGAGAAAAAAATGTGAATAGGTTTATAAATCATTGCTAAGGATATGGTCATATGCTTGAATTATTGCGATTGCTGTTTATCGTATTGGTAATTGCGTTAATATCATCATCAGATTTTCATCACTGAGTTTATTAATATATCCCCGTGTCTATATGTACGTACGATAGATAGTATGCGCCTTCAAGTTAATTTAAATTGAAGGTATCATCTTTTTTTTCTATGTTATTATTTCTCTTCATCACCGGTTATCCCTATATCGCCTTCATTCAATAAGCACCGAACCATCGACAATCGAAAGGGGAATCCCATCCCGCACAAAGGCGATCCAACTCCCTTTGCCAACGGAATCGAACACCACAACGCGCGGAAACTCGATCCTCGCTTCTCCCGCTGCCCGACCGAGCCTCTCTTTATTTATGCATTTGTTTGTGCTTCGATCCTAATATGCTCAGCGCCATATTTTTGTTCGACGGAGACAAAGAGGACCCGAGAGAAGGGGGAGAAGAGGAGAGGGGGGGAAGGGAGGGGAGGCAAAGGGGTAAGGAGAGGGGAGGTAGATGGAGGAAAGGGGGTATGGGCGAGGAGTGGGGGGGCGGGGGGTCTAAGATTGGGTTTCCATCTGCTTGACGGCAAATCGCATTCCATAGGACTATAGTATGTGCTGGTGAATATGTGCACATTTATCTATCTATCTATCTATATGCATGTGTGTGTGTGTGTGCATATATATATATATATATATATATATATATTATATATATTATATATATAATGTTTATATATACATATATATATATATATACACACACACACACAACAACTATATATAATATATATATATATATGNGGTTAGGTAAGATAACGGTAAGGTTAGGTAAGATAAGGTAAGGTTAGGTAAGGTAGTAAGGTAGGTTAGGTAAGATAAGGTAAGGTTAGGTTAAAGATAAGGTAAGGTTAGGTAAGATAAGGATAAGGTTAGGTAAGATAAGGTAAGGTTAGGTAAGATAAGGTAAGGTTAGGTAAGATAATGGTAAGGTTAGGTAAGATAAGGTAAGGTTTAGGTAAGATAAGGTAAGGTTAGGTAAGATAGGTAAGGTAAAGGTTAGGTAAGAGAAGGTAAGGTTAGGTAAGAGAAGGTAAGGTTAGGTAGAGAAGGTAAGTTAGGTAAGAGAAGGTAAGGTTAGGTAAGAGAGGTAAGGTTAGGTAAGAGAAGGTAAGGTTAGGTAAGAGAAGGTAAGGTTAGGTAAGGTTAAGTAAGGTTAGGTTAGGTCAGGGTAGGTCCAGGTCAAGTTAAGTCTGGCTAGGTTTGCACTTCTAACCGGAAATGATATATATATATATATATATATATATATATATATATAATTATATATATATATATATAATATATATAAGCATAACCGCGAGAAATAGGATACGGCTGCCGTACAGGTAACCTCGGCTACAACATTTACAGGTCAATAGGTGATCGTTCCCAAACAACTGTAACTAAACCACTAAAACACGAACTCAAAGATGACAAGAACACATACATCTAGTTGTTTAACCCTGAAATCAGCAAGAAAAACACTTGACAAATCATCAGCTCAAATAATTTACCGAGTTTAAAAATCAAAAGATGAATTCATTCGACATTTTGTTAACACGCCGATGGGTATCTTATTCGGCATCCACTTCAAAATCCCTAAAATTTAGTCTTACAATGTACATAAATCCCACAATTATCATATCAGTCGTTAAATCACGACCTGGCTTCCTTGTACATCAAAATCGTCACAAAAAATTACCTTTTGCAGCTTCTTCAAACAATAATTTTGCGGTGCTTTGAGAGAAGTAACTCCAGCTCAGCAACAACGCCATAAAGGGGGAAGTTATCGTGTCGAGATCAAATATATTTAGGCCCGTATATTGTTACTTGAAAAATGGTTTCAAGCCAGAAGTAAGCTGGCTGGCATATATAGAAGTTAACGTTTCCTTATAGTTTTAAATTAAGAGCCACGGTTTATTTGTAAATTACTTGATTTATTATGAAAAAGGATAATAAATTGTTTTATGTAAATGTGATTCTGCAAACGTTGTGTTGTTTTTACATGAAGAAATGTGTAATATATGATTGTTAAATGCTATTTCTAAATTGCTATGTGGTTCCAATGTTTTCACCTTAGTTTTGGATTTCTGATTTTGTGTCAAAAATGTAAAGAAATGAATTGTATAGTAGGCGAAGAAAAAACAAGTTCGGGGTAAGGAATGGCATGACTGTATAATCTAAAACAAGAAAATGCTTTATTTTGACAGGAGTACGGCTGCGTCTACACCAAGCGAATTGTTTTTTGTTTTTTTTCAATGCAACTCTAATAATTTTGAATCAACCATTCTCCGTTGACGAAGTCAAATTGTCAGAATCAAACAGGCAGTAGTAGATAGGCTTCCTTTTATGACGGGCTGACATGACGTAGGGTGGCCGTTAAACTTGTTTTTGGGTGCATAAAATTAAAGCTAGAAGACCTGAATATGGGATTTTGAGTATTTATTCATAGCTTTGGTAGAGAAAGTTTATGATTTTAGGATGACTACAAAACAATTTGAAATGCTAGTGGAGCTGATTGTATCATTTATAAGGAATCAAACAATATACGCCGAGGTGTGCGTATGTCCTTCACAGGCGCGATGCCACGATACCCCCCCAAAGGTCACAATTCGTCATTTCACTCGGCAGAATGGAAAAAAATTACAATTTACTCGGCAGACTTGGTGGTCGGCATAATTTAATTAAGAAGTCAATGATCATGGTTTGTAACTCGAAGTTTTCATTTTCATTTCAATTTGGTCCTTTTCGAAACAACATATTAAAAAGTATGAAGTGTGGATTTAATTTTTTTAAATGTTACCCGGTAACCTTGCTCCCGACACCCCCCAAAAAATGTTTTCAAGCGTCGCCCCTGGTCCTTCACTTCATTTGCGAGGGTCCCTCATGGCGACCCGCCAGGCAGGCCCTCGGCCCATCACTAATTTCTCACGACAGGTCTCGTCGAACTACCCAGGCCTCATCCATGTAGGATTGTCTCGTGAGGAGACAATCCGATGAGCTAGGTGCCCGTGTGTATCAAGGAATGGGAGTCCGGAGGGTACAAGGAAGATGTGCGGTTGGGGAGACGGGTATGAAAACAAAGAAGGTTTGATTCTCCTATTTGTGTTGTTTATAGCAAAAGCATGAGGAATGGGAGCTAAACAACACACCTGGATTTATTTGATTCAATATAAGATTGATTGATTACTTGAAATTATATACTGCGTCAACAGCTAAGGCTATTTGCGACGTATGCGTACTAAATGTTAAAAGATGAAAAACTTCAAAAACATGTATGCACAATAAATACAAGCTAAATATGTTTTCATATTTTCATTTACATTCTGATTGATGGTTAATGGCTAAAAAATATGTACTAGGTATCTAAGCTCACATAGCATATCGGTAAAGTATTGTGGAGAAAATGATAAAAATGAATTACGATTAAGATTAAGAGTGTTAAATGTCAAAGGCTCTAGTGCTATAGGATAGTATGGCAAGGAAAAGGGTACATAGGGGGTGCAAATAAAGTAAATCGGAGATTAGTAAAGGAAAGGGCAAAGGGCACAGGGAGATTGCATGAAACATTGCTTTAAGGAAAAGTTGGTACAGGAGCTATTATGAAATAATCAACGGGTAACACGGATAGAGATGGTTGTTGGAGAAGCAACAGGAGAAGAATCTGGGGGATGAGATAAGAGGACTGGAGAAGGTGAAGTATCAGGAAGAGCGTCAGGAGAGGAAGGAATTCTGAGAAGGGCCCTGTTGTGACAGAAGGGATTCATGTGATTATTTAGGTGGGAGAGGTAAGGATAATGGAGAGCGAAAAGGTAATTGTGTACATGGAGAAGGAAAAGATGAGGGGTGTTGGGAAAAATGGTAGGAAGCGGGGTAAGGGAACTTAGGGGGGGGAGGATGGAAATCGGCAAATACTTCGAATGCAGAGGGACTAGGAATAGAGAGATTGGAGCGAAACATTATTTGGGTCACGTCTAGGATTTTTTTTGTCTTCAAGAGTTTCATGAGATTTGGGTAGGGAAGTCTGAGAAACAAAGGATCTCTTGCGAGGAGGAGAAGAAGGGATAGATGTTCGAGAAGCAGAGGAAAAGGAGGATATAGGAGAGGGTGTGGAAGGCGAAGATGGAGTAGAATGATTAGGTGCAACAGGTAAGCGAGGGGAAGGGTAGACATCGGAGAAGTGGTAGAAATTGGATTAAGAACGGAAAAGGGATTTGACTGGGGGATAGGGACAACAGAGTTAGGATAGTTCAGGGTAGAGGGAAGAGATACGGGGAGATGCAGAAACATCTTATGGAGATGGCAGGGGGGGAGAAAGGGTAGAGTAGTGGAAGGACGAGGGCGGGAGGAAGATAGGGTGGTGTGGAGTGGAGTAGATCTGAAGGAGGGAGGACAATAAGGATGAAGAGTAGTAATAAGGGAAGTAATAAATGGAAGAAGACTGTGCAGTAGGAGATGGAGAGGAGAATATTGGGAGAGAGGTAGGGGTGCATTCTAGAGGTTGAATAATAACCTGGATGGGTGGTTTGGAATGAATAGAATTGTCAGTAAACGTCGAGGAAGGGGTATCAGTACCAGTGGTCGGAGCCGTGGTCAAAGGAGGGGCAGGGGTCGGAAAGCCATCAAAATCACATTCAGATAGGCTAGTTGAAGGGGCAAGCTGTAATGCCCCTATTAAGGGTAAAGAATTTTTTTCATCGGCCATGGTGAACCTGAATAAAATGGGGCAAAGAAAAGTAAGGGAAAGGCAATTAACCAAGAGAATACCGGCTATGGCTCCCGAAGGCCGTCAAGACTAACACAAAGTCAGCCTTTTATCTTTTCAGGAAGCCTTTCACACCTTAGGAATGGGACAGAAGAAGAGGATGAAGATACGGAGGAGGAAAGTGGGAGAAGAAAAGACTAAGCAAACTTAGTTGAGTCGAGGGCTGAGGCCTACGGTAGGAGTGATCCCCTACAGTTGGCCTCAGTCTCTGTCTCCTAACACCCCCCCTCCCCTCCACAACAACGAGCAAGGTATTGGAAGGGAAATGCATTCTGGGAAATTAAATATTCAAGGAAATATATAACAAGCGAATTTTGACAATCATTAGTTGTTAAAATAATTAGTTCCCCAAATTAAAGTCTTCTAACACACTCTTCGGTGTATATGATGGAGATAGGTCTATGGTCTAAGAATTCTGCACACCTTTCCACTGTATGGGTTCTTGGCACCCCTTACGAAGAGGGAATCACCTCCAACCGTTAACCACCCGTGTGTCAGTCTTTTGTGTCCGATTAGCAATTCTATTCGTTCCTAAGGTATTTATTCTCCTTTGGGTTGTTAGAGGATGCTTCCAGTGCACTTTCCACTTCTTACGAATGCAATTTTTGTCACTATGATTTATGTCAGTGTCTGGGAGAGGGAAACGAGCATCACGGATTTTGAGCTGTCTTGGCCCTCTGCTCGTTCGTTCCGACGGGCGCAATGCGAATCAGCTTAGGCCACAAGAATGAAAACTGATGCGGTTGGTTTTCATTATTCATTCTTTATTTCTTCAAGCATTTAAAGAAGAGAACAACAGTCATCAAATTACATGTTTGTCCTTGTTGGTAATCATGCCACTTTTCATTCATATTTACTAGAAAACATTATCCCTTAACAGCAAGATGAGAGAGTAGCTTTTGAAGTCCGCAAGTAATTTTTGGGGGGAATATTGAAATTTTTTGAAAACAATGAAACTTTTTGGCGGGTATTGTTGGGCCTTCGGGCGGTTACCGCGAAAACTGGAACTTTGATCCTCATGGTCATTTGGTGATCTTTCATGCTGACTTCACTGCATATCAGTATTGACACACTCTGCACCGCCTTTGGGTGTAACGAAGAAAGCTGTTGGTGACAGGCTTTGCACTACGAGAGTTGTAATATGTCACAGTGGAACTTCCTCGTTCATATTGACTGCTATGAGCATGGTATGTGACACTGCAGTGAAAATCAAGACTGCTGAAGAAAGACTGCTAACAACAAAATTCCTTCTACACAGTATTGCAAAGCACAGTATGATCTAAGCTCCACTGGACTGGTACAAGGATTAACTTACGAGTATAATGCTGTGAAAGACCTAAATTTTCGTTAGAATAATATCTAAAAATAACAATAGATGAAGGGCACAAAATAAACCGCAATAAAGACGATGAATCAAGGCAAAAGAAAAAATGTAAACAAGCCTGTAAAAGTCAGTAAAACAAAGAAACATGAACAAGACAAAGAAATGAAAGAGAAAATCCAGTAAACGAAGGAAACAAGAAAAGCTAATTATAAGACTTCACGAAATAAAAAATAGAAGAGGGAGAGGAGAGATACCTGACAACCCCCCCCCCCCGAAAACGAAAGAAACAAACAAAACTACACAACTGAGAAAAAATCAAAGGCGAAGGAAACAAAAAAAAACAAAAAACTGAGAAATCACAGAAAAACAGACGAAGGAAACAAAATACATAGAATAAGGAAAAATCAATAAGCAAAGACAACGAATAAAAGAAATAGAAACTGAATGAAAAAAAATGACTATGTTGAAAAGATAAGAAAATGATTTAATCACGAAAAACGGAATAAAAAAGGGGAAACTTTCATAAACTACAACGAATGACCCGGGTAATGATTTTTGTCTAACGAAGCATGTAAACAGATATAAGGGGAAGGGCAGAGGAGAGAAGCGAAGGGCAGGCACTCTGGAACGGGGATGGAAGATAAAAGGACCCATGAGGCCAGGATGAGGGGAGTAATGAGAGACGTTTAAAGGGAGGGAGGGAGGGCCGATATGACGCGAAAGAGGGGAATCATGAGGCAAAAGTGAGATGCCGTGAGGCTAAAGATACACAGAGCAGGAGAGACAAATGAGGCAAGAGAGGGATGTCATGAGGCGAGAGAGAGAGAGTGAGATGCCATGAGGCAAGAAAGGGAGTCATGAGCGAGAGATAGTGAGATGCCATGAGGCAAGAGACAAAGCGAGAGACAACATAAGGCAAGAGAGAGAGTGTGAGATGCCACGAGGCAAGAGAGGGAAGTCATGAGGCGAGAGATAATGAGATGCCATGAGGCAAGAGACACACAAAGCGAAAGAGACAACATAAGGCGAGAGAGAGAGTGTGAGATGCCACGAGGCAAGATATGCAAAGCAAGAGAGAGAACACAAGGCAAGAGAAGGGTCATGAGACAAGAGAGATGCCATGAGGCAAGAGAGAGGCGTCATGAGGCGAGAGATACACAAAGCAAGAGAGACAACATGAGGCAAGAGAGGGGAGTCATGAGGCGAGAGAGAGTGAAATGCGATGAGGCAAGAGGGTGGAGTCATATGGCGAGAGAGAGTGCGTGAGATGCCATGAGGCGAGAGATACTCAAAGCGAGAGAGACAGCGTGAGGCAAGAGAGACTGAGGCTAGATATATAAAGCAAGAGTGAGGCCAGAAATACTCAAAGCATGGGAGACATGAGGCGAGGGAGGAAGGTATCATGTGGTCAGAAGGGAATGTCTTTTGAGGCAAATAGAAGAAAAAGCCAATTTATATGGTGAGAAAAGGAAGTCGTGAAGTGAGAAAGAGAAGCTATGAGAAGAGAAAGCATAGTCATGAGAAGAAGGAAGAAGTCATGAGGCAAGATAATGAGGAATCATGCAGCAAATGAGAAAAGACTCAAAGGAATAGAACAGCAACAAGTCATGAGGAAACATAAGTGACTCATGTAGACAGTTTTTATAGAGAACATATTTTGCATAGGACAAAACCCAGTAAAAATCTCGGACAGAAATAAAAGGAGAAAGGCACTAAAAGTTTTCTCTCTACCCTCATCACTCGAATTTTTAAAATCTACATAACTTACGCCTCAGATATTCAAAATTAAACTGGATATCCTTTGGTATGATACCCACTTTCTTGGTGCTAACAGAAACCTCCTAATCCCAAAATTTACCAATATCTGACCATGGAGCCACATTAACCCCTGGCAAAGTTTAATCACAATTTGTTGAAAACCTATTTCATGATCCTTAACAATTTCAAAACCTGGACAGCTTGAATTGTATATACAAGATAAGGTCTTCATATCATAATTTTACAAATTAGAGAGAAAACTGTGCAACACAGCTGTGCAACACAATACTCTGGAGCAAATACTGATGTTACTAACTATGACAATAATACTGGTACTATCAATTAGAGTAATAAAACAAGACAAATATTTGAAAAGCAAGACAAAGGTTCTGGAATAATAGCAGATACACCTTCATCTACAAATTTCAAAAGCATAAAAAAAGAAAAAAAGGAAAAATCATGATGATTAATGGTTAAACGCAAAATAAATGTGCTAGACATCTAAGGTCATATAGCACTATAAGAAAGTATATTAAAGGAGGGGTGAAGGGTGATAGTTGCTATCGTCAACTATCTAGAGTAATCTTGAAAGGTTAACGATGGGCAAAGGATTTGCTGTGTGAATGGGCTATGGTGGGTCTAGGTAAGGGAATTACATAAGGCTTCAGTGTTTATCCTGAGGGAGTGGAAATGATAGAGGGAATGGAGGGAGGGAGAATGTACGTGTAGTTGGAGTTGAGGGGGTGGGTTGTGTTGGGAGGAAGTAGGAGGAGGATGGGTGTCGGGAGGATGAATCGGCAGTAATTGGAGTTGTGGGGGATGGATTGTGTTGAGGAGTAGGAGGGAGGGGAGTAGGAGGATGGATATCGGTAGTATTAGGAGGATGGATATCGGGAAGATGGATATCGGGAAGATGGATATCGGTAGTAGGCGGAATTGATGGGGTTAGGTTGTGTTGAGAGGGAGTAGGAGGAAAGGGTGTAGGTGGAATATGAGCAGGAGGGAGATGGATATCGGCAGTCACTTCGAGTGTGGAGGGAGCACGAGTTGTGGAATTTTGTGTCTCCAGCATATAGCTTTGAATATCTTCCATAGTTTCTGCAGTGGAGTTCCTTGGAGAGTTTTGTGAGACAAAGGTTTTCTTATGAGGAGGGGAAGAGGAGACTGGTGTCTGAGGAATAAAGGCAAAGTTAGGTGGAGGCGAGATGCGATAGGGAACGTTTAGTGTCTGCTGCGGGTATGCGGGGAGGGAGAGGGGACGGTGTTGGGGCTGTAGTTGAGATAAGAAAGGGGTCATGTGTACGGAAAGTAATTTTGGCAATGTTGGTGGGTTTCTTTCGATGACCTCTAGGAGTAATGGAGTAGCACTGTACTGATATTACATCACAGTCTTTGAGGCAGCTGAATAAGTAACCTCCATAATCTGACCAATCGATATCCACAGGGCAGTTTGCTGGGGAGACAGAGACAGTTCCAGTACTAGTATTAAGGTTGGGTGTGATTCTGCAGGAATGGGATTGCCAGAGAAATCAGTTAGATTTGATAATGCTATAGCTTGTTTCAGATGAAACTGTTACGAGACGGGAACGATCGGGTCGGGTACAGGAGGGACTCTGCCCATTGCTCTTGTTGAAGAAGTGTTGCCTGAGTAAGGAGCTGTAGGGGGATCACGAAAAATCGGTCCCATTTGGCTGGGCTAAATATAGTATTTACGATATTGGTACAGTTGTGTGTGGTAGAAGGACGGGAACGTGTGGAAGAGGGAGTATTGTTGAGGGGGGTAGTAATCGGAGAGATGGAGAATAAGGCTGCCATGTAGTAATAAGGGAAGATGAGGTGATTAGTGAAAAAGGGTGTGGGGGTACAGTTGATGAAGTTGGGAGAGTAGGAGTCTCGACTTGGGTGGATAATGCACTAGTAGGCATTGAGGAGTGGGTAGTAGTTGTAGTGTTCAGAGTCGTTGTCAAAGGAGAGCCTGGGGTCGGGAAGCTGGAAGTTTGAATTGATGGGGCTATTTGATGAAGGGGCAATCCTCATTGCCTCTAATTTGGGTATTGCATCTTCATCACTGGCCATGGGAAAGCCTTGGCTATGTTGGGGAAATAAACAGTCCACCCCTCAGGGTCCCTTTGAGGGTAAGAGCTAAACAACAAAACGGGAATACCGTGCCCATGGTTCATGCAGGCCGTTCAGGACTGGAACAAAGTCGGCCTTTCATCCTTTCAGCACGGTTCTTACACCAAAGGAAGTACATAGTAGAAGGGGTTAGAGAAAGGACGGAAACGAAAGAGCTGGAGGGAGAAAAGACCATGCAAAATTGGTTGAGTCGAGGGCTGAGGACCTAGGCAGGGGAGATCTCTGCATTGGATTCTCAGTCTCCTCCTCCTAAGCCCCCCCCCCCACGCCAACAAAACAACGGGCAAGGGATGGGGGGGGGTCATGATACCTTATTTGTAGCTACCCAAATATAATTAGATGATGTGTTGTCAGGCTTTTGTTATACACAAACCATCATTTATTTAGCATAAACTTGATAATTCTGAATAAGTTTTCTTGCATGCAGACATCTCAATTTCAGTTTGTTTTGGGGGTCATAAACAGACAAGTGACTGCAAATATCCAGTCTCAAACTACCACATACATTACTCATGATTATCTTTTCTATTTTTAGAAACTTGAGACATCCAACTTATATATAGTTTTTTTTTTTTACTGATATTAAAGTAATAATTTTTACTTGCATTACTACTTCACTTCATCTTCTTGGAAATTACTTCTTAGCCAAATTTGTATAAATGCATCTCATTTCATTGGGAATGCTATGAACACTGAATTCTTGTAGGAGATTATCTAATACAAATAACTTGGGGAATTAATTTTCTGAAAACATAGCGAATGGGTGAGGTTGGGGGGGGGAGCCCCAGCATAAGTTTTTGTTTTGTTTTGTTCCGAAAACAATGTTTGTGGATACCCAGAATGGAAATAAATGTAACAGACATCAAAGGTCATACAGCACTATGATGAAGTATCGTGGCAAAAAGGTTACAAGCGAGTTCACAATTAGGGCAAAATATGTTAGATGTCAAAGGTTGTATAGAGCCCTGTAGGTTAGTATCGTAGTGGAGAAAGGTAATGAGGGAAGAGCAAACAGAGTACAAAGGCTATTAAGGACTGACACAAAGCCAACATTTCATCCTTTCAGCACGGCTCTCACACCTTAGGAAGTAGACATTAGAAGGAATGAAGAAAAAGGTAAAGGGAAGGGGAGAAGAAAAGACCATGTAAAATCAGTTGAGGCAAAGGCTGAGGTCCAAGGTACAGGTGACTCACTACAGACTCAGTCTGTCTCCTAAGTGTGCCCCCCCCCACACACACCAAAGGGATTTGGGGGGGGGGGGGACTAGGGAATGATGCACTGCAATCTTTAAATACGATATTCATTTGTCCACAAAGGCTACTGTTCCTGGTCCATTAACTTTTTTTTGTATTTGTTCAAAGTTGTCCAGTTTATACATCAGTTTTCTGTAGTACTTGTCAATGTACCCTAATGACAGATTAGCAGTTGTATTGATAAAAAAATCTTTTCAACTCCAGAAAATAGTGGCTGTGCAAAATACTTACTTAAAAATATAAAATACTGTCAAGTGAGACTTTGCAACTTTCTTCTGAATAAACATCTAAAAAGATTTAACACCTTTCACTAGCTCAGTCCATAGATCCTAGTAAAGTGAGATTACTGCTCTTGTGTACAACCATTAATTCTCATCCTACATTATCCATATCAAATTAAATAGATTTTTTGGCAAATCCTTTCCTTAATCCAAACTGTAAAACCCCATTCACACAATTGAATACTGCCTGACAGACACACAATGCCTATTATGGCAAAATTGAGGCAAGCCAATGGAGTGTCTATGCCCATGGAGTGACCAGATAAGGCTACTTAATGCCGGATATTGATAAACAACCCTGCCTGATACAAACATCCTTGTATTGCACACAAGCTTCAACAATAAACAAGCAAAGTCTGCCAAGCACAATTCAATTGCATGGACGCCCTAGGGCCTTAGATAGCTGGTCTGCATAGTGGCAGTCATAAAAAATAGCTTCGTATTAGAGGGGAAAATGTAATGGCAGCCTCAGCTACTAATGGTTAATTGTTACAAAACAATAAATGTGCTAAACATCAAAGGTCATATAAGCACTATAACCTCAGCTACTAAGTACATACTTTGTGAACTCGTGCATTTTTAAAAGTTAAACTACATTTCATTTTTCAAGCAGCAGTCAAGTGATTATTCAGTCAGCCAGACATAACAGATGGACCACCAGGGATTTGGGAAAAACAAGAATCTTGTATTAATTTTTGATACAACTTCAAAGACATTTTCACAATATTTAATACATGTTTACATGTAGCCTGTCAATATTTGTATATGAAAATCTCATCTTTTCCAATTAAAAGTTATTCATCTTGTGTTTCCTCACACTGCAGAAGCTTCATGTTTGGATTACAGTACCATTTGCTCATTCTCTAGACACTAAAGTCTCCCAAATTTGATGTAAATATTTTTTGAATACCTCTACATGTGGTAGAATTTTAATTCAGGAAATGGTCAAGCTTTGTCGGTTATAACCGATTCACTCTATAGTTTGTTTTGTGAAATGTGTTTACATCAACAGATCCACTAATGACTCAAATTAGAAGACTCGCTTTATTTCCCTTTTCTTGGTGTTTTCACGATTTTTTTTTTAATGCCATTAACATCAATGCTGTTACTGTTACTATTACTGATATTATAATTATTATAATATGCATAGTACTAACAAACAAAATCCATGTTTAATGTTTTAAAAAACAGATTTGCTAGACATCAATGGTCATACGGCAC
This sequence comes from Penaeus vannamei, assembly GCF_003789085.1. Lineage (NCBI taxonomy): Eukaryota > Metazoa > Arthropoda > Malacostraca > Decapoda > Penaeidae > Penaeus > Penaeus vannamei. Next base: position 459,383 of record NW_020869028.1, on the reverse strand, counting down.
TTTGGTAATGCATTGTGATAAAAGTTTTAACAATCATTTGACAATATAAAATCAAGGAAAAAGATAAATGGGCAAGATAGGTAGTATAATAATCAACATGTTGGTGACTATGTACTTGTGGAGTCATCTATGTGTAACCAAACTAAAACACACAGTGGGCAGTGAGTTAACAACTTCGCCAATCTCTTCTCAGGACAAGGAAAAACAAATAAATCTCTCATCTTTTATCAATCACACAGACACACATAATCATACAATGATTTTAAAGACTGGATAGAAAACATGGCAATGTCTTGAAGCTTTGATGTATCCAATTCCTTCAAAATTTACTTCTTGGCTTTCTTCTTTGGCTGTTAAAAAAGAAGAAAAGGACATCTCATTACAAATAACTACAGATATTTACTTTCCCAAAGAAATAATACAAAAATTGTAAATTTTATATAGAGGCTCCAGTCTAAGTACTTTTACTTGTGCTTAGGATACATAATACAAACAGGCTCATTATCAGAAGAATAAATGGACAGAGCTATCCCATTAAATCCCAAATACCAGCAACAAAAAGGGGTCAAAGATCTAAAATCATAATTTAAAAATTAAAGTCCAAATTCTAAAACAAGATACAAGGGTAAAAACCTTTTTTCTTCCTTTCTTGAGACATGCTATACAAGACCAAACACTGCTTAAATTTACAAAATCGTCCACAGCAACAATTCTAAACAAGGTAATGTGGGAATAAAAAGTGTTACTTGCTAACCATTTAGGATCCAGTGGGACAGTATCCTACTTGCGCAGCCTCCCAGTTAGGCGACTATCCTTTATTCCTCTGTAACAAAGTTTTTGGGTCTATTACAATTTTTCCTCATGGGTCTAAGAACTTAAAAGTACCTTATTTCTAACTTAAGGTCTTAAAATACTGCCTTAATAAAGAGAGGGGCTGCCAACATACATATAAATTTAAATTTCAACCATCTCCACTTTAACAAATGCACTTACTACATGTACTGCATGAGGAGCAACAAATCTATTGACTACATTCTAGATTCATTTACATTTTGGTATATGTACTAGACCAACCCAATTGTCTTTTGGACTCTTAGCTAATAATTCTAATTTCTGAAAATTGTCTCTTCACATGTGTCCCCTATTCCATAAACTTTAAAAGCTTTCTATATTAAACTATAATTACAGGCAATCTAACTCTTTACTGTTCAGTGTGATTAATTTCAATGCTACATTTATGAGGCTATTCTACATTTCCAAGCTTGTGTTCTCAAAAGTATGTTTTTGTCAACACAAACCTGTATAAAAGATGCCTGGTAGCAAAATACTAAATATAAATATCTCTGCATTAGAATGCATGAACAAGATTTTGAGCCAGAGTGATCTACCATAACCAGTAAAGAGTTAGAAATTACACAAGAAAACAGAGGGAGAGGGATTGAAAAATACAAAACAAAAGGCACTCCTCTACAAGAACTTAAACTAAAGCCCTGAAAACATTCCCAATCAAACAACTTCCAACACCAAGCAGTTACAAAAAAAGAAAAAAAAAAAAAAGAAAAAAGGCCCCGCATGAATCAATAAGTCCAAGATGAACTTACTGGCAATTCTTCCACCTCCTCTTCAACTTCATCCTCCTCTTCGCCCTCCTCCTCAGCCAAGCTGTCATCCATATCATCCTCAATGATTGTCGTCTCTACTTGATGTGTCCCACTGAGGTGGATGGGCCCTGAGCCCTGTGTCAGACGGAAAATGGCTGGGGTGTCTTCTATTAGGACCTGCGAGGGTAAAAGAATAATGCATTTACACTTTACCTTGGTAAATTTTATGAGCTTTAGGCGGGTATATGTGTGACCTATGTATTATGCATAGAGAAATCTTCATTCTTACAAAAGTTGTATCAATCTAAATGAACATTCATTAAAAACAAACTTTCAAATAACTCTTTAAATGAAAGTGGCCATATCATCCATATTTCATCTTATACAATCAACAATTGTCAAAAAGGATCCTACCTGATTAGGTTAGCATGAACACAACTAAATACAAATTTCATAAAAGATGCAAACCTTTTAAAGATTATCAGGTAAACTGATAATCTATGGTCCTATCTATAAAAACAATTTGACAAAACTCTCATTATCAGGATATGATATTTTATATTTCTGTACCAATGCCTTACTCAATATTTTGTAATACAAAAGGTACATATGGTGCTGACAGTAGGTATGAACTTCTAAGAACCTTGGTATAATATGCAGTCGATTTACTGGTATTCCCTGGCTTCCAAAAATTCACTTCACTTTTCTGAAAAATCTATATTGGTACCAAATAAAATTATATATTCCTGTTTAGTTTTAGAACATTTAAAGTAAATGCCCATTATCATATTTGCAAACCATTTTCTGAAATTAAAAAATTCACTTTACCAACATCTTACCCATATAGGGTTAGTTTTCAACTCTTCCTCGATAGCTTTGGGGATTAAAGGTTTTGAACTAATAAGGAGTTTGGCAAAGAAGGATAGGTTTATGAAAGTTGTTGAAAATAGTGCTCAAAATATTTCAGCATCACATGACCAAGAACTAAAAGATGAAGAGCCAATACAGTTGCAAAAACAAATAACATATCAATGCCAATCACAATAGTAAGCAGCCCAAAAGTAGTTATCCAGGAATTGTTTATCACTCACTAGTACATGATTTTATTCAACTGAGAGTTGCAATGATTGCAGAAGCATCTTTTCAACTCTGGATTTGCAATGTGCTTTGGGTGCCTCTATGAAGTATGCAGCAAAATTCCACAAGGCTACACCATCAAACCTCCTGTCCTTTTCAAGCCATCCACCTCAGCCACAGCAGACGTCCCTTGAGCATCAACATCAAGGCATGAACATACAGAAGCTGACAATGTAGGCATATAAGACATTTCATTCCTGGTTTTACAATGTAAGCATTACCTTGGACTGTATCAGTTATTTGGTCTGATTTGGTAATATACCTTTGGGCTCTACGATTACAAAAAAAAAAAATCCAACACAAAATGAATACTAACTGTATCTTTACTTCATGCGGTTTCTGCATACTAAAGGCTTCAAGGAAATGCTTGACTGAGAAATCTGTACCTCATAAGCTAATATCTTTACTTCTGTACAAAGATTAAGTATGGCCACCATTAACCCTTTGTTCATGGTGGTTTTATGTTTTGTTTTCACAAATATGACTGTACAAGATCTTAGTCAACCATGGAGTCAATTATTAGCCATACCTCATCTAAACTATTTACTTAATTTTTTTTTTTTTTTTGCAGGGGGGGGGGGGTTATTACACCTATTCCTATCATTCTCATAATATTATTCCTAACATCCTTATGAATAATACAATTATGACATGTTGAACATTTCCTTAAAACAATATACTTGCTACAGGCATAGTCTTCAAAGCTAAAGTAACAAGAATGCAGTGTAAGAGTTAAGAATTCTCAGAAAAGCTTAACGGAAAAGAAGCATGAAGACAGAAGCAAAAATGAGGACTGAAGAAAGACAAAAGAAAGACGAGAAAAGAGGAGGAAGGCATGAATGACATTCTAGTTGGAAGTACATTATACTTTTGTCTAGTTATGATTTACTCTATCATAAGAATTATTTATTTCTTTTGCTTTATATCTTCCTTTAATACCTAATGCTGAATCAGATCATCGCTACCCAATTAATTTCACCTTTATTTGTCCCCAATTGCAGTACTTCTCAGTAGATGGACCTATATGGTGCTAGCAGTGGAGGGTTTGAAGTTCAAAGTCTGTCAAGACTGACTGACTGACAGACAACAATATCCCCAGAATTCATCCAGTATTGAGGACAGTCCACCATAAAACAAAAATGTACACTTCAACCTATGTATGGCATGTTAGACTATCAGGGGGGGGGGGGAATCCATCCATTCCATCTCTCTTTTTGGAAGAATTTTTAAATCCTGTTCTACCAAACATTCTACATTCCAAACTCAATCACCGCTGAGGAAGGAAAGCTAAATTTCTTACAAGTCTAATTCATTTCTATATGATGACAACAGTTGGTTCCTCAACTAACAACTTCCAGCCCATCATACATAACAGGTGAAGCCATACCCACTGGACTATCTGAAGTAATTCTTAACATATTGAAAAATTATGTTTAAATCAAAATTTACTATGAAAATTGAGCTTCTCATAAAAATTTTACTTACATCAACACCTGTGACATATGATCCTCCAGCCTTTGTGACGCACACAGGGATTTTGTGTTTCTGGTCCTTGTAACCTTTGACCTCAAGCTCAACCACATTGACCTCCCCTTCCTTGGCCTCTGGACCTAAGACGACCTGTTAGACAGAGGGACTAAGTCACTGAAGATGAAACAAGTTACATTAATGTGAACTTTTTAACTTCTCTTTACATGGATTTCCATATAAAGTTAGTCAAGGTTTAATATTAATAAAATCATAATTCCTTCATAAAACTTAACACTGCTGAATAAAGTCTGAACAATTAGCTGTGTAATATCCAACAGTAAATTTAATGATGCTTAGGCCCAATGCAATTTTTACATTAGATCATTTATGGCTTTTATTTATGTTACAAATACTAGTAACATTAACATTTATAATGGATAATAAAAAATAAAAATCCACATTTAGAGTCTTTACTCTGAATTTTTATGTTTCCGATGAGTATTGACTTCTTGAAAATTTATTTCCTCTTTACAAAGATCTTTAACTAAAATATCTATGATTTAGAGAGTACTATAAAGCTATAAATATAAAGAAGCAAACAATAGTCAACTTCATAATGAATCATGGCAGGGAAAGTTTACAAAAGTTATAAGTTCCCTCAAACACTAAACTATTTACATACCTGACTAACTATACATACTTTTTTCAGTTCCCAGCTCAAGATCTTCATTCAAAGAGGACAATTATAAGTTTCACTTGCAAATAGCAGTTAGGAAAACAAAACATTTCCAAAATTGAATTCTGCACAAAACAGTCCTGCAATTCTTACCTGTCTGATTGACAGTGTATGTGTGGTAGTTGTGGCTTCAAGGTTATATTTAGTACACACTGGCCTTCCCAGGTCTTTTCTTTTGTAGACCCATCAAGGGTAAGTCCTGAAGGAACCAAGAGATATTTTAATGATCTGTTGAACATAACACTGTTTCACAATATGATTGAGTTTACTTATGATACAGAGTCAAATACATCTGAAATTTTGAAAAGAAAATTAATGCAACCCAAGATAATGCTTTCCAAAGTGACCAAGTCCCAATTACTCCAGACAACAACCTTAGGGGCACTCCTTGTAATCCACAACTTTGTAATATGAACCATAAACCTTCCTCCCTTGGGTTATGCCCCGAGACTCCTGCCTAATCAGTATATTTCCCTAACTTGGGGATCAGACCACCACCGAATTGCCATGGACAATCTCCACACCCAGCATTTTATCCCGACCTATTTTTTTCATTACTGACACTATTCTTTGCCTGTACAGATTATTGCATGTGTCATTAAGTAGTTCTCGCCCCTATTTATGATAGTCTTTTAATGGCAATTCTTTTCAGTTTGGTTTACTCCCAACTCCAAATCATAAAATCTATTCAACAATCTTGCTGTGAATGGGGACACTGCCCATCCACGGGGAGGGTTGATGAGGACCCCCCACCCCCACCCAGCATCCCCAGAAACATTGTCTTCACCTCGGTTTGAACAGCCAGCAAAATTGAGCTGGATATTTGTTACTAAAAGTGACCCACCTTTCGTGTCTGCAGATAATTTCTTGTACTGACAGCTGCAACTTTTAGTTCTCTACAAGAATCTCACCTTCAATTTGCCCTATCTTGGTGCATCCATACAGTAAATATTAAGCCTTTTAGATCTTCCCAACAGAAATTAAGGCCTATTATAAATATCCTTTCAAAGATCAAAACAAAAAATTAGCTACTTATTGAATTATGCAACCACAACATTCAGGATAAACATCAATACTAAATGAAAAACAAAAACAGTAAAATGTACACAAAAATAAAAGGAAACCGTTACACAATATGACAGGAAAAATACACATTTCAAAATCATTGAGAGGTGGGAGAAGAGCTAAAGAGCGAGAGGGCGTGAGATGTACAATAAGCGTTTTCCATTTCATGTTATTAGCTTCCTTTGAAGAACATTTGAAACTTTTATCTTTATCTTTATCATTTTATCAAAATTCATATTGTGACTGAATTGCCCTTTCATAACCTTTAAATCACCTTACCGGAAATTCCATTCTTTCAAAGGCCAACAAAGCTCAATGTATTCTGGTATGATAGGAGCTTGGATCGACGACTCCTCTGACAATGACTTCCTAGCAAGGCTCCAAGAAATCTCATAAGAATATACTTAGAGGTTTATCGGTGTATTTACGCAGAAGCCAAAGAATCATTATAGAGGGTTGTAGCAAAAACCACAACCTTATAGAGCATAAAAAAGTGAGTAAATACAAATAGTTTAAGCTGCATCAGCCTCACCGTTAACGGTAAATAAAAAAATGTTTACTGCATATCACAGCTTAGAGACTAAGTAACAATGCCCTCACACAGCCAGAGGTCATAATGTTGCATATTCTATTAAGTTCACAGGATGTGCTAACAATGGAGGGGGGAAACAGAGGTTGTGCCCCCGGTGTATGGAATAAATAATAGGAAAGGTTTGGTTTGGGTTTTTGGGTTCGCATGATACCCTGGTGCGTCACTCTCAGTAACAAATACCAAATTAGAGAACTATGCCTTTAAAAATCAAGAGATTGAATAGGTCAAAATATTTGAATAACCTTGATAATGGCTTCAGGAAATTCCAAATTCCATGCAAACAATTCCCCTAAATTGGAATTTCCTAAATACATTTCTTCCTATTTACTTCAAAAATTCCTCTTCATCACTAGCAAATATCTATCACTTTGCAATACAAGGATTTTGTTA
>NW_020869028.1:442392-447392 GCF_003789085.1 Penaeus vannamei | reverse complement strand
ATCTGTATGTCTGTGTATGTGTATGTGGCTGTATGTCTAATTCTCTCTCTCTCTCTCTCTCTCTCTCTCTCTCTCTCTCTCTCTCTCTCTTCTCTCTCTCTCTCTCTCTCTCTCTCTCTCTTCTCTCTCTCTCTCTCTCTCTCTCTCTCTCTCTCTCTCTCTCTCTCTCTCTCTCTCTCTCTCTCTCTCGCTCTCGCTCTCTCTCGCTCTCTCTCGCTCTCTCTCGCTCTCTCTCGCTCTCTCGCTCTCGCTCTCTCTCTCTCTCTCTCTCTCTCTCTCTCTCTCTCTCTCTCTCTCTCTCTCTCTCTCTCTCTCTCTCTCTCTCTCTCTCTCTCTCTCTCTTCTCTCTCTCTCTCTCTCTCTCTCCTCTCTCTCTCTCTCTCTCTCTCTCTCTCTCTCTCTCTACTTTCAAAAACGCCTCTAAACTTGTACGCTGACCCAAAGTATTTCCCAAATATGTCTTTAATCCTAAAACGTTCCAAATATACCCCGAAAATACATAGAAAAATAAATCAACCACAACCAATAATTAACTCATCTAAACGTTCGAATATCATAATATGCTAACCCCGTAGTCTCTGCCTCACCGTCAGCCATATTGACCGGAGAAAAGGTTGTTGTGTAAGTACAAAACAGCTGATCGGCAATACGTTATAATTCCCAAATCAACCTCATTTTCTCCCTATTTAGGCTTGATGGCTCCAAGATTAACAGCTCTAGGCTTCCTCCGAAAGTACAAAGTCGTTATATTCTTCCCGCTAGTAACATTTTCGGCGATTACAGCAGACTTTTACACACTCGAAAGTGGAAAGCCGAAAAGGCCGCCGCTGCACTTGCAGAATCGGCTTGAAGGTACCATTATTTTATCTTCTTTTTGTGATTGGTTATTAGTACTCAAGTGTCTGTGTTGTTGATAAAGAAGGTAAGTGTCTTTTCTGGAGCATTTTGTAGGGCGTTCGGGAATATTGAAGTTAGGCCTACGATAATTTTATTGTCATTTATTATTACTTAATTAATTAAAGTCCAATGTCGTGAAAGGATCAATTTTCGTGGAGGATTTGGATTTTGGGGGGATTTGTTAGGATGATTTTATGTTTATTATAATTCAAAAGAAAATGATAGTCGGTATGTGGGTGTGTACGTGTGTACGCATACATACACACCCAGCACGATTGCATAATCGTATGTTCTAAATATACTTACATTTGGTTCTGGTTATCATAAGACTGTATGGAGAAAATTAGAAGTCCATGAAAAAATTATATGACTTCTAATTACCATGTTGCATGGTATCATTTAATATAGAACTCTTGGAATGTCCTTGTAAATACATACATCTCTGCTAAATGTTTGCAACAATTTTGCACTAGTTTTTTAAAATCAAACATTATCGCATTATGATTAGCTGATTTTCATGTGAAAGCTCCTTGCAACATGCAGTGATCTTTAAAGGAAGCCTAGATCTTAAGTTTGACCTAATGGTGACAGTCTCTGTGGCCTTTGTTTGCTCCATTTCACATTTCTGTAAATCACGTTAGTTATTAAGCTTAGTTAAAAAGTAAAGAAACCAATGCTGACGGTGTAAAAATGTTTGGCAATGGATTGTAGGCGTGCATTAGCAGTTTCCTTGTTTGTGCCCAGCTGGTTTGGTAATTTGAGGCGACATTTGCACCTAAAAGCTTTAAAATTGCTATAATTTGCAAAAATATTATAATTTTGAAGTTTACCTTCATTATATGTGCCATTGTTCTAAAATGGCATGATACTGCCATCTACAGTCCACAACAGCCATGGCATGTATGTACATGCCATCCGTCAGCTAGTGGTTAACAAGTAAATATACAAATTATTGAAAAAAAAGGTTATGGTAAATCAGTAGAGAAATGATGATATAGAATAAGAGCAATCCAGAATTAGGGTTTTGTATCATGACGTCTGTTGTATCATTTCTGAATGGGAAAGAAACAATTCTATGTTACTGTGTACTTTAAATTATTATGTCTGCTCAGTTGACTTAGGTTGAGAGAGGTGCTTTTCCACGATCTTTTTCCTTTCTTTTATGCATTACTGTTCGTGTCTGCAAGTTGTTTCTTGTACGACAACCACAACTTTTTGATCTTTACAAGAATATCATATTCAGTTTGCCCTAACCTAGTGCATCCACACCGTAAAGATTAACACATTTTATTTACAAATGTTGCCCTTATTATTCATCTAATGGCATGTCCCATTTCTTCCAGGTATTGCGACAGCCCTTTAGATCTACACCATGAGTTTCTTTGCCCAATGTCAAGCTTGAATTGCTTTCAAGCTCCTGTCTGTTCCTTTACTGGGCTTCATGGTTGGGTCCTTCCTCGACAACCTAGAGACAAATAGAATGACCATGTTCAGGTAAGATTTTGCCCAGATATTGCATGGTGGGTTAAGGAAGGTCAAGTCTAGCCAGTATGTGTAGGTTATAAATGGGAGAGCAAATTTAATATGCTTTCTTAGTGAAAAAAAAATTGCCTTCTCTTTTCACTTATGCACAATAAGACTTTTGTGTAACCATTGCAATTTCAGTTTACTCATTATAATCTTAACCTATTGGCTCTAGGGATGGTATATATAGACATGCCATGCCCACCTAATCCTACCTATCTTAGCTGTTTACCAGTTTCATTGATTTTTGGAAATATATTTTTTTATTGCTATTAGTATTATTAATAACATTGTAATAATTATGTCAGTGATAATGATAATAGCATCTGTATGAATAATACTAGAAAAAAATCCCCAAAACTCAAGGAACGGGGAAATCAGATGATGTTACTTGGTAGCTGAACACGTGGAGTCATTTATGTAAAGAGACATTTCATAAAACAGTACTACAGAACATCACCTTTTTCTAGCAGCATTGGGGCAAAATATCTTAGTTATTAGACTATATGAAAATTATGTTCTGTGTTACGAGGACTTTCGCTACCACTTGCTAACCGATAATCTTGAAGTGTCAAAATTACATGTTTAGAAAAAAATGTCAACACAATTTTGCTGGAATTGTGGTGACTTCTGGCAGGCACAGAGTTCAAATATTGAAATAGGTGTCTTTAATAAAGAATGTATAGAAAAAATATGTACATGAATGTATATAAAAAGGGTATGGTTCCCTTTACATACTTTCATTGGTGGATGGCACTACTGCCTATATGCATGAAATATTGTATGATTTAATTTTATTACCTATGAAAGTAAATGTTAAGTTATTATGTATATTTATTACAACTAAATGACTCAAGATTAAATTAATACAGCCAGTTGTTTCATGGAAACTATTCAACTAGAAAATGGCATGGGATTTAGCATTGTAGAATGATTATGCTGCAGTCTGTAGTGCAGTTACATTAATTTCACATTTCATCTTGCTTGTTTTGCTTACATTTACCTTTAGTTAGTTTCTCAGTAATGATCATTCATGTTGCTTTTGAGGGTGCTATGTAATTATGGGTCGGAGATGTATTGTTGAATTATGTGGCTTCTGTTAGCAGCAAAAAGACTAATTTGGTATTGTAGAAAAGTCTAAGATGCCAGGAATAGATGTTTTTCAAGTAATATTTTTATGTAAAAAGGGTTAACTAGGACAAATTAATTTAGGCATGCTATGTAGCTATGCATTGATAATGTTCTTTGTTAAAAGCAATTTATATGTCTGAATTTTAGCCTTGCAAAAGATACTCTAAAGAATATATGAATACTTTTAACTATATACAGTTTTTAAGTAACACACATTAGTTCCCCTCTGATATTTGTCTGCATTTCCCCAGATGTAATATTATGTATTTTCTGTACAAATTCTTTTTATTTTTATTATTATTATTTTTCTTTTGTAAATATATCGTTATTTATGTTCTTCACTGTTTTTATTTTATCTTTCAGGGACAAATCAGCACTCTACGGAAGAGAACTGGCCGAGGGAGAGAAACCATCATGGCCCTGAAATCAATAGATAGATGTATATGTATTACCACACTGGTAATTTATTGTAATAAAGTATGGTAAATAGACTACTTTATTTGTACAGAATAAATTAAGTGAAATAAATTTGTTTTAAATACTGTTGGTTTTATCTCATGCCTTTTCTTACTGTGTGGGTATTGGTGAAAGACCATGTTTAATCTTGGCAGAATATTTGAAATTTTCACTTGTAATCAACTTTTGTGCAGTTTTCAAGTCACTTCTAATACAATTTATGTGTAGCATGTACAAGAGAGGTACAAGGAAAGAGTGGAAAGTTCTTACTCAAATATTTAATCACACTTTATCACAGACACATCCAGGCAAATCAAAACAATTATACTTGATATTAGCAATACATATTACCACCCATCTATTTCTATCAATCTTTTTAAGCTGCACTTTCAATTGCTTTTTTCAAACTTGAGCTGTGGTGGTTCACAATGTGTTGCAAGCCCTCCCGATCTTGCATAACAGACCCCATTTTCTTGACCACAAAGAGCAGGCAGTGTCCAAACTTTATTGAAGTTTATGGGTCTCGGAAGCCTTGCCAGGTACATGAGGGTGGCCTCATGTGTTGCCTGGGCTTGGTGGTTGGCCTTTTCACATAGCAGCTGGAAGATTTGGATGTCGATGTCGCTGGTGCTCTCTCTGGTTGATATTGCACTGGGGTAAATGGTGGAATGAGAAAAGGAGCTACTTAGGAACTAAATATTCATTTTCTTTAAAAGAGAAGGAGAGAAAAACATATAAGCTATATATTATATATCAAACTTTAGGTAACTTGGTGCAACAAATAGAACTCAAAAAAGTGTGTGAAAATGTATTTCTTGAGAGTATTCATATTCATGGCAAGACTAAAATAAATAAAAAATATTGAAAGTAAAAAATACATTTAAACAATAATAAAAAATAATAAATAAATGTACTATTTCTGTAGATTGGAATGAAAAAGAAAGAAAAGAAAGAAAGAAAGAAAAAAAACAGCAAAGAAATGTACCCATATG
>NW_020869028.1:433212-442292 GCF_003789085.1 Penaeus vannamei | reverse complement strand
GAAAAGAAAAGAAAAAAAGAAAAAAACTAACCTTAACATCTGTGTAACTAAAGATGCTGAACAATCTTGTATTAACTGAGCTAGGGCATCCCTGTGTTGCTCTTGCATGTTAGGGCAATATTGCAAAAGAGGAACGAGAGCTTGTGTCACAGTTGTAGAGGGATGCCATCGCATAAAGTCTGTCATTGCATCGGAGGTTGATGTGGCCAGTTTGCTCTTTAGTTGATACAGCTTTAGGGGAAAAGAGTTAGGGTAAGAAAATGCCTCTTTAATGATGTACTGGATTATCGTCATCAACATCATCACCATTATCATTATGATTTGATTATAAATTTTTTTTCTTTGTTTGAAAAGGAGCTACTTAGGAACTAAATATTTATTTCCATTAAGAAGGGAGTGAGGGGATCACATACACTGATGATGTTTAATCTTTGGATTCTTTTTTTCCTTTTTTTACGGTATAAAATATCAGGTAATAAAGAACACAGATCTCTCCGACAAACAACATACCTTAGGCGAGTATAAGGAGTGCAAACAGTCTTCACAACATTATCACCTAATTTCTCGCACTTCTTACACACTTGCACCAGAATCTCATCAGCAGGAGCCGGCACACCACTTTCCCACACTGTCTTAGGGTCGATGGACTGCAGCGCATCAAAGTCCAATTTGGCCGAGGTGTTGATATTAGCCACAACCTTTTTCTGTAGAGATTTGAAGTCGGTCGACCCGCATATAATTGTTTCGTTTAGGTCAGGATCAGCTTCTGAGGAAAAGGATGGCTTTTTCTCCGTCTTTAGCTTTTTGGGTGTGTGGGTTAATGTTCTTTTGTATGCCTTCTTATCCTCCCTTTCCTCTTTCTCTTCTATCTCCACCCTTTCTTTAAGGTCTTCTTCTAGGTCCACCTTCGACATCCAATCTCTGTGTTGGCACTGAAACAGGCCTTGGCTTTGGAGAAATTTTTGGCATAATTGTGTATATGCTTCCTTATTCTCCTCTGCAATTTCATATGGTTCAATCATCTTGTTTCCTGCAAATGATAAATCCTGAGGAAGAAGAAGAAAAAAAAAGAAGGATATCATGACCTTATACAAAAGATATTAATATATTGGGCTGGTCTCTCAATGATGTGTTAATGATACACTAATACATGGTTTGTGAATGTGTATGTATGTATGTAAATGTGTGTGTGTGTGTGTGTGTGTGTGTGGTGTTGTGTGTGTGTTGTGTGTGTGTGTGTGTGTGTGTGTGTGTGGTGTATGTTGTATGTGTGTGTTGTGTGTGTGTGTGTGTGTGTGTGTGTGTGTGTGTGTGTGTGTGTGTGTGTGTGTGTGTGTGTGTGTGTGTGTGTGTGTGTGTGTGTGTGTGTGAAAGCTATCTTCCTCACATATATATCTTCAGATCATAAATGTATGTCAGTTACTAACACTGCAATACAGCAGTAAAATAGTTTTGAAATTTCAAAACAAGTTCTCAAAGTGGTCATATCAAGCCATGGGGTCAATGGGATCATCTAAGGACTCAAACATGAGTCATGGACTCCACAGGCTGTCAATAAATGAGTAGGGGGTCAAATGGGGGTCAACAATAGCAAGGTAACAGTTCACGGGGTCACTGTAGGCTTGTAGATGTCCATGGATGTCCTTGTTTTCTATAGGTCTCTTTACACCTATCCATCGATGGTTACATACTTTCAACCCAGTTTCACACAAACACTCACCACATTTATTCATTTACACTCAATGTCTATGTATAAGTCTGTGAGAGTATGAGAAAGTGTGTATGTGAGGAAGTGTGGGACTGTCAATGGGCAGGAGGGTAATGTGAAGATCTACTGTTTTTCTCAGTGCTTGATAGAGATTCAAAAACTGCAATAAATACACTCATAGATATGCATTTATTTCAGTGTATATGCACGTCCGTATAATGAATGTTCATTGGGTCGGGCCTCACACAAATTTGAGAAAGGCTAATACTGTGTATCTGTAATATGCATTTAATTATTTGCTCACTATGTATGAAGTAGTACGTAACTCATTACAGTGATGCATGAACAATTTTTTACTACATACTTACACTGGCTTAGGAGAAACAATGATCGGGAAATATGTCAATCAGTAGGTGGTAGGAAGAATTTTGGTTTTATACAAAATCTTTGTCGTAGTTTGTGGATGAGGTACAATGGCTTAATCTTTCAAGTTGGGGACTTTTACAGACTGAGTAAGTATGTATGTCAAAGGTGAAAACACACAAACCTCAGTGTAAACAAATAAACAATGTTTATGCTATCAAAATAATGTATATAGCATATGTCTACCACAAAAGCATGTCATGTCATGTTGTTACATCCAACTATTGAACATCACTTTTATATGAAAAAAAGGTCTATTAAGCGTTATTTTTACGTTAATAAACAAATTGTTACTGCCACACTGAAGTATCATTTCTTCCAGTTACTCTTTTTAACACTATCATTAAAATCTAACAAGACGTAGAAACTGGGCAATATTACCTTTTCATGTGAACAACATTTTAATATAAGTATTCATTATGAAGTTATACGAAATTACGTAAAACAGCCTAATAACTTTGACGACTGTTTGAACTCCGCCAATTCAAAACAAGCATGGTTTTCGTGGAATCAGCTGATCCATGGTAAACAAAAGGTTATCAATGGATGGGAGATTTGACAGTAAATGAATAAATAGATAATAAATAAATAAACAAATATTTATATATACATATATTATATATTCATATATACATATGTATATTTACGTGTCCATACATACATACAAACCAACACACACACACACACACACACACACACACACACACACACACACACACCACACACACACACACACACACCACACACACATGCACACACACACACACACACACACACACACATGATGATGATGATGATGATGGTGATGACGATGGTGGTGATGAAGATGATGATGATGATAGTGGTGATGATAATGATAGTAATAATAATAATAGTAATGATAATAACAATAATGATAATAGGAAAAACATTAATAAAAAATAATGACTAATAATAATAACAATACTACTACTACTACTACTATGCCAACAATATCAGTAGTAGTAGTAGTAGTAGTGTAGTAGTAATGATAATAATATAATAATAATGATAATATGATATAATAATAATAATAATAATATATATAATATAATAATAATAATATTGATAATATATAATAATAATAATAATAATAATAATAATAATAATAATAATAATAATAATAATAATCATAATATAATATAATAACGATGGTCACAAAGATAAAAAATAATTATTTAAAAGCAATGATAATAATATGACCTCTCGCGGCCATGGGTCACTCAGGTCGGCAGGAAATTCCACTCAACCATAAACGGAATGATATCTGGACATTGGCAATGATCAGCTGACTCGGTAGTTGTTTTGTGCTAATGGTCAAGATATAAGGGTTGTGTTAATTGATATTAGTGGTAATAACAACGCAACGATATTAACAAAACAACAAAAGCACTGATGATGATGATAATGTTAATGATATTGATAATGATGATAATAATGATGATAAAATTAATAATGATAATTCTAATGCTAATAGTGCTAATAATGATAAGTATAATAGGGAGAGTAGAAAATCGTGAATCCGAACGCTTATATAAAATATCTACAGTACAAGCAATAATACAGTATTGACATAATATATGACATTTGTTAATACGTCAGTAACGTATGTGTTCCAGTTACAAACATTCACAAACTAACGAATAGATTATCTTCACTAACTGAATTTTACTTCAGCTGAGAGAAAAGAAAATACGTTTTTTTTATGATATAGAACAGTACATAATCATGCATCTCTTAAGAGTATGTGCGTACTTTACTGTAACTATTGTTGATAATACCATCATTATATATATATATATATATATATATATATATATATACATAATATATTATTATATATTATATTGTATATTATATATGTTCTATTCCTATCTATTTTACTCTTTTCTTCTTTCTTTTTCTTCTCATCGACTTCTACATCATATCCTCTTCCGTTACACTTTCTTCTGTCTATTCATATTTTATGCAAATTCATCCATTTATTTGTACTGCTTTTAATCACCATAAAATATATCGTCTTGAAATTTCATGTCAGGATAGTGATTATTATGATATGAACATAAGAAAAATATAGTGAAAAATAAAATTATGATGATAAAAGATGGCAAAGGATTACTTCAGCAATGGTCATTATATGATGATATTGGTTATGAAAATGATTGTAATGGCAATGGTGATGATAATGATGGTCATAATTCGTGATTATGATGATACTGATAATGGTATACTGCAGTGAATCAACTATGGAAATATCTGTTAGGATAAAAAAGCATCACTTAAATCTTCTAACAAGGATCTGAGTCCCACTCACTGGATAACAACTAGAAATTCTGTTAAACTGTGAGTGTGGGACCACCAATGGGCAGGCAGTGTATCCATGCACTCTCCACACCTTATTAAAACACACCAGGGACAAGTGTATGAACTTCTATAAACCTACATGAACCACCCAAAACTAGGCTGATTCTACATTAGACTTTATCAAATTTTATTTACCTCTACTCAATTCTTCATTCACTTTTGCCTCTATTTTGTTACAATTCCATTTCCCTCCAACCGTTTTCGAAACCCGTGACCATGCTATACATCAAACCTTTGTTGACAAGCTTTCGATCCTTTGGCAAGTCAACGACCCTAGGCATAGAGAGGTCCCATTGACCTCCGAGCGTCGATATCACTCTCTTTGAGAAGCATATATTTAATAATGAGTATATTACTACTGCTGCTGATAATGATAATTAAAATGATCAATCAAGTATTCTTCAGTCTTAGTTCAAATATAAGGGAAAACTAAAAACTCTATTGGGTACAGACGACCTCAGATTAGAAACAATAAGCAAGGCAGGAGAGACGATGCGTAAGCTATTATCCAAGCATTAATAAATACCCTGAATTATTTTTTAGTGGCAAAGATCCTATCATTCTGTGCATGCAGATGACCATAGCTACCGTACTCTATGCAGTTCATTTGGTGGGCCCCATTCTGAAACATTGCCTGAATACGCAAGCTTTTGGTCAAAATTCGTTAAAGAAAAGTGTTTTTATAATAAACTCGATACGAATGCACATCGGTTGTTTGACAAAGTGCAGAATCAGTTTACTTTCATAAGAATCCTTAAAGAAACTTAAGGAAAGAGTGGGGGGGGGGGGGGTTACCTGTTTACTCATACAAAACAGTGTATATATTTTAAACGGTTACGCAGTTGCACAGGGTTGATACTATTCATAATTTTATCTAATAATGAGACTAGAAACATTTCCACTTTACGAAGCAAGTATTATAACCATAATCTTATTTAGTTTATGATAAATCACTAAGCCTATATAGCTGGGCGCTTGGAAAACCGACAAAATATAGAAAACCAAATATGATGCTAATGATACTAATTCTCTTATAAAAAATAGAATGAGGATGATGATTGGAACTAATGATACTGAGAATACAGGTGGTAATGCAGTGATAAACTGATGATAATATCAATAAAAGTGATAATGATGATAAAAAGTGATAAATTAAAATAGTGATACAATGATCACACTTTAGTAACAATAATAATAGAGGAGATAATAAAATATATCAATAGAGGTTATAATGAGAACTGCAATGATATCAATAACAGCAATTATGAAAATGCCTATAAAAGCAACAAGATGGCAATAGCCACAAACAATGGTGAAAAATGCCTACACGTTACGCTGTCAAGTCACAAAGTTCACAAAAGTCATACTTAGTAATACCAATAAAGAAACGGTGATGTCAATATCGACATGAATGGCTTAAATTGCCGTAGCAGGCCATTATACACAAAGAAAATAATTTGGTATGTAAAGAAAACAAACAAACCAGACGTGGGTTACAGATATTCGTCCACAAAATTATTATTTCGATTATTATTTTCATTCATGTCGTTAGTAACGTCATTTATCTTAACGCTGGATAACCTTTTTTATTTTATGGTTCAGTGAAGGTATGATAAGACTTTGGTGCTTGGTTGTTTGTATATTAACATAAATGTGTGTGTGTGTGTGTGTGTGTGTGTGTGTGTGTGTGTGTGTGTGTGTGTGTGTGTGTGTGTGTGTGTGTGTGTGTGTGTGTGTGTGTGTGTGTGTGCGTGCGTGTGTGTGGTGTAGGTATGCATATATGTGTATGTCTGCGTATGGATGTATGCATGACGTACAGCATACATATACCCTGACTGTCTATAAACATGTATGTTAATCAAGCAGATTTGCTCTCCTCTCCACTTAAACCTAAAAATTTTAACAAGACTAACTAACTAATCTAAACGTAACCAAACCCTTACCTAACCTCACGTAACGGAAAACCAAACGTTACTCGTTAGTTTCAATTGGCAAAGGTAAAATTTTCTTTGGTTTGTAAGACTCGTTAGATTCAACTGGCTTAGGTTAAATCATCTTTGGTTTGTTAGACATTGCCTTGCTTTGACAGTTTGTACACCGTTAATCGTAGAAGAGAACTTCATAAAGAGGAGGAAGAAGCTGACGATAGAATTACGGAGAAAGAGAAAGAGGAAGATGGAAGGGAAAGGAAGAGGAAATTAGGAGGGCTGTCCCTAAATGAAGGGGGGGGGGGTCAGATCGATAAATGTTCAAAGATAAAAAACGGATTTGCAGATTTCCTTGATTTTTGTAAATATGACATATTTCAACATTTCGCGTGTTTTGATGAGACCAACATTTCGACGATAAGTAGTTCTTATCGCATTTCATGAGGTTTACAACGATACATTCAAAAATTTTGTCGGTTAAGAATTCTAGAACGAGGGATCAACTAAAGATCGAAAAAGAAACAAACAAAAGATGGATATCTGAAGTTCATTTCCTGTAACTATTTATTGAATCTTTTATTATTCTCATTACCGTAGAAAACTACTATCAATTCTTTTTGAAACGCACCTTATTGCATAAAGATATGCATGTTAGTCTCCAAGTATAGAAAACAAACAAAAATGACTCAGTTCAACCCAGACATTGAGACAAGATGACCCTTTATGAAATCGGTTGTTTCTTGTTTTACATCTCTTTTATTGGTATTTTCTCGTTTACATGTGTATACGCATGTGAATTAATGTAAGTGTACGAGTACATATACTTACAGGTGTATATGCGCATGTGTGTGTATATACTTACATCCATACACGCATTTGTAAACATGAGTGAATATATGCAAACGTGCGGATATTAGTGTGTAAGGGTGTATAGACCTACATGTGGGCACATGTATACATGTTCACATGTACATTTATATTAGTAGTTATCTGATCAGAAGAAGCCTCGTCGGTATGCATATAATTTCTCTTTCGACTTTGGTTGTTTGAGTGTATGTACACGTATTTTGCGTGTTCACAAATGTGTACATGCGTGCACTTACAAATACTGTGGTCATTCGCATATTCGTTACATCCGTAACGATTTATTTATTTCGTTATATTTTCAGTCCACTCTCGCATCGTCCAGCCACGTGACCCCGCCTCGAAACGAGCGATAAACGTTTAGTCACGCGCGGAGTACTGGTTATAGAGGGACTTTGAGTTGTTTTTGTCCGTTAGAAATAACTGTTCAGAAAGCGTTGTTATTTTGAAATACGAATCGCTTATATTCGTTTGCCGTGAACGCTTCTTGTGATGTAACAATACAAGTAGATATCAAATATATGTAGGCCTATCTTACAAGTTTACACAAATGTGTCACACAAGCGTTACATTAATTTTTTTTCCTATATATACTGGTAAAACCGAATTATTATAAAACAACTACGTTAAACCGATTATTTAGTTGATACTGAAAGCGTAAATATGATTGCAATCAGAAAAGTCCAACCCAGCACTTGTCCGAAAGGGCCCAATCCAAGAGAAAATCTATTCGTGCGAGTTCAATTTATTTAGAGACTAATAACTGTGCATGTATTATTATCGACCCTAAACATATTTGTGATTATTTTTTCATCTTCGTCTTTTCATACCACATATATATTTTACTTTGTGAAGAATCTTATAATGAGTCACCTTTATCCTCCATAATACAATGTGTCATATACGCTCCTGTAAAGCGAGAGTTCGGAAGGGTGAAAATCGCCAACACAGCGTCAGGGAGACTCGGGAGTTCGCGCCTCGCTCGCTGCCTAATTTTTCGTCGCTGGGTGTATATTTACGTGGGTAATTCTACACTCGTATACGAATATGAAACTAACCATAACTCATTTCCGACCACCCTCAACCCTAAATCCTACCCCCCCCCCCAGACAAGGACTTCATGGAATTTGCATGAAAAAATGGAGGGATAATCGAGGGAATAAAGGCAAGGAAAACAAAATGAGCGGCAACAAAAGTACGAATGAAAATATAGATATGGAATATTTAAGAAAATATCAGTGCTTTTACTGCAACTGCTTATGCGATAAAAGTAATAATGGTGATTAATAAATTCTGGAGAGTTAGTAGGTGAAGCCTGTGTTTGCCTACCTTTTTGTCCTTACGAAACCTCAAAATTGATATGAACTCTATTATATATATTGACTAATTTTATTATCTTCCCTTTTCATAAACTTTTAGGATATATAACACGATGAAGGATTTATCATGTCAAATACTTGTCATGTCTCGTGTGTATACTAAAAATAAAAATGTTAAATGAAAATGATAATTTAGTTGATTTTTCCACGACGAATCCAAGCCGAAGAATTTTTTACTAGGTAGATCCAATTGACACAATCCAGTAATTTTAATGTGTTATAATCAAAATTTACATCGCAGTGTGCTAGCGACTTTCAGTTTACAGTTTGCTGACTAACCGGGAAACGAACCACAAAGTGTGAAAATGTTCATGATAATAATGAACAAAACAGTAATGGAATATGGCTAATGTACATAACCATTAACTGCTCAAGTACCAATAGATCTTGTAAACT
>NW_020869028.1:425712-428212 GCF_003789085.1 Penaeus vannamei | reverse complement strand
GTCTCCCTCTCTCCCTGCCTCCTTATTCCCATTCCTCTCTCTCCCTTTCCTTGTCTGTCTCCCTCTATCTCTACCCCTTCCCTTCTTCATCCATCTCACCTCCCTCCTTCCCTCCTTAATCCTTCTCCCTCTCTGTCCCCACTTCCCACC
The DNA here is from genome assembly GCF_003789085.1 of Penaeus vannamei. NCBI lineage: Eukaryota > Metazoa > Arthropoda > Malacostraca > Decapoda > Penaeidae > Penaeus > Penaeus vannamei. Next base: position 428,062 of record NW_020869028.1, on the reverse strand, counting down.
CCACCCCACCAGCTCTGCAGCATCCAGTCTCCCCTCCTACGGCCTCCGCATCACGGCGTTCCCAGAAACCTCTTGGGCGTGGCTGCAGAAGGAGGTGCGTTCCCGGAGGAGACGAGAGACGTGAGCATCTGTCTGCAACTCCAACTCCAACAGCAGATGGAGGTCTCAAGGACGCTCCTTCTCGCTCTCAGTGACACCTTGAAATTGGCTGGTAGGGGATGAGTTGGGTCCTGTGCTTGATTAGGTTTGGGACCTGTTTGCTTTTTTCTCTTTCTGTCTGTCTGTTTCTGTGTCTCTCTGTCTTTCTTGACTGGCCCTCTCTCTCTCTCTCTCTCTCTCTCTCTCTCTCTCTCTCTCTCTCTCTCTCTCTCTCTCTCTCTCTCTCTCTCTCTCATTACTGTTTTTTCCCTTTATGATTCAGTTTGTTTCTTTTTTCATTTTGTTTCGTCAAAAGGAAGAGATACATTGATAAACAGATAGACTTGGCGAGTTTGAGAGAGAGAGAGAGAGAGAGAGAGAGAGAGAGAGAGAGAGAGAGAGAGAGAGAGAGAGAGAGAGAGAGAGAGAGGAGAAGAGAGAAGAGAGAAAGATTGACAGAGACAGAACGACATAATCAAACATCTACGAGCTGACATCTACAACGTTCTCGCAGTTCGAAGAGGGACACGTACGCCCTTGAAATCGGGAAGAAATCCGTCCTGGCCGGGGGGAAATCGGCGCCTGGCAGTGGGTGTCCCTGTGTCTTCTTGGGAGAGAAAAAGGCACTGGTCGTCGATGGACCATTTGGGACGTAGAAATGCCTGATGTTATTGATCTAACGGTGTGTAACGTCTGTTTAAAAACGTTTAACAAGGAATGGTAGTCGTGGGTGCATTTCTCTTTGTTGTTATATTAGGGTTAGGATTTATGTGTGTATGCACACACACACACACACACACACACACACCACACACATACACACACACACACACACCACACACACAACACACACAACACAAACACAAACAACACAAACACCACCACACACACACACACACACACACACACACACACACCACACACACACACACACAACACACCACACACACACACACACACACACAAATACACGCCACGTGTGTGTATGTGTATGTGTATATGATATGTATGTATGTCATATATAACATATATACATCAATAGATAGATAGAGATGTAAACAAATACTCTTTTCCTCGTATATGAAAGTGCACTGCAGCTAAAATCGATTTTTTTTTACTTTTTTTGATAATGTACGTATAAGAGTCACCCCTTCAATGAATAGTGTGAACAAACGTTAGCCCTCCCTTGATACTGCACAAAGCACAAAGAGCCTAGCTTACCCACGTTAAAGATATAATAATAATAACCACAAATTAATAATCTTTCCGTATACCAGATCCCATATAACTTGACTGTGGAATACCAAATACCTCCAGGGGAGCTGGTTTCGGTTCTCCCCTTCGGCGGCAGCGTGACTCTCCCTCGAGTGTTCAGGCGAAGACTACAAAAGAAGAGGTGCGTTTAGTTTTTTCTTCTCGCTAATTGGTTAATCGTTCTCCGTACTACATTTGCTTATTTCTCTTCAATATACGTATTATTTCTGATCATCTTTCTGCCTATCTCAGAGAGACAGATTGGGCATGTGCAAGTACAAAGACGGCCACGCGCACATTCGCGTACGTATACACATACATACGGATATATATACATACCTGTATTATGCGCATACATATAAATAAATGTACATGAATATATACATATGAATAAATGCAGTTTGACTTAAGAAAGACACAATGTAATTGAAAAAAATGCGATATCAATATCTACCTAAGTCTGTGCTGCAATAAAGACCATTTCTATGAACGGAGTAATAAGAACTGGCAAAACAATACCGTAGACATTTTCATGGCCATTTCCTCTTCATAAACAGGAAATGCTCGATTAACTACATAAAAGTAATAATGTTCATATCCAATGAATAAATGGGGATGAAATGCAAAACATGAGGAGAAAAGTCCTTATAGCCTCTCTAAAACCTTTAGCAAACCCTTTTTAATAACAGAACTTGTCAAATCTTTGGTCGACTGGAAACTATATGCTTTCGAAAAAACAAAGAAAAAAAGCGAGATGTGGTAAAAGAAGAAACCTGCACAAATATGAAAATGTTGGTTTCGTGTATTTTGGCATTATGAATTATCTCGCACTGTTATACTTTCAGGATGAATGAATTATATATATCATTCTTCAGAATCGGTGATGCGCATAAAAAAGCCTTGGAAATACAAACACACGCCATTACACACACACACACAACACACACACACACACACA
>NW_020869028.1:415392-425655 GCF_003789085.1 Penaeus vannamei | reverse complement strand
TTTTAGATGGTAATTAAGTTTGTTGTTTGGTTTGGATGGTTGGTTGGTTAGCAAGATAACTCAAAAAGTTATCAATTTTCACCAGAAGATTGCCTTAACTTAGATGCTATTTAATTTTGGTGGTGATCTGGTTCATGATCCAGGTCCAGGAATTTTCTAAGGGATTGCATCAGTTAATCCTATATATAGGGGTAACTATTATAATCATTAGCTTTATTACCTCTGCCAAGGATGTTGTGTTTATGGACATCACCAGTGTACTTGAGAAAGAGGTGATTTTGATGTAATTCTTCAAGTGTAAATGTTTTTATTGCATCAGCGACCCTATTGCCCTGCCGGAGATATGCACTCTCTGAGTGTTTCTAATTATTGTTATTACTATTGATATTATTATGGAAGATATTTTATTGTTATTAAATTATGATTTTTGTTATCATCATTGTTGTTGTGTGTTTATTGTTGTTGTTGTTGTTGTTATCATCGTCATCGTCATCGTCATCATCATCATCATCATCATCATCATCATCATCATCATCATCATCATCATCATCAATCAATCATATCATCATCATCATCATCATCATCATCATTTCATTGTTGTTGTTGTTGTTGTTGTTGTTGTTGTTGTTGGTAATATTATTGTTATTGTTATTATTGTTGGTTATTATTCTTTAATATTATAATTATCAATATTTATTGTTATTGATATTGTTACGGTTTTGTTGTATATTTTTCATTACTTCTTACTCTAGCTATCTCTATTACTATTGCTAGTATTACAGTTTTTTGTATTTAGATATTTTAACAGCATTATGGAATTATTAATGATGAACTTAAATTATAATTGTTCTTTTATTTTGTTCACAGATGAAGGCCAGCTAGTGTCACCATGACGACCACGGACCGAGGCAAGGTGGTTGATCAGGGGGAGCAGGGGGGAGGCTGTGGGAATGCCAGCAACACCCCCCCCTCGTCAACCGCCTCCTCCAACTCCAACTCGAATTCTTCTACAAATTCCATCCCGCCGAGCGGAGTCCTGGTGCCGGGGGGGCCAAGGGGACCAGATGGCACAGTTATTGAAGAGGTAGGAGGACAGGAGGGAGGGTATAGGAAATTAGGAGTGGAGGGCAGTGGAAGGTGGAGGATAGATAGCAGCAGGGGCTGGTGGTGGAAGGGAGGATGGTGTGGGTGGATGGGCAAGTAGTGGTAGGGTGGCGATAGTGAATTTTTAGGAGTAGTGCACAACTAATTCATGTCTATACAAGCCCTTGCTTTTACATAAGCATACCTTTGCACATATGTTCATGCTTTTTCTGGTTGGTCTCATTCTGTCTCACTCACACTCGCTTTCACTAACATTCCTTCGTACCCACTTGCTCTCTCACTATCACACACTCACACCATTTACTCTCACCCACTCACCCTTACACCCACTCACTCACTCATTTCATTTTACTTGTGTTTTCACATCTTTACATTAACTCATTAACATTCTTTCCATTACATTACATTCTTTACATTAACATTCTTTCATCTACTCTATCACTCCCTCACTTTTCCATTCACTTACTCACTCTTATAATCACTTACTCTTTCATGCTTACTTATACACTTCTATATATATTCACACTCATATAGTCCTCCACACACATGCACACTTTCACACTCATTCTCTCTCTCTCTCTCTCTCTCTCTCTCTCTCTCTCCTCTCTCTCTCTCTCTCTCTCTCTCTCTCTCTCTCTCTCTCTCTCTCTCTCTCTCTCTCTCTCTCTCTCTCCTCTCTCTCTCCCCCCTCTCTCTCTCTCTCCCTCTCTCTCTCTCCTCTCTCTTCTCCCCCTCTCTCTCTCTCTCTCTCTCCCCCCCCCCCCTCTCTCTCTCCCCCCTCTCTCTCCCTTCTCCCTCTCTCCCTCTCCCCTCTCTCCCTCTCCCTCTCTCCTCTCCCCTTCTCTCTCCTCCTCCCCCTCTCTCCCCTCTCTCCCTCTCTCCCTCTCTCTCCCTCTCTCCTCTCTCTCCTTCTCTCCTTCTCTCCTTCTCTCTCTCTTCCTCTCTCTTCTCTCTTCTCTCCTCTCTCCTCTTCTCCTCTCTCTCTCTCTCTCTCCTCTCTCCTCTCTTCTCCTCTCTCTCCTCTCTCTCCTCTCTCTCCTTCTCTCTCTCTTCTCTCTCTTCTCTCTCTCTCTCTCTCTCTCTCTCTCTCTCTCTCTCTCTCTCTCTCTCTCCTCTCTCTCTCTCTCTCCTCTCTCTCTCTCTCTCTCCTCTCTCTCTCCTCTCCCTCTCCCTCTCTCCTCTCTCCCTCTCTCCCTCTCTCCCTCTCTCCCTCTCTCTCTCCTCTCTCTCTCTCCTCTCTCTCTCTCTCTCTCTCTCTCTCTCTCTCTCTCTCTCTCTCTCTCTTCTCTCTCTCTCTCTCTCTCTCTCTCTCTCTCTCTCTCTCTCTCTCTCTCTCTCCCTCTCTCCCTCCTCTCTCTCCTCTCTCTCCCCTCTCTCTCCTCTCTCTCCCTTTCTCTCTCTCCCTTCCTCCCGCTCCCTCTCTCCCTCCCTCTCCCTCTCTCCCTCTCTCTCCTTTTCCTTCTCCCTCTCCCTTTCTCTCTCTCCCTCTCTCCCTCTCTTGTTCATATCAGTATTATCAGACAGTAAGGAATATTTCAGGATCAAACTATTGGTTGAAAAAGTGTTAGCTTGAAAAATGTTAATCCAAAAGGACCATATTCGTAAGGATTCCCTTGTTTGTCTATATGGGAAGCTGTTTTAAGGTATTTGAAATTCTTTACCAGCTTTTTAATGGTTATTGAAGCCGTCTTATCATGTTTATATGGGAAGGCCTTTCAAGGTATTTGAAATCCAATACTAGCTTTTTAATGGTTTGAGTCTAATCCGGTCATGCAAGGAAAGCCACAAGTCAGTCACAGAACTAAACATTTTTAAATTCCTTAAAAATGTTTGGTGCTCTTCAGTAATGCAGACAGATGGAGATGAAAAAACTTCATGTAGCACTATTAGTAATGACAAAAAAAAGATTGTGAAAAGATGTTGACTTTGGTTAGAGTGGTAGTAATATATATATGTTGGTTGTCTTTGTTTGTGGTAGACCCTGTGTAAAAGATGATATACTAGTTTTGATTGTATTTATGATCTCCCTAAATTTGAAGTGAAAATATGCAAGACTTGAAGAGTAAAAGTAGGCGTCATAAAGTATAGGAAAATGATCCCAATATCTGCAGCAGTTATTGTATAATGCCTTGATATTAATGTTTTTTGTTTGTTTTTGTTAACCTTTCCAGGTTATGACTGCAGTTGTTGGTAAAAAGCAGCCAGTAAGAGGACAAGCATTCCGAGCACCTAATGGAGAATATGTTTCCTACCTCTGTACAGATGATACAACTTTGTATCGTCCAGGAGGTAAGTATGTGCAGTGACTAGATTTTCTCAATTGAAAATTCATTTTGTCGCTTAAACATTTATTGTGCTTTATTTTGAAGTTGTAGTTATACTATTATTTGTTTTGATAGATGTTTGCCAATACTATAGATGTTGTAATATTTTTTTGTTATTCAGTTGAGAAATATAGCCTTAAGTAATAATAAAAAACATTTTAATCCAGAGTGAAGTTTTTGCAGATTCGCTGCAAGAGTTTACAGGATATGTTGTTCCCATGATATTCTGTGAATTCTAGAATGTCATGTGGTGTTATGTAGTAGGTATAGAAATTTTTATCCTCCTGCAGAATCTGTATATATAGAGAGCCAGAGAGCTGATCAACCATTTTTCATCTGCTCAATTCAAGAGTTTCGTAGGGTGAGTGAGCCTGAAGTAACTATCCTGCTTCTTTTTTGTTTTGTCAATGTTCCATATACTTGGATATGACATGAAATATGTTTGCATAGCATGTCATCATGATTCCTGCATATTTCAATGAGAAAGTGGCAAATTCTTTATGCCATACTAAGATTTGTAGAATACATAGCATATTGTCTCAGGCAAAATTCCCACTTCTATATAGTCTTGGAAGTGGATAGATAAATCTGTTTTTTGTGAAGTAGGTCTAATTTCTCAATTTTCCGCAGAGTAAAAGAGACACTTTAATGGTTAACATTAAGTGGTTCTACAGACCCTCAGAAGTGCCAGAAACGGTATACCAACGGCTTGTCCAGGATCGCAACACAGAGAACAGTTAGTTATGAAAGTTTATTGTAATGGTATATTGAGTATAGTATGTGGAATGCCAGTACCTTGTTGGAGTTCAAAGAAAAGAAAGTAATCCAAGATTCCAAAATCATGATGTATATCCTTAAGCTTGGTAATATAGTAATTGCAAATTTTGATAGGAGAAGGTTGTAAATTCTCTCCCCAAAACGGACTCTCTATCAAAATGTAAAAAAAAAAACCATAAGTCCCTGCATTTCATGAATAAGAATTTATCACATTTAGCCTTGTTAAGTGAACAGGACTTAAAACAACTTAAATGCCAAAGTTTTCATTTGCAATGAGCAGCAAGCGAGGTGAAACATCAACCTTTTTTGATTTTAAAATTTTAAATAGACACATGGTTGAACTCTTATTTCTCATGCTTAACTTTGGTGGCACTTGATTTGTGAAAATGAGCAACTGTCAACCATTGCTAAATGCCAAGGGTTCCTTTGTTATTTTGAAGTATGAACCCTGGTTTTAGAAAAAGCAGATTTCAAGAAAGTATTCTCTAGGCTTGGAAAACTGGCAAAGGTTGTTTACTCATAAGTCAGACGGATAGGAAAGTGGACAATTATGTGAAATATAAACATTTGATTATATTCTGGATTTAGTTCTTATTGCTTTCCAGTAGCAGTTGTGTGTTTTTGAATAGCATAGTATTAGTTAGATCACCTATTAAAGATTGTATATTCATACTAATTAGGGTAACATTGACAGTGGTAGAATATATTTAGATGTAGATTTGTAAGTATATATATGTAGCTAGCTCGCTAGATAGATAGATAGGTAGATTATTTTATCTACTTATAGATAGATAGATAGATAGATATAGACATAGATATAGATATAGATATATATGTATGTATATATATATATATATATATATATATATATATGTATATGAGATATTTGTATATATTTAGATATTTTTATATTGGAATATCTATCTGTCTATCTATTTATACATTTTTCTATCTAGCCTATAATTAGGTATTAGTTTATATTAGTAGTTTTATATATATTTATTCTTATTTACATGAACAGGTAAACACTTATACAAAAAGGCAAATGCCTATGCAACTGCAAACTTTCCACCCACAACCATCAACCACCAACACCATGCACTGCATACACAAAAACACAAACCACCAACTACACACCTTTACCCATACCCACAGTCACACCTATACACATATACCACAACATCCACATCCATGCACCACAACACACCAAACACAACACCACAACCACAACCACAACACAACAAACCCAACACACCCAACAACCCACACCCACACAACCCACACCCACACCCACACCCAACCCACACCCACACCCACCCAACACCACACTACACCTACACCCTACACCTACACCTACACCTACACTACCTCTACACCCACCTACCACCTACACCTACACCCACTACACCACACTACACCCACACTACACCCACACCTACACCCACCCACACTACACCCACACCGACCTACACCCACACTACACCTACACCCACCCACCTCACACCACACCCACCCTCCATCACACATTCATGTGCATTCGTACAGTCACAATCTCCAATCTACAATCTTGGAAGTGTCTTCAACAGTTTTTTTCTCTCTCTCTCTCCGCAGATAACAAATCTTTAGTCACGGATGATCCTGTAATTAAGTCCCGGGAACTCTTCATCTCTGACGCTACAGACTCGTATCCCGTCTCTGTTTTAAGAGGACTGTGTCGTGTGGACCACTACTCTGACATACATTCCGTGAGAGACTTCAACCCGGAGGAGAATGCCTTTTTCTATATATTAGGGTATGTTTAATTGGAGTCTTGTGATGCATGTTGAAGCCAATAGTTAACATACAGAGGAAAGCTGGATCCTTATTTCTGTTAGCAGTATTGAAACGGAAGGGAGAGTATCCAGATTTTTCTGTTCTTGAGAATAAATAGGAGAAGTGATTAGCTGTAACTAAGCATCCTTGTTTAAAACAGGTATAATCCAGAGACGAGAAGACTGGCATCTACACAGGGAGAAATCCGTGTGGGCCCTTCGCATCAAGCTAAACTTCCTGAATATAGGTTAGTGTTGTATAAATACATAGATAATGATATGAGGCATTGTGGCTTTCTGTGATCATCATGTTATACCTTGCATACTCAGTTGTGGTTAAATAATTGAATTTTAATGGTGGGATGGTCACGTTACCTAGATTCCATGGGTAAACTCTTGAATGAAATATGAAGCATAATTTTTCAAAATGACATAATTGATTAACCTAATGCCAATGGGTGTGGTTATGACTGTTATAGGGAATTTTTGTGTCATCATGGGTACAGCTATAATTGTCATGACTCATTCTGACTTTGATGCCAATGATGTGTATCACAGTCATAGTTGAAAACCTTTATCATGGACTACAATTGAAGATTTTTTTTTTAGATTTTTCAAAATGTATTTATAGATATGTATTATGTATAAGTTTTCTATAAACCCAATCATCAGAGCAAGCTGAAATATCCCAGCATGCATCTTGGCGGCATGTCCTGCGTGTTGCCTACAGTGACTGGTGGGGAAGCTAGACAACCATGTTTCACCCCCTGGCATTGGGTTAAAGCTAAGAAGAAAAATAAGAAATTAATGAATAGATAAAGTATATATAAAAAGATATATGGTAACAGATGTCAGATCATTCATATTTTAGTTTGTTTCCATCTCTGAATGAAAGTGATGAAGCACTGGTTTCTTCAGGAGAGCAATTCCAAATTTCAGAGGAAATGTGATGGTGGAAGAAAGGCCAGAGGTATGTGCTGACTGGGAGGAGCAGCGTTGGGTACCAGGAGCCTCTCGAGATACAGACCTCCTGATGTACTTGAGAGCTGCGAGGTCCATGGCTGCCTTTGCTGGTCTCTGCGATGGAGGCTCAACCAATGATGGCTGCAATGCAGCATCGCGGGACGACACTACTATCAATGCCCTAGAAATGGTTAGTTTGAGTTTGAAAGTCTCCTAAGGACACAGTAGGCTTGAATCTCAGAGTATTTTTAGTAAAGAAACTGTACAGATAAACTATTTAGAAATTCTTGGTAATATTAAAGTTTCTTTGGGTTTTCAGCTTCACAACAGTGACTATGACCATGGTAAAGCACTCCAAGCACTTGTCAAGTGTCCTGTCCCAGATGGCATTGAAAAGAAGTGGTCAGAAGAAGACAGAGTAAGTGCCCTTCTTTTCTTTCAGGTCCATGTGTTTCCCGTAATCTTTAACCACATAAAAACTGCAAATCCTACAGCTTGTCTGTCCCCCTAGCTGTAATCAGAAAAAGATCATAAAATATGTACTTGAGTGTATAAATGTTTAAAGAATATACGTGTACTAGGAGGGGACTCTGTGATGCTTAATGATATTATAAGTGGATAGGAAATGCGGGAGAGGGAAAGGTAGGGGTTTGACTGCAAGAACTATGCCATACAGCACTAGAATTACTACACACTCACTGTTGTCCATTCCCAAGGAGTGTGGTGGCTACAAACAAAGTAGGGTTATTAGGATGAGGAAATGTGACAAACAGTACTGATATTGAGAAAATGCATGAACGAACTCACCAAATTTTTATAGGTTATGCACAGTTATTATGAATGGGATGGACTGCACAGGATGGTGCTGGCCATGACTGGTGAATAGGACATTAGGTGTAAAGCTGACTGTGAATTGTATAATTTCATTGTCATGTATAAGATACATTGAATATGTAGATAAAACCTTTTGGAAAGAAAGTAAGTTTTATTTTTATTATATAAAAACAAAATGCCTGTATTGATATATGTATATCAATAGGAGGATATACCTGGAGATGATAATATATTTGTTGGGTGCTTATGGGAGAAGAAAAAATGAGGGTTAATGATTGGCTAAAGGAGAGGAGGGTGTCCAAAGGGAGTGGGTGTGTGCGGTTGATGTTGTGGGTATGGCTGAAGGGAACATTTCATACAGGTATGCTCTGATGAAGAAGTAAAGCGAAAAGGCCTTCGGCATATTCTTGTGTTTTCTTGTTCTTCCCTTCATTGTTCTTGTTGAACAGTACTGGATACATTTGTATACACTACATGTGTCTTATTCATAATGAAAAAGTTGTGGGAGGAAAATGGCTAGACTGACTGCTGGTATGAGCTTTAGGGATGAATTGAATAATGTTGAAACTAAATGTTACTTGCATGCATGCACAAGTTAGAGCATTCATGTCAATTCTGTCTTTTGTATTTCAGAAACGATTTATGAAGGGTCTTAGACAATATGGCAAGAATTTCTTTAGAATACGGAAAGATTTACTGCCTCACAAGGAAACTGTAAGTACTTAACTTTGCATAATATTCACATTTTAAAGGTATCATAATTTATCAATGGAATTATGCTCAACCTTTCATAGGTAATGCATTTGGGCTGTGGAATTAAATTCTTTTGATTTTAGATACCTTTTTTTAATTTAAGCTTTCAGATTTTCATGTTCCAGGTTCAACTGTCAAGTGTTTATAACAGAAAAGAAGTATAATTAGTAAACAAGAAAGAAATAAAGAGTAAGTTTTCTGTCTGATATCTTTTCAGAGTGATCTTGTTTCCTTTTACTACTTGTGGAAAAAGACACCAGCTGCAGCTGGACACAGGCCACACCGTCGGCACAGAAGGCAAAATGTGCTGAGAAGAATAAGAACTCCTCGTGCTCAGCGAAACACAGGCCCCAGCGACCCCCTTGATCCTTCATCTGCCTCAGAAAAGGATGATGACTCTGACGATTCAGACTCAAAGGACCGTCAGGGATACCATTGTAGACACTGCTACACTACCTGTAAGTGGCCCAGATAGGTAGTAGACCAAGAATTGTATGTAAAGAAAATATGGATAGCATTATTGGAGTAGTAAAGCCTTAGTTGTTTACATTTCAACGTTCTGGCTTCCAAAACATTTCTTCTTTTCACTTGAACATTTCCAATTTTCAGTGAATGTAAATGAGGGAGTATAATTATATATATGAATACTTTAATTGTATCTTTTATCAACTCTCTTCTTTCTATTTTTATGCATTGGTCAAAAGTGCAAATATTTTATTGATAGGCATTATGATTAGAAAATGTTATTTGCTCGCTGTGTCCTAGAAATACTCTGCTGATGCTATTCTGTTCTGTCTGCCACAGCATCACGCGACTGGCACCATGCAGGGAAGGATAAGCAGCTGCTGTGTTACGAGTGTCGCATCCATTTCAAGAGGTATGGGGACTTACCTGTCATCACCAACCCTCGAGAGCCACCTCCAGGGACTGGTCGCCCACCCCCAACACCAAATGAAGAAGACCTGCGGATGCGCACCCGAACAAGAGCCAAAGAAATTAGCACCAGACATCGAGCAGTGCGACGATCGAGAGCAAATACCCCAGACATGACAGATGAGTGCCCAACCCCTGACAGGAGGACTCCTGACAGAAGAACCCCTGACAGGAGGACATCCCGGCACTCAGCCTCACCAGCCCCGAAGAAGGTTTGTGATTTTTGTCCATCCTTTCTTCAGTTCTGGGGGGGGGGGGGATGGAGTAAATGATTGTATCTCAAATTTCTTATATTTTCACTCACCATGTGTAAGAATGCCATATATCGTGCATTAATGACATCATTCTCTAAAGGTTCATTAGTGGCTTTGATAATTTATTCCACTATTTTGTTTATGGGCTGTGAGAAGTTATTTTATGTATGAATATTTGTTCAGACTTCTTTTCTATAAATTCAGCATACATCATGAAATGTTGTAATGTTATTAATAGGTGACTGCATAATGCCCCAAAATGTGTGTATCTGTACAACTCTCATGCTTCACAAACATTATTTATTTTATGTCATGATGATTTTGGGTTGAAAGAATAATTAACTGTACAAATACATTATTCTCTTAGAAAAACAAAAACAAAAAACAAAAAAAGGCTAATTAGACATATCTGTGCTTGCACCACAGTTGTATCTTACTTGATGTGTCCCAAGCAACACTCCTAAGTGACATTTAGTGAAAAGGAAAGGAGTTTAAGCCAAAGGAGAAGAA
>NW_020869028.1:400392-410392 GCF_003789085.1 Penaeus vannamei | reverse complement strand
AAGCTGAGATCGTGAGATATCCACCTGGCATTCATCCAGCCATGAGACATAGTTATACTCAGCCAGGTCCTGCAGGCCTTCCTTTGAGCCAAGGACCCAGTAACACCACACCTGTGGCAAGAGTGAGTCCTGCCCCAGCAATATACTCAGTGGGAGTGTCTTGTACTCCGCCTACAAGTATTCCGCCAGTGCAGACCAGGTCTCCTATACCATCTGGTCCTGGTATACCACAGTATCCTCCGGGTCCAGTTATAAAATCTGAACACATAAAACGTGAGCCAGAACAAGTTCCAAGACCAGAGAAACCAAAATATGAACCACCACCTATATCGGCTCTACCAAGTGGGCCAAAATTAGAATTAGGGAAAGTTGAACCAAAGCAAGAAATTAAATCTGAAAGAGGAGACAGGCCAGAGATTATAGCAGAAGTCAAATCTGAACCAAGGCCAGATATAAAACCACCTACGACAGTTGGAATACCTGGTATTCCTTCTGCTGCAGCTCTTGCATCTTTGCCTCCAAATCTAGCTATTCCAGGATATGCTTACCCCTATGCTCCGTTCGGTTATCCTATCCCAATGCAGCTCCCCTATGGAGGACAGCCTACACGTCCCTTAACTCAACGATCTCAGTCACCTTTACAGCGGCCAAGTAGCACTGGACCGCCTGCCCCAACTGCAGCAACAAATCCAAGTAGGCTTTCTCCTAATCCTATACCCCTTACCACTGGGTCTTCCACAATAACAACCACCTCAACCACCACCAAACCTTCACCGACCCTTGGTGTGCATCCTCCTCCCCCTCCACCTCACCTTGGACCGCCAGTATACCCTAGTCGCACTGGAGGTCTTCCTCCACACATTTCTTCTCCCAGCAAGCTGCCATCTAGTCAGCCATCAATAGTGCCTGCTGGTATAAGACCAAGTGTGCCTGCTGTTGGTTTGCCTGGAATGTCCCCAGGACTAGTACCAGGTATGTCTCAGGGCATGTCTCAAAGCATGGCACACAGAATGTCACCAGGTATGGTTCCAGTGACATCAGGAGGGCCTCCACCCCTACCAACTCCCCCTGCGGCACACACAGGGCCTGTGGTCAAACCCCCCACCATGCCTACCAATTTGGCTCCTGTGCCTGGTCCCTCCCCCAGCCAACCACCAACTACCCAGGCACTTCCTGCAACGGTACAACCCAGCCATCCAGTATACACTGGTGGCCCACCACCCTCGATTGGTTCAAGTGGTGCAATCCATGATGGAGATGAGCAAGATGATGAAGATGAAGCTCCTCAACACAGGGAACCCTCGCCAGAGCCTAAGATTGAGGATTCAGAGTTCCATCGGTCTGAGAGTGCCATGTAAGTGATCTTTGGTGTACTTTTCAAGTAGTAGTAAGTAGATTAAAGAAAATTTATTTGAAAAAAAAAAAAAAAATTAGATATGAAATTAAAGGTTTTATCTTTACATTTATTATTGTATTTCATTACTGGATACTTTTTATTTACAGCTTCTTGCGGCATTGGAATCGAGGGGATTATAACTCGTGTACTCGCACAGATCTCACTTTCAAGCCTGTTCCTAACAGCCAGCTAGCACGAAAACGTGAGGAAAGGTTAAGAAAACAAGCAGAAAAAGAGAAAGAGGAGAGGGAAAGACTACAGGTGATATATTTTGGTTTATTGTAAACAAAATATTAAAGAAAAAAAACAAAAAATCTGAACAAAAGCTGGTAATAGATAAATGTGAAGTTGAAAGCCTAGATTACAGGACAAAGGTTACTGTGCTTTATGTAGGAAATTATTTTATTGAATTCATTTGATGGTTAGTACAGTAGATAATGAATTTGCTTTCCTAATAGAAATTGAAAGATGAACAAGAAAAACTTGCCAGATGGGAGGAAAAATATAATTGATTCTAAAACTTGGATTTTTGTTTTCAGAGGAAAGCCAGCACTCCAGATAAACGGGAAACCCCAAAACCCACAAGTTCGGGGGAGAGCAGTTCCATCTATGGGAGTATGCAGCCGAGAAACCCTGTCGATACACCTGCATTGAACAGACTAAGGTTAGTTTTCAGATTTTATATACTTATGCAGTACTATGCCTGTAAGCATTTTCTTGTGATTTTATTTTTAAGATATGTTTTTTCAATGATCAGATAGCAAGACTTAATGTCCAGTGTCTGTCTTTTCTTGGCATTAAGAAATCACCTGACTTGTGGGAAACATGAGAATTAGTTAGCTTTTTTGTAAATAAATGCTTATTTTCATATTAGCCCCCAAAAGAACTGTGCAAATCCTTTCTCTTTTCTGCCCACCTTTTGTCCACCAAAGCAAATTCTGATCTTTGGTACATCAAGGGCTTGAATTTATATTTCAGAAAATGCATTTCATTTTCGTATATGAAATACAGCATGCACATTCGAGCATCAAATGCGTACACATACATACACATATATATATATAGTTAATAAAATGGTTGTGTACAATTTCTTCAATTGTTTGTCCTTTTTTTTTTTGCAGCGATTATGCTCGTCCGCATGCTGGGCTATCCCCTGGTGCTGTGCGACCTCCTGCAATAGGACTACCCCCTGCAATGCCTAGTGCTCCTCCGCCAGGTCTGGATCTGCTGCATTTTGGCAGCATGGCAGCATTGTATCCCCCTGGCTCACAGGAGAGAATGGAGCTTGAAGCAAGAGAGCGAGAACTAAGAGAACTGAGGGAGAGAGAGATCTCAGATCGCATCAAACAAGAGATCATGAAGAGACCGATGAACCCACTCGATGCAGGCCATCCTCACAGTTTGTCCCCACACTGGATAAGTGCCAGTCGGTTCCCAGGCTTCTCTCCCCCAGTGTCCCTGGCCTCAGGATTTGCTCATGGCCATGGATTGTATGCTCCAAGTCCTTCAGCATCATCTGCAGCTCTCCTTGCAGTTTCTGAGAGGGAGAGGCTGGAACGTCTTGGTAAGTACATGACTCACTCTTCTAGTCACGGGTGCTGCCATGCTTTACTATCTGTTAATGTATTCAATTTCTGTGCTAACTTGTGATAATCTTTGTGAAGGGGGAAGGAAGTCATTTGGGATGCTGGATAGTATTGTGGCAGCACTGCATAGGTGACACTTGTGCATTGTGATGGAGCATGAGGGCAGGAGGAAGTCAACTGTCAGGTAGTACTGGACTTGTATATCTCATCTCATTTTCTAAGTATCTTTGTAGTATGAGGAGCTACTGTATATTTGGTCATGTGTGTCCATTTTATAGAATGGATTTAAACACACTGTCTAGAGTAAGGAGGGAGACTTAGAGGGACAGTAATGAGTTTATGGGTCAGTGAAGCATGTCCTAAAAGGAGTAAGGGGATTTGGTTTTAGATTTTAAACTGAACCAGCAGTGTTTGAAAGTTTGAAAATGTTAGATTTTTTTTTTTTTGTACTTTTCTACAAGAAATTGAAGTTACTAATTTATAAAGAGTTGTTTAGCACAAAAAGGAAACACACTGCACCATTTTTGTTGATTTGTGATATTCAAGCAAACCTAGAAATGTGGCATGGAGAATCAGGAGTATGCCACTCTTCAACTTTTTTAAAAGAAATTCTCTCTTCTTATTTTGTTAATAAATGTTCACCAGTGGATAATTTTGATCAAAATTAATAAAGTGCTAAATACTAGAAAGTTGATGAATATAGTGAAGATGGGTAATGAAGAGGGTTGTTAGATAATTCAGGACCTATCCATATATATCTGTTATATACATTTCACTCAAACAAAAATGTTTGACTTATCTTACTTTTATGAATTTTATGTATACAGTTTAAATGAGCATTTATCAATGAGCATTTATCATTGATATTTCTTAAATGGAGAAGGGTATGGGATTTCACTTGCTGCACTTGAACTGGAAATGTAAAACAAAATATTTGTATACATAAGCGTGGGTATAAAGGTGGATAGATAGGTTTATCAAGATGGACAGACAGATGAATAAACAGATGTAGATAGGTAGAGGTAATGATAGATGGATCCATGATTTTTGTTAAAAAGAAAGGGGAGACTCAAGTGATCAGAAGGGTATAAAAGCTTGTTATAGCATGATTAAGTATATTTTGGTCTTGGATAGTAAGAAATTCAGTCAGTTATTGAATGGAATGGAAAAGGGAAAGATAAACACACTGCCAAAAATGTCTGTCTTGGATTTTTTTTTAGTATTGCTGGGTTACTTCGTGGGTGGGATTGTAGGGTACATAATTTATATGATTTTTTTTCTCAGTATATTTAAAATAAGATCAACATTTATTAAGTTGTATATGGAGCATTATTTACCTTATGTAAATCATTTTAGTATTCATTAAGTTTTGGGATTTTTTTTTTTTTTTTTTTTTTTTTTTTTTTTTTGATTGGCCAGTTGTTAATGAAATTGATAGATAAATAAGTTTAACTTCATAGTCACCTAACTAAAGAATATGAATAAATATTGATATGTAATTAGATATGTGGAAGCTTGATAACCAAAAAGTATTTTTTATTGTATGTGCTTGTTTGATCCAATAGTATGAAAAGAAGCTATATGTCTATATGTACAGTGAAAACATCTGTATATGCAATGTACATTGTGGTTTTGTTTTACTGATTTTGTTTACACATAGATGATGGCACTAGAAATTTGTGGCAATACCTGACCTTGGCTATTGTTTATTGTTCTTACGTATATTATATTTCCATTATCATTGATAGTAATGTTATAATGATGATTATGAAAATACTGATCATAGTAATAGTAGAGCAATTTTTTTTTCTTATGAAAGTTCAAGCATTGAGTTAATAATTCAGATCAAATAGGCCTTGTAACTGATTCCTAGGTCACTAAGCTCTTGTGATGCTAAGTGTAAATAAGATTATTGACTCAAAACTGCAGAGTACAGTGTATTTATCTGGTGCCAGTGGGTTGATTACCTAATTAAGTTCTTAAAGGTGATTGCCAGCTCCATTTTCATTTTGCTATTATTTTATTATTATTATTTTTTTTAGTTAAGTTTCCTTTGATAGTTCTTTCCAACAAATGAATTTAATATGTTTAGTTTATAAAGTATTTGCCTCATGAAATGCGACCAGTCACTGAAACAGATGTGAATCCCCTCCCCCCTCCCCATGAATGTGGGAAACCATGGTGAAATTTTGAGTGGAATTCAGATGATCCAGCAGAGAATAATACAGCCAGGCAAAAAGAAACAAGGAGAGTAAATGGATAGATAAATGAGTGAGAGGAAGAAAAGAGAAAGAAAGAAAGGGAAAAAGAATGTGAGAGTTAGAGTAGAGAGTTAGAGTAGAGAGTTAGGGTAGAGATTTAGAGTAGCGAGTTAGAGTAGCGAGTTAGAGTAGCGAGTTAGAGTAGCGAGTTAGAGTAGCGAGTTAGAGTAGCGAGTTAGAGTAGCGAGTTAGAGTAGCGAGTTAGAGTAGCGAATTAGAGAGAGATTGAGTGAGTTAGAGGGAGAGAGGGAAGGAGGGACGGGTGGCATTAGAGGGAGAGAGAAAGAGAAAGAGAGAGAGAGAAGGGAGGTGTTAGAGGGATGGAGGGAGGGAGGGAGGGGACGTTAGAGCGAGAGAGAGTGTCGAGAGAGAGTGTCAGTGAGAGAGAGAGGTCAGTGAGAGAGAGAGTGTCAGTGAGAGAAGAGAGTGAGAGAGAGAGTGTCAGTGAGAGAGAGAGTGTCAGTGAGAGAGAGAGTGTCAGTGAGAGAGAGAGTGTCAGTGAGAGAGAGAGAGTGGCAAAGAGAGAGAGAGAGTGGCAAGAGAGAGAGAGAGTGGCAAAGAGAGAGAGAGTGGCAAAGAGAGAGAGAGAGTGGCAAAGAGAGAGAGAGAGTGGCAAAAGAGAGAGAGAGTGGCAAAGAGAGAGAGAGAGTGGCAAGAGAGAGAGAGAGTGGCAAAGAGAGAGAGAGAGTGGCAAAGAGAGAGAGAGAGTGGCAAAGAGAGAGAGAGAGTGGCAAGAGAGAGAGAAAAGAGAGAGAGAGAGTGGCAAAGAGAGAAAGAGAGTGTCAGAGAGAGAGAGTGTCAGAGAGAAAGAGAGTGTCAGAGAGAAAGAGAGTGTCAGAGAGAAAGAGAGAGGAAGAGTGAGGGAGCCCATGAATGAGAGAGGGGCAAAAAGACAGATTGAGAGGGAGTGACTAGTCAGGAGAAAGACAAAAGTTTACTTAAAATAAAAAAGCTAGAAATGGGCCCGTAAATGCAATGTTTCTGTGATGTCATTAAGGTTTCCCACACTTTCCAGAACCCAAATTTATTGCAAGGGGGCAACCACACTCTAGGGGTGGATGTTACTAATATGTATCACATTAATTTCAGTTGTTGATTAAATGCATTATTTGATTCCAAAGAGTAAGTTGTAACAAAACTGAGAAGTTTCTCAGCTCTTGTTACTATTTTAATGGTAAAGCTCATGCATCCCTTAGATTTATATATATTGTTATTTTTTCATTTTTGAGGATGATTCTGGTTTTGATAAAAGAAGGAGAAAAACAACAAATTTTTGGCAGTTATTTTTGACATTTTCATTTTGTTTATTTGGTTTTACTTAGCTCACTGAACATCTTTTGGTCCTTTTACTGTGGTCATGTTAAAGCATATTTCCAGGTAATATTCCTGTTATAAGAAAATATTGTATACAGTTTATAACAATATTTGCACTTGATATAATAGCCTATACAAGCATCTCTATGATGAGGTTTACGAAATCACACAATTGCACAAAAGATTAGTAGAACGAACTGAGAGCAAAATTTCCGTTTCTTCTCAGAAAATTTCATGATTAGATTATGTATTTTGCTCCTTTGACTGTTAAAGTGATGTGTGTTATAGTTGTTTTTATTATTATTATTTTTCATTGTTTTTGTTCTTCTTATTATTGGTATTATGATAATGATTTTCATTGTCATTATCTTTATATTTATCTTTATCTTCATTTTATCTTCATCTTCACTATCATTGTGTTTGTTATTATTATCATTATTATCATTATCATTATTATTATTATTATTATTATTATTATTATTATTATTATTATTATTATTATTATTATTATTATTATTATTATTATTATTATTATTATTATTATTATTATTATTATTATTATTATTACTATTATTATTATTATTATCATTATTATCATCATTATTGTCATCATTATTGTCATCATTATTATCATTATTATTATTATTATTATTATTATTATTATTATTATTATTATTATTATTATTATTATTATTATTATTATTATTATTATTATATTATTATTATTATTATTATTATTATTATTATTATTATTATTATTATTATTATTATTATTATTATTATTATTATTATTAATATTAATATTAATATTAATAATATTATTATTATTGTTATTGTAATTATTGTAATTATTGCTATTTTTGTTATTTTTGTTATCATCATCATCATCATCATCATTATCATTATTATTATCCCTACTATTAGCATTATCATCGTTTGTATCTGTTTCTTTTTTAATGTTGTTATAGTTATTATTTTGTTGTTTTTTTTATTATTATTGTTATTATTATTATTATTAATTATTATATATTATTATTATTATTATTATTATTATTATTATTATTATTATTATTATTATATTATTATTATTATTATTATTATTATTATATATATTATATTATTATTATTATTATTATTATTATTATTATTATTTTATTATTATTATATTATATATTATTATTATTATTATTATTGTTATTATTGTTATTATTGTTATTATTGTTATTATTGTTATTATTATTATTATTATTATTATTATTATTATTATTATTATTATTATTATTATTATTATTATTATTATTATTATTATTATTATTATTATTATTTATATTATCATTATCATTATCATTATCCTTCATTATCATTATCACATTATTATTATTATTGTTATTATTATTGCTGTTGTTGTTCTTAATGTTATTGTTTTTTATTTTGTTTTTGTGTTTGTTCTAGTTATTGGTATTAATATTGTTTTTGTCATTGTTATTATTTTTGAACTGTATTCATGTTGACAAATGTAGAAGAGGTATGAATCAGACTGAATGTCTTCAACAACACAAGATGTGTGTTTGACTGGTTTCTAATGCAGATATTTCTGATGAAGACATTTTTGAAACTGGTCAGATACATCTCTTGTATTGTGAAGATATTCATTCTCATTCATATCTTTTCTACATGCTCGTATTTGTGTTATTGATATTGTTTTGGGGTAACTATTAGTTTGATTTACTTATTAAGTATCTGTTATTTATTGATATATTTTTATTTCTTTTTGTATTTAATATTTTTTAGTTTTTATATTTTTGATTTTTTTATATTGATTTTTTTTTTTTCATTTTTGTGTGATATTTCCTTATGTGAATTACTCAGAATTGTTAATAATTTTATTTTTATTATTATTATTATTTTTTGTGATTGTTTGCCTTGTATTTCAAAGATATCCCTTTGTGAATATAAGACTTAGTTTCTGTAGGCATAGATAGCACACCTATGTTGTTTTTACAACATCACACTTGCAGCTCTAGAGCTCCTATCCATATTGATGTAGGTGGCCTTTGTGTTCTCCAATCGTACTGGGTGACCGTTATATGTTGTGTGCAGGGTTACCAGCCACGACTCTGGGCCTGCCTGCTGCCGCTACTCCTTCGGACAACCCGCTGTCTGTGTCCACTGCCGAGAGGCTAGCCCTGGCCGACCATATGCACCGGATGCAGTTGATCAGCGAGGTTCATGCCCATACTCACTCCCATGCCCACACTCACCTCCACCTTCACCCAGGAGGTATGGATGTTGGATCACCATTACCACCCTCCCCTTCCCTCTCTTTCCCCTACTCCTTTCCTTGGCCCTCCATTGCCTCCCCTCCCCTTTTCATGGCATATACCTCTTCAGGCACTGCTCTGATATCACCCAAAGTTCTCTCTGCTCTTTGTGTTACCTGTGCCGCCACCACCACTCCTGCCACTGCTATTACTGCCACCATTAGTATACCATTACCACTACTGCCATTACTACTACTGCCACTACTACTACTACTGCCACTGCAACTACCATTGTTACTGCACCTAATCCTGTACAGTGCATACAGACATGGTTTTAAACACAATACTCTTGTGAGTTTGACATAAGGCGAAATAACTCGCATAATGTGATGTGACACAAGTGTTTAAACCAAGCTAGCACATAGTACAGTATATTACTGATCTCCACCACATTAGGCAGTGAATAAGCTCACATCCCTAACTACCAATATTATGTTGACCTTTTAGGGACTGGAACAGATTCATTATGTATTGGATGGAGGACAACTGTTTGTCATGATATTTAAAATTACTAATGGCTGCAGGTCTGGACATGATCTTAGAACTTTCATAACATGTAATGTCAACCTAGATCTAGCTTTTTATATAGACAGAAACTGGAACTGTGACGTTAAAAAAAGGAAAACAAATGTGTCAATGTCAGATAGACATCACTCTTTTTTATCTTTACCCTTAGATATATATGGTGTCCAATTTCATCCATAACAGGAAAACATTATTCAAATTGTAACAGTTGTCAAGATTAAGAACTGTGCTCTTATGGCTTTAACATTTCAACTTCACTTTGACAGCTATATTAGACTCAGGTTGACCATGTTAACAGTTTTGACCTACTGTAAACCATTTTGACCTAAGGTGACCCCAGTTGACTACTAGGATAGTAAAGCATTAGTTTTGTTCATGCTAATGTAACAAACATCACAGTAGTTACATATTCATAACCCCATGGTCATGGTGTCACAACCACATGCACCATAGATGCATGTCAACCTCACAACCATGATCACAAAAGTGGACTCCACACTGATGTCATAATTCAAACCCTCATCCTTGGAAGCATGGATATGACACAAACATTATGTTGACCACCTATGAAAAAATGTCCTTGTTATGTCTGTTGCA
>NW_020869028.1:377892-380392 GCF_003789085.1 Penaeus vannamei | reverse complement strand
GAGAGACAAGAAGACGAGAGGACCGAAAATTTAACACTCAAAGAGACAGCAGCATAGAACGATTTATACATAGATCAGCGAACCACCAACACACACAGAAAAACCAGCAAAACGACCACGAGAGCAACAGAAGCTACTAGCAGAATGGTCACCTCAACCACAAGCACCACGCAAGAAACAAGACACGAGCACGAAGCAACCACCACACAGCACACCCCAGCGACAAGAGCCACAAAGAGACGAGAAAGACCCCGACAGAAGCGACCGAGAGCAGAGAGAAAGCGCAAAACTGGAACGAACACACCAAGCAAGCAAGAGACCGGAAAGACCACACCCAAAAGAGAAAAAAAAGAGAGAAAGAAAACAAAGAAAAAATAAAAAGAAAGAAGGAGAAAAAACCAAACCAGAACCGAAAAAAGAAGAAAGAGTAGGCACAACACACAAAGAAAAAACAAACACAAACGCAAAAACAAAGAGAGAAAAAGAAAGAAAGAAAAGAGAAAGAGGAGTAAAAAAAGAAGAGAAGAAAAGAAGAGAAGAAGAAGGAGACGAGAAGAAAAAATGAAAAAGAATAGATTGAGTAAAAAGAGAGAGAAAAGAGAGAGAGTGAAAGGAGAAGAGATGAAGAAGGGGAGAAGAGAAGAGAGAGAGATATAGAGATTGAGAGATTAGAAAAAGAAAAAGAAAAAATAAGGAAAAAGAGAAGAGAGAGGAAAAAGAAGGAAAGAAAAAAAAAAAGTAAATAGAGCCAAAGACAGAGATAGAAATGAGAGAGGAAGGAGAGAGATTGATAGTAGAGAGAGAGATATTGAACAGAGAGAAGAGAGAGAGAGAGAATGAGAATGAGAGTAGAAGCAACGTGAGAGGAAACAGAAAGAGAGAAAGAGCAAAGAAGTGAGCTCTCGTGACTCCTTCTCCCCATGGTCTCCCAGGGGTGAATCTGGCGAGCCATTGGACAACGAGACCGCCGCGCAAAAAAGAACGGACAAAACCTCGCAGACGACATCAACCACGGATCGCAACGGAGGGCTTGTAGGACGAGGGCACGACCTACGGAGAATCGCAGTTCAAGGGCCTTGGCAAACCACATAAAAGGCACGATCCATTCATAATCGAAACCGACTCAAACTCACATTTCCACCCCACCGAGTAATGCAAAATACGTCACCTCACGCCCGAACTCAACTGAGTTGAAAGTCCAACTTTAGCGACTACTGCATGGCTAGTCATAGCGAAAGTATATAGTTTATTAGATGAATAAATTAATTGATTCTTCGAATTATCATAAGATGTATAATTGCATATATATAAATATTTGATTGTCAATTTTTCTGAAACTAATATTTTTTGTCCCATGAGGTAGAACAAAAAGTATAAAAAAACGGAATAAGACAAAAGAACAATGGCATGAAAAGCATACGTAGCGCTACCGCAAAATTTTGGAGCGTTAAACGTCACATTGGCTCAAGACTAACTCACACATACCATAATAATCCTTATCGTGTAGAGAAATCGATATTCTCTTTCTCAGCTAAAAAACCCACTTATGAGCGTAAGCTGCGTAAGTAGGTAATGGAGATAATGATTATCTGCTTAGCGTTAAGATAATAGCTATAAGGCATTACTAAAACAACAACATAATATTATCACCCAAGGACGATAAAGGAAGAAAAAACTCTGATAAAATATAGTAAAATGGATGAAAGAAGATAATGCCACAATTAATATTGAAAAACGTGTCTTTTTATCATTTTTTATAATAAATCAATAAGGTTCAATGGAATAATACTGAAGAGACAATTATATATTATAATAGAATAAACTATAAAAATTAAGAAAAGAAAATGAATATTACAGAGAAATAATTATGATGCAAAAGCCATAAAGCACGAAATATAAACCGTGAAATCTTAAATCATATTAATATAAGAATAAGTTATATACAAAATATTGCGAAACAGAGTATTACAAAGCCATCAAAGCCTACGTATCAGTGAAGGATAGGGAAACAGTAGTACACAGCCCTATAAGACACGATATAAAATATTATAGATACATGAGAAGTTATGATGAAGTGAAAAAATGTATACAGAAATATACAAAGAAGAAAGCAGCAAAAATAACTTGACATGGAGTGAAAGTTATGCTCGCCTAATAATGGATCATCCAAAAAACGCTAATTGATCTATTTGAGATAGAATATTTCCCCTACGAGTGACGTAGGAATAATGAGAATTTATAACGGTACGTATGGGACAAAAGAGTAAAGCATGTTAAAGTATTCATGGAAGCAGTAAAATTTATCTAAACTGATATAACAGCCGTTTAATATTGACAAATCGACGTTATCGAACACGTAAACACTCATATCAGCGAGTGATCGAGAATGCCCTAAAATAGGAAACCGATAATATGAAAATGAGAGTTTAATTACTGCTGTAGTGTGAAATCTAAGTTAAAAATAAACTAGAAAAGCCACTGGAAAATCTTATTAATTAGT
>NW_020869028.1:345862-349065 GCF_003789085.1 Penaeus vannamei | reverse complement strand
TTCTGCCCCAAACTTCCGCTAAGCCGATAGCAGGTATAAAATGGCCTACTTCGTGTGCTATGGAAACTGAAAATGGAAACAAATGTCACAAAGACAAAGAGCTAGGTGGAAAATGGCCCACTACCTGTCGCCATCAGATTGAAATTCATTATTTTAGTATGTTCATAAATTTTGAATTTTGTCTTTCCTTTTTGCAACTAGATATCCTTTTAAGAAGGATTAGGAGCAACAGGTTCCCTATTGTCTCAAATAAATCCGGTAATGCAAGGTTAAAACAGCAGAATTTAGCAACGAGTACATTTTGCCATTAAACTTGTATCTAGCTATTTGTGTAGCTATCTATACGTGTGTGTGAGCGTACATATACTTAGTATATGTATGTGTGTGTGTGTGTGTGAGCATACGACCATTTTAAACCCGCTCACTCACTCACTCACTCACTCACTCTCTCTCTCTCTTTCTCTCTCTTCTCTATTAACGGGCATGTGTTATGTATATAAATAAAAAAAAAAAAAAAAAAAAAAAATATATATTATGAAAAAAAAATGTTTCTGCAGTGGATTACTGTCATTATATTAATTTAAATACATGGAATTCTACAGCCCCATTTGGTAAATCAGATATAAACATTGTTTTACATATGCCCTTATGACCTTTATTTAAAATTCTCGTTATCGTTACCTTTGTACCCATTTATTTGCTTTACATTTATCATAGTAATTTGCTTCTCTGTTAAATGTATCCTGAGTCAGTCATTAGCATAAATACTTCATTTCTCTCACGCTGCTCCGTCTTCTTGACTCAAATTGCGAAACTATTCTATTGCCCGTATACGAGGCCTTTCTTTACTCGTTGAACTAGTACAGGCTTTGAGAAATGAAATGTATTCTCTTCCTCGTGATCTTGTTGCCTCGGATAAGATCAAAGATTCGCGGTTGGCCTTTTTCTTGTCTCTCTGTGAAGGCTAAACCTCTCTCTGCCCATTTGCGAAATTGCTTCAGTGTTCTGTGAATGAACTCCCTGCCGCTCCAACGAGTCTGTCATTTCCAGAAACAGCCGATGTCATGAATTCATTTACAGTGGAGATAAATTAAAACAATTTTTAAAATGAATTTATATAGATTCGGTAATCTTTTCATTGCAATTCTAATTTGTTAAAATAAAAAATCAAATATGGTTTGATTACCTTTGCTGTAGAGCGTTATAGATAATGAGAGAGGTAAAACTGTCTTCATCAATCTTCCATTAGAGTAATTAATGTGAGAGTACTAGTCATTCGCATAATTAACTTGGGAAATTTACTTTATCGAATGATACGAATTGTAACCATGATAATAATTCAGTCCTCTTCATCTCCACGTGTATTTCATATCACTGTGCTTATCAAATACTGCAAACAATGGTATTATCTATTTGATTTAAAGTTAGTGTCAAACGACTGTTCAGTTTTAACCTTTTCCTTAAACGGGTTTCCTGCGGCGATGTTGGGGAGTAATCTTTAATCTTGATTTTCTTACTATTTAACACTTATCATTATCCTTATTTTGTGTGCTAATTATACCATTCTCAAGATTATTATCATTATTACTGTTATTATTATTTACTACTACAATTGCCACTGACACCTTGATTATTATCCTCATTATAATAATGATACTGATGATGATAATGATAAGTCATCATTTTAATATTATTTTCATTACACTTGTCAGCATACTCTCCTGTCATCCCCATCAATCACAATCGTTATCGTTCATGGCAATATGGTCGTGCTTATTAGTTTTACCATGGATGTGCGATTTTGAATTTTTATCAATCTCACTCTTTATCATTATTTGCCAGTATTGTACTCTATTCTTATTTTCATGACTTCTCCCCTTCTTCCCCACTTTCGCTTCCTCTTGCGTCACATTTCTTTTCTCTTTTCTCATTACTCAATATTAATTTCTTCCCAACTCCCCTTTCCCCTTATTTCTCTTCTGCCGCTCTTCCTCTTCTGCTTGTCATTTTCTTCTTTTTTATTACCCATCATCTTTTATTTCTTTTTACATCCATATGTACAGCACTACAAAAAAGAGAGAAAAAAGAAAAGAAATTACTTGGTAATCTTTCTTTTGCACTTCCTCCCGCCCCTTTCGCTTTGACAACCCCCCCCCCCCCTCCCCCTTTCTCTGCGTTGCGTAATTCTCAAGAGCAGAATACCAGTTGCAAAACAGAAGGTTGAGAAACTGCACTGACAGACTACAAAACAATATTCAGTACTGAACCAATATTGCAACAGATTACACAGTAATTGCCTCGAAGGAAGGAGCACATTCGGTTGGCTCGGGTTGGTTCCACGGCTACATGCAAATTTTTGTCCCTCTGGCTGTACCAAATCCACCACTGTACCAAAACAGGCGACGATTCCTTTTTTTTTCTTTCTTTCTTTTTGTTCTTCTGATCGTTCCCTTGCGCTCTAGGTATCTGAACGCAATGGGTCGGCAAAATTGAATCTGTCGAATGTAACCAGCACAATAACTAAATTCAGCTAAGACCATCTTGCGAATACGGAGCTCGACCTAGCCTAACGAAGCTATACAGAAGCCAACCCAGCCCTGCCTAACCTTATACTGCCCACACTGATACGGCCAAATCCACCTCAAGCGGGCTTCCCTAAACTGATCTAACCTCAAGCCTAATTTTTACGAGTCCATCCTAATTCAACACTAAAGACGTAGTCTTAATTTGGTTGAAACTTGATGCTGTCCAGTCTAATTCAAGCTTGTCTGAAACCACATTTTTTTTATAATCTTATTAAATAAATAGAAATGATATATATGCAAATGCCTGCGTACCAAAAGATATGTATAAAACAGGTGACATGTCAAACTGCCATTATTTCTTTTAAAAACCTCGATCATTCGCACTATTTACAATAGGTTACCTGATTATATCATAATTTCCTCTCGTGTTGCTTGGGAGCTTGCACTATTCTGTGGGACCTGATGATGCGTTGAGCTTCATAGATAATGCGTTTTTTCCTTGAATGATCCAATCCTCATCTCCAAAAAGTTTATCACACTAGAGGAAAACAACGTTAAAGTAATACTGTTGTACACATATAAATTTGTTTTCTCAGACTTCTAGATTCTTCATCTTTCATTTTTTCATAGCTGGCAGCGCAAAGATTCGTGTCGTTGCAGCATATAATGTGTTTCTTT
>NW_020869028.1:335862-338362 GCF_003789085.1 Penaeus vannamei | reverse complement strand
AAGATTTTTGTAAATACTTAATGTTAGCTCCAAATGTGATCTAATAAAGTGATATACGTTTTTCCTCTTTGCCAGAACCGAACACTTATTTTGAATAAACATAAACCATGCTTCATTATATTCTTTATAAAATACATAGATGCTTCATCTTGTGTGTGTGTGTGTGTGTGTGTGTGTGTGTGTGTGTGTGTGTGTGTGTGTGTGTGTGTGTGTGTGTGTGTGTGTGTGTGCGTGTGTAAATATGAATTCGATGCTTAGTGACGAGTTATGAAACAGTTTGTTTAATTCGTTTCGGATACTCTGAATGTCCCTTATCTTGTGCTAAAATCTGATCATTTTCTTCTGCTATTATTCCGTAAGTCAGCGTTTTTAGAAGGAGGCGCACCCACATTCGAACAGTTGAGCGAGAAATTATATATTCGCTTGCTTCGACTCAAGCAACTACAAGCTGTTTCCAAAGAGTAAAAGTAAAAGAACCGACTCTCAATATATGAGCTGTATATCTGATATTTTGAAAAATAAAATCTTTTTCGTTTGGATTAATGTCAGTTAATCTTGCTCTCTACTTGTATTTGTTTTTTTATGCATTTTTTTTTTTTTTTTTTTTTTTTTTTTTTTTTTTTTTTTGTCAAATCTTGCTCTCTACTTTTATTTGTTGATTATTTTCCTTTTTTTGTCAATGCACGTTTGTTTACAGTGTAAGTGTATATTTAGAAAAAATGGCATTCTTGTCCTTTATCACAGAATTAAAATTCTTCTATATAATCTTGAATGTGAAGTAATACATCAGATCCAAACACGGATTAAATAAACAGAACATATAATCATTTTAGAGTACTAACAGAACGCAAAACCGTGGTCGGGTTAATCAGGCCCCAACAATGTGTGTATGTGTTGTGGGTGAAAAAACTGCAGTTATACACACACAGTTTTTATTGTTTTCTATAGTTAGAATCTATTGTTTTATATTCCATATACATTTTGAACCCCTTCTCACGCAAAATGCAATACCATGGAGTTGATAACACACACACACACACACACACACACACACACACACACACACACACACACACACACACACACACACACACACACACACACACACACACACAACACACATACTTTTTTTTTTTCAATTTTAATTTTTTAAATTTTGGAGATACTTTTACTATGGTTTGGATTTTAAAGAAAAATGGCAATAACGGTAGGAAAGGAAGACAAATACCGGGGCTGGTAATGCTTATAATAAGAAATATGTATTGTTATTCAAACGGTGTCTAAACCCTGAGACAGAGGTGACGTGTTCACATGTAACGTCTCGATTTCCCCCTTAATACTTCCCATTACCTCTTTGCATGGTCTGTCAGCTGGTTGGAGTTTGTTTCATTAGCCGTTTCCTAAACAATGACAGTATTCGGCCAAACATTTTTCGTCGGGTTTAAGCGACATCCCTCGCTTGGTCATCGAAGGACCTCCACATGGTGTTAGGCAGGGAACTACTTCGTTACTGCCCTAAACGTGTGTATAGGGCAGTTATTCTCATTATTTCTGCGAAGGGCCAAGGCATAACAGTGTACAGATGGGAGGACTTTTTTTCTAACAATAAGATATATTTATCTAAGAGGCATTTTTGCCATCATTGTAGGGAGATCCATCCCCACATATCGCAGGTCACGCGGCCGCTCCTCGCCGTTTCATAGATATTTTGTCTGTCAAATGTGAAATGTAAATAATGATATAGAATCTGAACATGAAATATGGCGTGTAGGACACTGCTATGTGTAATCAAATATCTATATCGTAAATTGAAATAAATCGATTTGTGAAATATTGAATAGGGCTAACATTTACACCTTTAAACCCCTTCAGCAATGTATTTTTGTCGTAATTATGACGTCTAAGACCATCGGAAATGTATGTTTTCGGCGTATGTTAGGTTTAGCCGCGAGATAGATAAACAGGAATTGTTGAATATTCACTGGCATAACAGATATGAAATGTACGACTTTGTGTTATTTTCTACATTGTTCCTCTTTCTGCAAACTGCTCAAGTTCCGGATGAACAAATAAGCTTTTCACACCGGGAAATTATATTTCCAGGATGATGTATAAAGAAAATGAATTTGATGTAAAGGTTTGACATGCTAAAATCATCTACACCTACACATATACTGCATTACATTGCAATGACAAATAGAAAGAAAATTGGATAGATGACAATAACTGACAGCGAGAAATTCCCATTTCATTAGAAAGAACAAGATATACAGCACATGTATTGGGACTTAGTTCTAAGATTTTTGCTATTCACTCTCCGTGGAACTACCCATTTAGTAGTTGCTTGAGTTAAAACAAGCAAACATGCATTTTCTCGCTCAGTTGTTCAAATGTGGATGCAATTCCTCAAAGAAACGCCAATATTTAAGGCTTGATAATAACTGATTAATACATACTCTTTCGTAACTCATCACCAAACATGACTTCTTATTTCCATAGA
>NW_020869028.1:325862-330862 GCF_003789085.1 Penaeus vannamei | reverse complement strand
TAGTATTATGATTATCATATTTATGACTATCATGTTTCATTTTTTTCTAATTATAATAATCAATTGAACTCTCATTAATATAACCATTATTGATATCACATTTATCATCCGCCTCATTAGGATTATTGATAATTTCATTATCATTATCATTAATAGTTGTAGAAGTTCTAATGTTATCATTAGTAGTAGTATCACTATTTTGTTATCTCTAGAAGTATTTTCACTCCTATAACTATTATTATAATGGTTATCATTTTAGCATTATCACAGACCCAACGGTATCTTTGGACTGTCTACGCGCACAAACATTCAGACTGTCGGACAGCACTTGGCCCCAACGGTGTAAACAACCTTTGGCCTGAGGTTCGCCCGAATGGTTGAGACGAAAGTTACACCACCACATTATGCCTTCTTTATAGCTGTTCTTATTCTTGTGATATAGTGGATTGATACTCACCACATACCCTGATAAGAAAAGCAAGTTATTAAGATTTATTTAAAATAGACTTGAACTTGTCAACTAGCTAACAAGTGTTGCAAACAACTATCTTTCAAGGGTACAGACCAGGACAGGAAAGGAAATGGATTAAATTAGTGGATATGCCCCATGAAACTCTCCGTCATTATATTTCTTAATGCAAACAGGACAGAAATACGGATGGATGCCCAGAGACACCATGCCACAAATGGAAACAAAACCAACTTGGTGTGCGTGCTAAATTTTCTGCCGGAGGAATTCTGCTCAGAAACCTCCAGGAGAGCAAAGTGGCAGCGTAGAATTCTGAAATTGAATGCTGTTATTTCAGTCTACAAATGCTACTGATATTGAAATAAATTTTCGGCAAGTATCCTTATATTTCTATTTTATGTGTTTCAAATTAATGTAGTAGAAATATTGTTGACGGTACCTGGGGAGCGCAGGTGAGGTTGTGGAAGACGAAATTGTTTTTTCCATGTTCTACCTTCACATCACACACACATACATATTTTATTTTATTATTTTTAAATATTTTTAATATTTATTTATTTATTTTATTATTTTTATTTTTTATCATGCTAGCTCTTTAGCCAAAGCGATTTGAACAAGGATGATTCTTCTTACCAAACTGTCTGCATGGCAACTTCTGCAGTAAACATTTCTTTTTGATAATGCTAATTATTTTGCTTAAAAAATTTGACTTAAGGATGGGATTTTTTGGAAGTGGACCTGGGGAAAGAGATGGTATGTCCAAGGAATGTAGATTTTCATCATAATTCTCCAGCAATTTCCACAAATCATCTCTAAGAGCATTCAACCTCTCAGATTCTTTAATAGAAAAACAGACCTCTCAACCTGTTAAGGGAATCCCTAGCATCATTCCTAGGTTTCAACTCGCTTTGGTGGCAATGGCCGCAAAAAGGTTACCAGTATCATAGGCACCTAAGCAGGATTCAACTTGATATGCAATCATAGCAAGCTCAGGATCACTTTCATCACTTTTAAATTCAGTAGAATTTAATAGTAGAATTTGTTGATCCTTCATATTAGGTGAAGGATCAACACAGTTAATGGGTCTCGCAGGCAAACTCTCAGACCGAAAAATGCTAAATAGCTGGAAATACGGAGCATGCTTATAATTTTCCCGTAGGTGCGTCCATTGCCAGCCAGGGAAATACTGGGAATGTGGGAATACCGCACAAAAATGTTTGCAGGGAAGATGTAATCTCTTCCAGTCCTCACATGTACATGATGGAAAAGACTTGTCCAAAGTCAACAATATGGTACACAGCCTTAATGGATAGGCTCTGTTCTTCAAAAATACCATCAAGCATTCCAACATTTTCCTTTTTCACCTGATTACCACAAGACAATCTTCTCTTGAAATACTCTAAACATGACAGGGGTCTGTCATGTAGAATCGCAGGAAGCTCATCACTGTACTTCCGATATTCTTTTGACTTGGATTTTTTTTCAACAAAGCTAAAACAGAACATTGGATATATTAGTAGACTTCAGTGAAAGCACACTACATTAATCATGGAACTGCACAAATAAGATAAAGTGATAGATTTGTTGCTCTTTTTCCCAGTACTAATGATTAACAATCTCGAACTGATGAAATGGACCATACCACATCGAAATGAATGATTAGGTTGATGTCCAATTACATGAGGGGAAGGAATTTGCTTGGATATGTCTGAAAGTACACATTTATATTATTTAGCATTTTTTTTTTTTTTTTTTTTTTTTTTTTTTTAAGACTAACAGACATTGCACTCTGCAAACAAATCCTTTTGTATCTGCACTCTTTAAATCACTTTAGGGTATCGTCTAGTCATTTTTCGGCGGCGTTTTTCGCCCATCTTGCCGAAATCGAGTTTAATGCATTGTCAATGAGTTTCAGGGCCTCCAGTTCTCCCCTAAAAATTTCAAGGCTCTTCAATTTTTTTTTTTTTTTTTTACCTTACCTGAGAAAATCGGCAATTATGACGTAATGAAAGCTTATTAAATTTCACATAAGATGAGACCAATTTTCATTTTTTTCAGAAGCATCCAAAAAACAATAACATAAAAAATCATAAAAATAACCATTCTGTTTATATAGTATTTTCTTTTCTTTGTGATTCAATCATATATTTCGAAAATGCAAACCTCCCCCCTCCAAATAGGGGGTAGGAGTGCCAAATGATTCGGAACACCACCAAAATTTTATAAAATACAAGTTAGGCTAAGACACATCTCAGTTAAAAAAATATATATATATGAAAATGTCCATAACTTTTTGAGTTAGAAAAAAATACTGGATTCGAACCATGGTCCACATCAACACCAAAGTGCAATTGGCGTCTAAGTTAGGTTAAAACTCACCTGTGTTTTATCAGAGCACACACAAAAAACACAAAAAAACAATGAACAGTCAACAAACAAAGAAACGGAAGGTCATGGGATACACGAAAATGATCTGTATATCCTTACATACCTTTTATACATATTTTACACCAGCCTGTACTTGTATATCGTCATTTCATGGGAGTGTTAGTTTAGTCCATTATTTACCACCCTAGCTAACTGCACAGACGTGGGCAAGCTGTGGTTCATTTGCTGCATGATCAAAGCATTATTACAGTGGAAATGTACATCATAACATTATTACAATCAATAATACATTATTTAAAAGAAAAGAACAATCACACAATAATTTATCTCCTCATCTACCAAGCCAGCGTATGGTTTGGTCGTGGAAAGGCATTGTAACATTTGTTATGTGGTCATGTGATACTACATTCCAAATTTAGGATACAACATAAGTATATCTTCCAAGACATCAGATGATGTGAAGTAGTTGTTTAGTTTCCCATACCTCATGCTAGGTGGTCTGAAATGCTGTTTTACATGACACTCTGAGATATAATGTACAAGTGTTCGCTTATATTCTTCTTTGCATAATAGACACTCTGTTTCTACAACATTACAGACTGTACTGACTTGCCAATACAATCTATATCCCATCCTGATTCTTGCGGTCACAAATCTTGTTCTTGTTTTATATAAACCATAGAAGAATACATCTTGCATAAACCGGTCATAGTGCTTTATGCTACAGCTTTCAGGCCGTTGAGAATGAACCCGTTCATCTTTGAAGGAAGTTTTAATTATGTGTGAAGTCCTAGCAAGAGGTACTCCAAGATCTAAATCAACACTTAGCTTGCCACATCCTGATTTTGCCAGGCTATCACCATGATCATGCCTGTAGATTCCAACATGCGATGGTATCCACACAAATCATATATCATGGCCTCGTTCTTTTGCACGATACACATTTATCCTGATGTCATTTACAATACTTCTGGCATCTTTGTCTAATGTGTTCAAAGACTGGAGAGCACTCTGTGAATCGCAGAAAATTACCCCTGAGCCATGATTTGATAGAAATTCAGTGGCTATGAGCATTCCTGCCAACTCAGTTTGCGTAGTGCTAGCCGAGTTATGAACCCTCCTACAAACCTGGTGCTCCAAAATATTGTGTTTATATACGACAAAAGTGCATCCTGCTCTACTCCCAGACTGCAAGGACCCATCAGTGTAGCATTCATACGCATAGTCTCAAGATGCTCATTAATAATTGCCAAAGCATACTGCTTAAGTACAGCAGGGAGAACATTGTCTTTTTTGGGGGCAGTTGTATAGAATACACTTAGGTCCGACATTTTCCACGGTGGAGCAGGACGTCCATGTAGGGTCTTAGATATGGGTATGTCCAGCTGAAGTAAGTGCTTACCTGTTACTTGTAGACGTGGATTTGAGTTTGAATCGATGTTGCCATTCAAAGTTAGCTCCACTATTCTATTTTTCAGTTGTCTTTCGAACTCTGTACAATAGAGGGGTTCTCTTATTGCTTTGACGCTAATTGTCAAAGACAGACGGCAAATTAAGTTCTGTTCTCATATTCACAATCCTCGTTTTTCAGTCACCTAGAATAATCCTCATGGCCTCATTTTGTACAAATTCTAAACTAGCCAGCTCTGATTCCTTGTATGATACTAGGTGCAATGCATGATGTGAAAGTTCGGTGTGTCACCCCGCAGAGTTAAACACTTCGAAACCTCTGGTACAAAGACTGTTAAAACGATGGCTAGGTAAAGCCCGGCTGCGCTCAGAACATGAAGCGGTTGATACCCGTCCGACTGGAGAACGATCATTTAATCGACCAGTATTATATATTGCAAAACCCCATTAGATCAATAATAAAGGTAAATAATAGATATTTATATCATATACAAGCATTTCATGCATGACTTATGTAAAATATAAAAAGAAAAAGATCGCGATGTTTAGGTCCTTCACATTTTTACGCATAGCACACGCACACATACACATGTACTGCCATTAAAAATTGTGTTTTCCCCGGATTTCAGAGGCTGTAATTCTTGGTAAGATTTCTGAATCCCGTGTAATAAATTGTGATAATTAAGACGAAATAGTTGCTTTACCCCCGCACACAGAAAGGATTGGTTGTTGG
>NW_020869028.1:293362-300862 GCF_003789085.1 Penaeus vannamei | reverse complement strand
TCTATGTAACATTGCAGGAATGATAACAATATAACTTCAGGTCACTTTAAAAGTATTTGTAACAGTATATATTTGAGGAACTTAGGGGACCTGTGCACATCAGGAACGAAAAAAGAAAAGTGAAAAGATACCTCCAAATTTCAATATAATTAGAAATATATCTATTCATAGATTTATTAGCTTTCATATAATATTATAAAATTATATAATTTAAGAATGTAGAGTGTTCAACTTGTACTTTATGATCGAATGTTTACTTAAAGGTGATCGATCAGTTCCAGAAAAGTAATATGAATTTACTACACATTAAGCGTTTAAAAGGTGAGTAAAACTTTATTTTAAATATAGAATCTACAAAAAAGTAATGGTATTTATGGGACCTGATGACTGTGGAGCCATTCATTAGATTCTTGTCCAAGTGACACAGCTGTCTGTGTCGCTGCTTTTCTAGTCAGTAAGATAAGGTCAAGCGAATTCTACAAGCCCTTCCCGTCGGATGTTTTATTTCTAATCTCACAGGCAGACAGATCTCCAAACTATTGGGTTATTACTTTGTAATAAGTTTGGCATAATTACTAACCCTTACAAATAAATTAAGGTATCTTAAGATGAAACATAGTGCTGTCGCAGACGAAGATATTGCAGACTTAGTGGCAAATGTTTGGTAGGTAAAAAGATAAATTGGGTAAACACAGCTCTTTGTGCAAGTGGGTGCTCTACATTTTCAGAAATACGGGATTGGCACGCACATGCGCGCGCGCGCGCGCACACGCACACGCACACACATATACACAGCACCGTGGTAAACATCCATTTATATTTTGCATGTTTTATATCTAACTTTACAAAAGAACTTTTCAAGTGGTTAACTTCTCAAGACAGCAGGAGCTCTCGTTTTCAAGCCGGGATCTCTATCTTATCTCACAAAGCAATGATAAACGCTCTTCCTGGCGGAGAAGCACAGGAAGTGTTCGCTCGACGATATCTGGAAACAATTTATTTTTGGGTTTGTCGGAATTTCAATTTATAGTCAGAATTCGGGAACTATGGAAAACTGGTCCGCATATTTTAAAAGGATAATTTCGATAAGAGAAACAAGAAACAAACAAAACTAGAATAATAATGATAATACTAATAGTAATAATAATGATAATAGACATAGCAATAACAATATTAACGATAATGAAAATGATAATGATAATGACACTGACAATACCAAAAAAAAATTATAAGAATAATAATACTGAGGGGAATAATAATTATAGTAATACAATAATAACGAGGATGAAAATAATGTCTGATGAGACGATGATAACAAGAGCAACGTGAGAACTCGTTGAATAGAAATGGCTGTAACCCTCGCGTCACACAGACAAAAAAAAAAAAAAAAAAAAAAAAGAAAAGAAAAAAAAATCCCTACCTCATACAATTTTTCAACCGCGTATTTGTAAAATCCATCTAAATTTGCACCGATCGATTACCATGGATATCTATTTAAAAACGAAGTAATATATATTCGCACAAGCTACGACTGGTACCTACAGAGGCGGCCGAAAATTCCAGTATTTAGCCCTGTATTTTAGGCCCAAGCGAGCGGGAGAGAAATGCTTACCATTAAGAGTCACTGCTTTATCTCGGCCAGCGTTTGTAACTTTTCATACAGATGCGTGAAGAGCTCCCAAATCTCGAAAAGTATCTAAACAACAACAAAGTACAACTTTTACAGAACTTACGAAGTAAGGAAGAACACAACTAATGGTCAATAACTGTTTTTTACGCAAAACGTGACGTGACTTTTTCATTCTCTTTTCCATTGTATTTACTCAGATTACTGAATTCGTAATATACCAGAAAAAACAGGAATTCTTAGAATGAAGAGGGCAGAACATGCTTGCAGCTATAGATTCAATGACGTTTTGGAAATGTTTGCATTTGGCTTAATAATGAAGAATGAACGTTAAAATAGAAGTCATGCCTGAAGTTAAGTGTCCGGCAGCGCTAGGCAAAATGTTTACATTTTACTAATTCCAAACATTAAACGATATAAATTTCCGGCCAGGAATTTTACGCAATGTTCATAATGAATTACTCAGTTGGATAAAAAATCGACAAAATTCTATTAATGCTTTGGTGTAGAAGTAAACAAACAACTTGCAGCGATCTACCAATTTTGCAGCTTAACGAATTTTGAATTTTTAAAGGTTTCACTTAAATTTCACGCATTGCAGCTGTAAATGGAATAGTAATTTTCAGTATTTTTAGTTTACTTCGGAATATTAAAGTTTGTTAAATTGTGAACAACATGACGTTAAATCCATCACTTAATATTGCACTGACAAGTTACATTTCTGCTTATTGTCTTAATCTTCCTGCAGATAATAAATTTACTTTGTTAAGTAGGTTGCAGAAGACCTTGAGCTAGAAATTAAATTCCGTATCCAAAACTAAGCCTTTCTCAACTTGAAAGTTTACTCTATTACTCTACGGATATTTCCATCAATGGTTCACATCTATTTATTTTAAGAATTTAAATTTCCTTTTCGATTATTTTGGTATACTAAATTTGTAGCAATTAAACTCAACCAAAAAGATTCTTACTGTTGTTTCCGATTTCAGACATCTCTATTTTGCAGGGAATGAGTAAACAGAAAATTGCATAAACCACAGCAACTCTACAATGAAAGATTTTCGTTTTTCCATCTTATTTCCTCTGATATTTCTCACTGAAAGGCACGATTTTCACATTTAGTTTCACGTTTACTACATAACAGATGGTCACTATACCCGATATCTTCTGCTAATAACTGTAGTGTGGCATTGTCGATATGCGCGTCGTTGTATTGTTTAACGATTTCGCATTTCAAGGAACAATGTAAAGTATGACATTGAAAAAAATATTCATAATCTATGAAAATGTACGCTGTTCCCACCATAATACTTCGACATCAGACATGTAGAATACTGGAATTATTGTTTTTGAAAATGACGATGATAATCAAGTTACAACTAATATGTGGTAAGTGAGCGTAAGATCTTACACAAAGAAGACATAAGGTAAGATAAGATCAATCCATCTTTTCCACAAAGTAAATGTTTCAGCTCTTACTCATAGATGTACCATGTAAGATTTCAAAATTGAGTATGGTTGAAAATTTCGGAAAAAAACAATATACCAGGTTCTATGAAATAATGTGAATAGTAATAGTTATCAACAGCCATGGAAATTCCTAAATAGTAATGACAATAATAGTAATGATAATAATAATTATTATAATTTTAGTTTTAATAATAATGATAATTATAGCAATAACGATAACAATAACAATAATAATCACAATGAAAATAGTATAATAATAATATTAATGATACAATAATAATAATAATAAAAATCGTAATAATTATAATGAGGTAATAATTGATGTATAAATGAATAAACAAAATAAGACGTGCGTTTCCCTTCCGTTCTCCTTCCCTCACCCTCTTCCTCCCCCCCCGCTCTGCCACCTCCTCGGACTGCCAAATCTTCCTTAAATTCACTTCTCTCTCCCACTTCCTTTTCCTCCTTCACTCCCCCACCTTCTTCCTTCTTCGCAACTTTATCACCTTCCCAACCTCCTTTTCTTCTTCAAGCCTTCTTCCCCTCCCTTTTTCTTCCTCTTCCCCTTGCCGGTTCCCTTCTCATCCTTCTTCTTGTGGGAATAAAAATGTGCGTAAACTGACGGCGTAACTTCACTTCAATGTACTTGTTCCGAAGAGATAATGACAATAATAATACTGGTAATGATGATGATGATATTGATAATAATGATAATGATAATAATGATGATAATGAAAATAATGATGATAATGATGATGATTTTGATGATAAAAATTGATAATGACATTGATAAAAGACTATAATGATAATGATGCAAATTGAACTGAATTCAAGTCACGGAATATTTCTTTAGGCGTTGAGTACCAACTTTTATATAAAAAAAAAGACGACGTTAACTATAATATGGATAATTAATTTACAGTCCATAGAATAACAATATTGATATTTCAAGAATTTGATATAGAATATTTTCAATATAATCTTGTTGATGTATTAGCATCACCATTATAGTAACTCATTATATTTGAACACGTTTAGCTATGTTTATAAGAACGATAATGTTCCCCTTTATTATTGAATATTTATGCGCATAATTAATAACTGACAATAGCATTACCTTTTGTGATTCCTCGCAGTGGAAGACTATTTCTGTTCTAAACATGATTGTGTACTACCAAGAACCATTTAACTTATATTCATTATGGACTCGGTAACGTTACACGCTAGTAAAGCCGAGGATTAAGCAAATAATGAAAGTTATCTCCGCTTACGGGTAAGCTTAGCCGTTTTTTCTTTTTCTTCTTTTTTTAAGCGACTTGATATCAGCCGTTATAGGAGAATACCTTTCATCATTATATTGCAAACGCATCGTATTACCGAACAGCCATGGCCCCCCGACCACACTAGCTTTTCATATCCTGATAGGATAGGGACTTCGGAACTTCCTTAGGCTTAAGATATTTCCTGAATGTTTCCGTTGATTTAGAACATTCCTATGCGTGCGCACGCAGGCACAGACACACACATGTATTTAAATATATATACATGTGTCTTTGTGTGTGTGTGTGCTTGCTTACTTGCTGGTGTGTGTGTGTGTGTGTGTGTGTGTGTGTGTGTGTGTGTGTGTGTGTGTGTGTGTGTGTGTGTGTGTGTGTGTGTGTGTGTGTGTGTGTGTGTGTGTGTCTACACACATATAAGAACACGTGCGCGCGGACACGCACACTCGCAAGCAAGCAAGCAAACACACACACACACACACACACACAGAGCCAAAAATGTATATATATTTAAATACATGTGTGTCTGAAGCAAAACAGCTAAATGTCCCAACAGCAGTCGCACTGCCGTTAACGAACCCCAAATCCCCATATGCGTTCCCAATCAAGTAGAAACATTACAAGAGAACAAAGAAATTTCGAATTAGGCTTTAGCGAACAAGGCAACAGCCAGAAAATGTTTTTACTGTTTTTGTTAAATAAGTGTAGAGTGTTCGAGAAGCCAATTGCAGCACGTCCAAAAACTGTGAAGAGCATCATTTTGCTTTTGTCTTCTAGACTTATTTCAGGTGCAGAGGTAGAGAACCATGGCATCGAGGATTGGCACTTCTGCATTAGTGTCGGTGTGTGATATTACCTCTAGGATTGAAGCTGTTTATTCAGTATTTTTTTTTTCATGAAATTGCCTTTTTTCTAACAGTGGTGGTGTTATTGAAAGAGCTTATATTTGTACAAAATCCGAATCATTATTATCAATCAATATTATCCGAATCGCAATTATCAACTAGTGTAAAATAATAAAGGTTACATACTAATATATTTATAAATGTACGGTATTATGGACACCAGATATGAAGAGAAATGTAAGCGATAATACAAAATGAGTATATCTATTCTATAACAAGGATTGCGCTAGAATACAACGAAGTGCTAAAATACAGTCAGCAAAAGGATTACAACAAACAAAAGTAATACATCATAAACTTATATAATAACTTATATCCCATATTGTGTAGAGTATGTTTAAATTGAATACATATAAAATATATAAATACATGCATGTGTGTGTGCGTGTGCGTGTGCGTGTGTGTTTCTCCTGCTTTTTCTGTGATTGTAATTAGTGGCTGTCTATGAAAGCAGTTGAATATACTTGATTTTACAGCAATTTCTTCTGTCCTTGCAGCATTCTCAAATAAGTCTTCAAGAGGTACAGCATACAGCACCATTCAAACTTTTACCAATTCCTATAAAACGTCAAACATCATGCAATGTTTTGGCTTGTTATGTACAATATTCTTTTGTATATGCCCTAGTTCCTACTAACTGCTTAAAATATATACATCGGTAAAATTGCATAACGTTTTGAATAGAAAGCAAACCCCTTGAAAGTAAACTGTTTAGAATGCGAATGGCTTGAATATCCACTTATGCTGCGTTCGGAACTGCCTGTTCTGTTCGTCCAGACCAGTTAGACAAGGTGTTCTGACCGATCGGAACCTCTACTTTCTCGTTCTGGACAAGTTGTCTATCTGGTTCATCTCGCGCTCCTGCGAAGCTCAGCGACCAGGACGCGATGACGTCACAATAGCTTTTGTATGTAAATATCGACAGTTGCAGACAACCACAATATATTCATAAGTAATTTCATGGCCATTTATTGATGTTATCAAAGGATATTTTTGTGCTTGTCCCAAGGAGTTATAAAACCTATGCATCGTGAAAGATAAAGATACTGGTACGATAAAAAAAAAAAGTGAGTTTACATTCGAGCCACTTGCATTCTGGGCAGTGAGGGTCTTGGAGGTTCCGAACGCGGACCACTTGTCCTGCTGGTCCTAGACAAGTCTGGACGAGCAAGACGAGGAGTTCCGAAGACAGCATTACAAGGGTAACTGGTACTGTTGGAAATTTCCATTTATCGTAACATTTTAATTACGATAACATTCTGAAACCTTGTAATAATCTGCATAATACTGTACTCTATCACAAAGAATAAGTCTGAGGGCACATACAAGTATTTTTTGTTAAAAAACATCTAGAGATAGTTCAGTCTATAATGTGGTTTTGAAAAATGTATTAGAAAATGTGATTATTCCAAATGTTTGAATTGAGGTGCTTAAGCATATGCTACTACAATCATATAATTACCGTATATATAATGATATATACATATAAGTATTTATATAGATTTGATTTAGGAATCACAGGCCGAGAGAATATTCGGATGAGGTTGTACAGCTATATGAGAGATCTCCTGAAACACACACACATGCACACGCACACACACGCACACGCACACGCACACACACACACACACACACACACACACACACACACGAAAAAAAAATCTCGAAATGTAATGTAGATAGAAATTGATATTTCCCTCAAAATAATACCGCACTATGTAGAAGAAAGTAGTCCCATTTAGATCAAAGGATTTCTAAAATGAATTAGCTGCGGTAAAATAATTTCAGCATTCAAGTTTAACGTATTACACTTCGTATATTATAAATGGTAAAATACATTTTCTATCGTAAGCCTGCTTGTGCACCTAGTCGGTGTGTTTTCTTTTTCTCTTTCCTATTTAACATTGCAATGATAGTGCAGACACTTAACATATTGCCTCTATATTTATTCAGAATGTTTGTTGAAACTTAATGAAGGTTGTATTTATATTGTCTAATATTAATTATTTTGTAATAATACTTCAATTTCAAATACTTCAATATCAAATACTGGTATTATTCGCTTTCCAACATGCCGAGAGTGAACTATAAATACTTGTTTGAATTACCAGAGCTACAGGTACCTCGCCGTGGCCAAGGAGTCTGTGACAGGTGAAAAACTTTCCTCCCGCGTCCTCGCAATGATAGTCAATATGCTTTAAGAAATGCTTCGCTTCTCCAA
>NW_020869028.1:270862-273362 GCF_003789085.1 Penaeus vannamei | reverse complement strand
TTATGAATGTTTTTGTTAACATTATCATCATCATTATAATTTTCATATTCATTATTTTTATCATCATTACTGTCATCCTTATTACCATCATCAGCAGCATCATTATCATTGTTACTATCATTATCATTATCAACATCATCATCAAAACTATTGTTTTTGTTATCATCATAATCATTATTGTTATTATTATCTTTGTTTTAGATATTGTTGTTGTTATTATCATCATTATTGTTA
Organism: Penaeus vannamei; assembly: GCF_003789085.1. Classification (NCBI taxonomy): domain Eukaryota; kingdom Metazoa; phylum Arthropoda; class Malacostraca; order Decapoda; family Penaeidae; genus Penaeus; species Penaeus vannamei. Next base: position 273,128 of record NW_020869028.1, on the reverse strand, counting down.
ATATTATCATTATCTTCATCATCATTATTATTATCATTGTTACCTTTTTCATAAATATCATTTCTATTGTTATTGCTATCATTCTCATTGTTGTTATTATCATTACCATTATTATCACTATTGCTATAATTATTATCATTGTTATCATTATCATCCTGATCATTTTTATTACTATTAACATTGTTATCATTATTATCACCAATATTATAATTGTTATTATTACGAACAATATTATTACCATTATCCTCATTTTTAATTACCATTATATACAACTTAGTATATATAGATATTCATAATATTATATCTTCCTTGTTAATTTTGTTTCTGTATGTGTGTCTTTCCTCATCTCTTGCATTTTTCTTTAATCTCTTTTTTTTTTTCTTTATGTTTCACTTTCTTTTTCTACAATCTTCTATCTCTTGTCTTCCCTTACCTTTTCCACCACATCTCCCTTCATCAGTCATTTTATCTGAACATTCTTCTCTGCCTCTTATACTTCTCTCAGTCTTTTCTTTTCAGTCTGTCTGTCTGTCTCTCTCTCAGTTCTTCTTCTCTGCTTCTCTTGCCTCTCTCAGTCTCTCTTTTTCTCTCCCAACGTCTCTCTCTCTCTCTCTCACTCGTTTACTGTGTTCTGCATATGTGTTTGTGTCTTTCTTTCTCTCTCTTTATTTTACTACATAACACCAGTATTTCTTACATAGTTCCAAAAGGCTAATTGTCCTTATCCTTGTTACGAGGATTTTAAAGCCCTCCACATAATTTCCACACTTTTCTTACAATTGTCTTCAAACCCTTTCCCTTCTCTTTAATGCCATTCTTCCTTCATTTACATTGACCATTACGACCGTTGTTCTTGGATGCTGCATGCCTGCGTGCTTGAGTGTCTTTTACCAAGATCTGCTTCCATGAAAATAATTTTAGGAACATCATTATTTTCTGTGACTTCTTTTATACCTCGTACTACCTCTTCGCAGTCAAAAACTGTAAAAATATTTACGCAGATTTCCTATTACTTTACTCTTTAACGAACGATTTGACTAAAATCACTTAATAATTACACATGAGCTAATATTTCTAGTACTACATGGAAGTTCCATTAGTTCACTATTTTCTGATCTTTCGTTCGTGTACATTACAGCGACCCTTATGAAAAAGAACATTTCAGCAAAAGTAAGTCTATACGTAGAATTCTCAAGCAATGACATGACACGATAAAGCAGTCAAAATGTTTATTTGATTCCACCAGGGTCTAAAGCCTCGGGCTAGAAGCTCCCGTGCTGTGAACAAGTCAGCTAGACGTTGTATGCTCATTACCATGCAAATGATAAACTTTGAATGTAGCTCACGCTGTACGAGTTAAGTATCGCGCAAACTTTACCCTGTTCCTTGCAAGTGCTACGAGTTTCTTATTCATTGGCCACAAAACGCAGTGTCACAACATATCTCAGCAATTAGTTGCAGCAGATCTGTGACTTAATCTGAAGATTTTCTAATCACTGAAAAGATCCAAACCCTGATTCTATGCCTTACTTTCGAAAAAAAAATACTGATTGGACCAATTTTCTGATCTACAAGGTTTCACTTATCTTTACAGAGGTATAAAAGCTTTAAAATAGAAACAAAGATACGCAGGACACGCAAAAAAAAAAAAAAAAAAAAAAAATCTCTCTCTCTCACTACACACACAGACAATCTCACGCCAACGCACAAAACAGAATTACTCGTTCGATTTACAAAGTTACAGGCTATGCAAACGGAGGGAAACGAGTTCTTTTGTCAGGAGCATTACGGCAAACGGGAGCATCATCAACAGTGAGAGGACGTAGGTGTTCCAATCAGCCAAGTATGGTTTCACACGAGAGCGTGTTAGCGAGAGCTGGTTCGGGTGGATATAATTGGTTCTCATCCTCTCTCAGTCTGTTCTGTAGTATGCATCTATTCGTGTATATCTATGTATCTGCTAACTAAATATATATATATATATATATATATATATATATATATATATATATATATATATATATATATATATGTCTGTGTGTGTGTGTTTGTGTGTTTATATATATACACATACAATGTATATATATATGTATATATATATATATATATATATATATATATATATATATATATATATATATATATATATATATATATATATATATTTGTAAACACGCTCAAACACACACACACAACAACATATAACACACACACACATGTATATATGTAATATATATAATATATATATTATATATATATATATATA
>NW_020869028.1:245862-248362 GCF_003789085.1 Penaeus vannamei | reverse complement strand
TCTCTCTATAGAGATCTGAATTAACCAGTTCTGATACATAGAGAAAAAGGAATAACCATATGTAAGTAAAGTATAGGAGAATAATATTCAGAGAAAAAAATGGTAACAAATTATATAGCGAACATAATAAGATATACCTATAAGTATATATATGGATACTATATTAATATATATGTATCATATATAGATAACTATGAATAATATATGGTGTGTATTGATGTCGTGGATGTGATGAGTGTGTGTGTGTAGGTGTGCGTGAGATGCCGTGTGTTGAGATTATGTGTGGTGTAGTGGTAAATATATTATACACTCGCAGACAGCAATCGTATATAATATATAGTACTATATATATATCGTAAGGTATATATATATATAGCAGAAGATACACACTAAGGAGTAAGAGCATGAGTATATATTTCAGTATAATATTATAGTATTATGTAGAGGGAATAAAGGTATAGTAGTTTGAAAACAAGAATCATGATGGGATACTAGTAGATATAAATGTTAGTAATTTATAAAGAGCGAGGGGACCGTGGAAGATTATAATATTTAAATATACATAAGATCCTATATATATAATATGTATATATATTCTTATATATATAATATAGAGATATTATCGATGATAGATAGATAGAGCACTAAGATAAGAGATCAGATATGGTATGTATATATCTAGGGAATTATATACACGTTTATATATATATATAAAGAAGGGGAAGAGCCATATATATATATATATTATATATAGTAATATATATACATACATAATATAATAATAATATATATATAGTATATAGTATATTACGTATAACGTTATGCAATAGAAGGGTGAGCGTTCATAGAGCTAAGTATACACGTCGTTATACCCTAGAGTCGAGTGAAGAGTGAGATTGTGAGTATGAGAGGAACGCACGAAACTGCTATGATATAATAGATGGATATGAGGTCGATTGCCACTCAATCGTGAGGCAGAGTAGATGGAGGCGAGTGTATATATATATAGGTCTATTTATCTATTGGACATACGTTATAATCAAGATCATATTAGCTTCTATATAAGGGTATATATAAGATAGTGGAGCTACATCAGTAGCAGTACATATATTAAAGAAGCACCTAATAAGGGGCCGAAGCTGAGTCCAGTAATAATAGTAGTCGCACAGTGGATAGCGGATAAGATATTCTTAAGGGCTTGAAGCGAGTGAGCGTACAGCATCATTCAGGAGTGTGATAAAAGGATCTAGTATTCGAATGTAAGGTTAATAAGTAGATTAGGTGATAATGGAATAATTATATATAGAGCAGAAGATAAGATCATAATTATAATCATAGGACTATTATCTAAGTAGTATACATAAGTATCGAGACCTAATAAGAAAATATAACTAAAGGCAATATCAGTGAGAATAGAGATAGATGCCTCAGAGGAGTACCATCGAGAATATAAAGAGCTGTGGTCTCATCAATAAGCTACGAAGCGTACAGTGAGTCCTTCGGTATGAGAATGACGTTATTATGCGTGAGAGCTCGAGATAGTATGAGAATCTAGAGTGTAATTAGTAATTAGCGCGTCTCTGGCCTGGAGTGAGAATTCGTGGCCGTATGTATACCTATATATATTAATAGTATTCTCAATGAAAAATATATATCATATCGTACGGTCGAGTAAATGAATGATTAACTGGACTATGACTTATAGTTTAAGAAGACTAAACACTGAGGTGTGGCGTGGAAACGCGTGAGTACAGCATGGTACTGTAATTAGCGGATACCACCATGTAAGAGATTATACCAGCATAAAACGGGTAAGGTAGAGTCAATTGGAAGGCAGAGGGATAGGGAGAAAGGCGCTGAGTCCTGGTCGGCTAGTAGATATCAAATAGAGAGATATCGAATAGAGAACGTTATATGAGAGCCGATAGGCTATTATAAATTGAGAAACAGTTATGAAAGTGAAAGAAAGGGATCGCGACTTATACGATACAAAGGATTAGAGAACGGGAATAACACTGTAACAGGAAGATAGCATAAGTATGTTAAAGGAGTATATATATAATGTCTCGAGCATAGGTACTATAAGCTTAAATGTGGCAGAGTGATGGTGAGCTCGCGGTAAGTATCGTGAGGTGGAGTATATTATAGATTAGAGATAGAGACAGATAGGGAGGATTAAATACAGCCGGAGTATGGCTAACAGCGGCCAATCTATTAGTTACTGCTATCGCAACAACGCGTCACGCATGCACGAGAGTAACCCTGTAATAGGAGAAAATCAATCAAAATCTAAGTACCGTGTATGTGAAGATCTATCATTATATGTAATAGGCAGACAAAATGCACTCAGATAAACTAGATAAACGATAACGAAATGAGCTCGGGAGAGAGAAGTACATAGATGATATTAAAACATACGTCACTGTAGAGTAGCCGTATGAGGTCTGCTTAGTGTTGTGAGTTGGCGTGGAGTTGAATAGTTAGGGTGAGAGAGTAGGTT
>NW_020869028.1:218621-223621 GCF_003789085.1 Penaeus vannamei | reverse complement strand
TATATATATATATATATATATATATATATATATATATATATGTATATATATATATATATATATATATATATATATATATATATATATATATATATATATATATATATATATATATATATATATATATATATATATATATATATATATATATATATATATATATATATATATATATATATATATATATATATATATATATATATATATATATATATATATATGTATATATTTACATGCATAATAATATGTAATATATCTATCTATCTGTCTATATCTATCTATTATCTATCTATCTATCTATATTATATATATTCATATACACATATATATATTTATATACATATATATATATATATATATATATATATATATGTGTGTGGTGTGTGTGTGTGTGTGTGTGTGTGTGTGTGTGTGTGTGTGTGTGTGTATGTGTGTATATATATATATATATATATATATATATATATATATATATATATATGGTATAAAACCCACAATGCACAAACTAGATTTATTGATGTAAGTGAAACAACAGTTTCGGAATCGTCCTCGATTCCATCTTTGGGTCAGACCCGAAGATTGTGGGTTTTTCTACCGTAGTATCAACACGGTAGTGTTTTTTCTCTTCATATTCATATATATATATATATATATATATATATATATATATATATATATATATATATATATATATGGGTGGGTGCTTCATGCGCAGGGTGATGTGAAGCGATGGTGTGGTAACCTAGATAGTGTCAAGTGCAGTGTCGCATAAGTCTCCCCTGCCAGTTCATAGCCTCTCCATCATCGAGACTTCTGCAGTCCCTCCTCGTGGCCATCCATGGCAACTGGCACCTTGCGGTCCCAGGCTGAACTGTAGGGGATCTCGTAGCAGCAGGAGGCCCCAGAGATACTGGGTCAAGGCCCACCGGCATGTGGACACGCCTTGGCCCTGTACTAACTCCAGCCCCTAAGCCCCCAGGGGTCAATGGAAGGCTTGGGGAAGGTGAGCCTTGCCAGTCTCCTCCCCCAGAGAATAACCCACTGGCAGTGTTGCGCTTAAATGGAAATGCTGGGTGTAGAGGAAATGTACCTCCTACCCAGCGAGAGAGGCGGGCTGCGGGCCCCATTGGGAGGGCAGCTGCTTGGGTGCAGGTTGGAAACGCGAGCTCCTCGTCCCGCCTGCGTTCTGGTAGCCGCCAGCCCGATGTGAAGCTTGTGGGGCAAAGCCCTAGGAAACCCCACAGGTGGATGATGGGTCCCGCAGCCTGAAACCTTTTAGGTGGGGCAGCATGGGCAGGGGTGGCAGAGGTGACGTCTATCCGGAGCGACTGCCCGAGGGTTAACCTCTGGCGGGAAGTCAGGGTGGGGGCTTGGAACGTCCGCTCTTTGCGTCAGGTCAGTGTAGTTGGCTACACCTATTACTGGTCACCATCTTCAGGGAGTAGCCATAGTTGTCTCCAGTAGGCTCCAGCCCTCGGTGGTAGAGGTCACTCCAGTCGATGAGTGTATAATGGTAATGAGACTGAAGCTGTCTTTTGGCTTCATGTCTCTTATTGCTGTGTACGCTCCTACCGATGTTTGTAAACTTGACGTGAAAGAGATGTTCTACGCCAAACTTGCATCTGTGGCAGACAGTTGTCCCCAGCGAGATATTCGTATTGTTCTGGGTGACTTCAGTGTGGTATCTGGATGCGATCGAGCTCACTATGAGATGTTAGTCGGTCCTCATGGTTCGGGAGTTGATACCGGCAGCGAAAATTCCCTCCTTTTCCGGGATTTTGCAAGATCTCAGAAATTGAGGATTTCTGGCTCCTGGTACCAGCGCCCAGACCCACATCGTTGGATGTGGTACAGCGATACGAGTAATGCAACCAAGGAGATCGACCACATTCTCGTTAGCACTCGTTGGAGGATCCTCCAGAACTGCAGGGTGTATAGGAGTGCCGAGTTCTGTGGTACTGACCATAGATTGGTTGTGGCTACCCTCAGGGTTCACTTCAAAACTCCCCAGCGGCCCAGTGACCACCCTAAGGTGTTTCATCTGGACAGGCTGAAAGAGAGGGAGTGCGCTCGGAGATTTGCTGAGACAATCTCTGATCGGTTTACAGCACTTGACAATCTGATGGACCCTGTACTTCTGTGGGACACCTTCAAGTGTGAGACGTTTGATGCAGCCCCAAGAATCGATTGGAGAAGGCCCGAGAGCAAGACAGAATTCAATCTCTCAGGAGACACTGGAAGTCACAGATGCTTGCCGTGCGGCTTGTCTGGCAGGGGATCGGGATTTGCACCGTTCTCAGGTGCGCAGAACTCGGTCTTTGTTAAGAAGGGACAAGGAACAGTTTATTAGGTCTTGCTGAGGAGGTCAAAGGCCATTTCTTAGTAAATGACCTTCGTCCTGCATACCAAGCCCTGAGAAAACTGAATTTTAAGCCCTCTTCACAAGTGACTGCAGTTCGCTTAGTAGGTGGCCAGATTGTCTCAGATCCTGTTGCGGTGCGGGAGCGTTGGGCTGAGTACTTTGAACAGTTGTATCAGGTTGACCCTCCATAAGTTAACTTGGATGTGGGTAGTGCCGTGATTCCTCTACCGGACCCACCCATTAGCGAGGACCCAACCTCTCTAACTGAAGTTAGGGAGGCGATCTCCAAGCTGGAGTGGTAATGCAGCGGGTATTTGTGGCATCCCAGCTGAACTATCAAAGGCTGGTGGTAAACCTATGGCGCGGGGATTGCATGCTGTCCTGGCTGCCATCTGGCAGTACAGTACCGTTCCCTCTGACCTGTTGAAGGGCGTGGTCATCCCTCTCTGGAAGGGGAAGGGGGATCGATGGGACTGCAGCAATCACCGCGGCATCACACTGCTCAGTGTACCAGGCAAGGTTCTTGCCCACATCCTTCTGAGGCGTATTAGAGACCATCTACTAGGCATCAGAGGCCAGAGCAATCTGGATTCACTCCTGGTAAGTCCACAATAGACCGTATCCTTGCGCTTCGAGTCATTGTAGAGCGCCGACGTTCGGACGTGGGCTGCTTGCAGCCTACATCGACGTCAAGAAGGCGTTCGACACAGTGCATCGGGAATCAATCTGGGAGATCCTGAGACTGAGAGGAATTCGAAACAAGGATTATTGAATTAATAGCAAACCTGTATACTGGTACTGAAAGTGCTGTAAAGTGTGGTGGGGGCCTGTCAAGCTTCTTTCCTGTCAGTTCAGGAGTGAGGCAGGGCTGTGTTCTTGCACCAACACTTTTCAACACTTGCATGGACTGGATACTAGGCAGAGCTACTAAAAGTCATTGTGGAGCAACACTAGGTAATATTAAGGTTACAGACCTTGACTTTGCGATAATGTTGCTATTCTATCTGAGTCTTTGGAAACCCTAGTGGTGGCTCTCGATGCATTTAGTAATGAAGCAAAGCCCTTGGGTCTAGAGGTCTCCTGGTCCAAGACCAAGATCCAGGACATTGGAGACTTGCTAGGAGAACCTGTTCCTTCGGTAGGTGCTTGCGGCAAAGACATTGAAGTCACAGAAAGCTTTACATACCTTGGTAGTGCAGTTCATAACTCTGGGCTGTCAGACCAGGAAGTCAGCAGACGGATTGGCCTGGCAACAGGGGTCATGAACTCTCTCGACAAGAGTATTTGGAGGTGCTGGCACCTGTGCAGGACCAAGCTACGGGTTTTCAAGGCCCTGATAATGCCAGTTTTGCTCTATGGTAGTGAAACCTGGACATTATCCAGTGCCCTGGAGTCTCGTCTTGAAGCCTTTTGTAATAGGTCCTTGTGCCGGATCATGGGGTACTGTTGGCGGGACCATGTGTCTAACCAACGGCAGCACCGTGAGACTGGCACAGGACCTGTTACCTGCACAATCCGGGATCGCCAACTCAGGCTATATGGCCACCTGGCTCGCTTTCCAGAGGCTGATCCTGCTCATCAGGTTGTCTCTGTAAGAGACAACCCTGGGTGGAGGAGGCCTGTGGACGACCTAGGAGGTCATGGCTTGGGCAGATCGATCAAACCTGTCGGGAAGAGCTTGAGATGGGCCGAGTCCCTGCCTGGCTATGAGGGATCCCAAAAGGTGGACCTGGCTATGCGCCCCCGTCGGCGTTAGCTCCTGATGATGATGGTGATATATATATATATATATATATATATATATATATATATATATATATATATATATATATATATATATATATATATATATATATATATATATATATATATATATATATATTCATGTGTATGTCATATTAAGATTTTTTCTGCAATTTTATGGGTAGCGTAACCTAAAGGTCTTAAAGCTCGTAGTATGGGAATGAATTCCTTCCTTTATTGAGTGTGTGCCAAATAAACAATGCGCATAGAAACATTTTTAACCATTACCATTTTTATTTCTTAAGCATATATTAAACAGGTGGAATATTGGAATGTAATCATGGCAATAGATATAATATAAGCAAACAATATTTCTCCACCAAATTAACTTATATCTTACATGTCAACACTCTCCCTTTTCTTACCAGTTATGAATCAATAATCATTAACATAAATAATATATATATATATATATATATATATATATATATATATATATATATATATATAACTGATAATCGAGATCCTCACATCCGTTCTATCAGTATCTTTCCATGATTTTCCTTGGACATGAATCAATCATTCCCCTTTATTAACCTCATAGCTTTCCTCTACTTACCCTTCACTTTAATAAATAATTTCAATTTCAATTTATTCATTGATACCACCGGAACTGTCACCTATGAATAATTCCGTTAGAGTATCCACGGACCATTAAGATAACAATGTAAATAACTAATTATTATTCCCAGCGTCTTATCACCCACACGCTTCGACATTTTCCATGAACAACTCATGATGGACACCTTGGACTCGTTTGAAACGTTTAACAGTGGTGTGAAAATTGGGAGACAAACAATAACAAATCTACGCTTTGCAGATGACATAGATCTAA
>NW_020869028.1:189863-199863 GCF_003789085.1 Penaeus vannamei | reverse complement strand
CTATCTTGGCATTTCCTAGCACCCTAAATAGAATAGTTCTCAACTATCAACAAGCTTGTGAATGATGAAATATGTAGGCGATACATCATTACATTGCCTTTGTTTCTAATTGTTACGTTATTTTATCGATACAAAGAGCTTAGCAGAAAGAAATAATATTATCAAAAGACTAAGGTGTTTCTGCTATTCACATTCATTAAATTTCAAGCTACACTTTAAACAACGCATATATGTGGGTATTTACATACATGTATTTAGTGTATGTGTGAGTGAGTGTGTGTGTGTGTGTGTGTGTGTGTGTGTGTGTGTGTGTGTGTGTGTGTGTGTGTGTGTGTGTGTGTGTGTGTGTGTGTGTGTGTGTGTGTGTGTGTGTGTGTGTGTATGTGTACGTACGTGTGTTTACCCACTTGTCAAAACACGCTCTCTTGACCCACATCCACTTAAAACAAGAACTGGGCATTTGCGAAGGTTGTCCAAGAGAGAGAGAGAGAGAGAGAGAGAGAGAGAGAGAGAGAGAGAGAGAGAGAGAGAGAGAGAGAGAGAGAGAGAGAGAGAGAGAGAGAGAGAGAGAGAGAGAGAGGAGGAGGGGGGGGAGAGAGATAACTATAGATAGATAGATAGACAGACAGATAGATAGATAGATACTAGTATGATAATTATAACATGGTCACAATAATAATAACAATGATAATGATAATGATAAGGATGCTAATGATGCTAATATTAATAATAATAATAACTGTATCATAATGATAATGATGATAATAATAATAGTAATGATAATGATAACAATTATGTTCATTTTAAAGATAATAGTAATGATAATAATAATAATAACAATAATGTTCATTTTAATGATAATAGTAATGAGTGCTAATCATGATAATGACAATAAAACAATGATAATGATAGTGATATTAATGATAATGATAATTTCAATAATAATGATAATAGTAATAACTACTACTGTTCACAATAATGATGAAAGTAATGATAGAACAATGATTATGATGATGGTGATGATGATAATGATAAGAATGATAATAAGTATCATGATGATGCTGATCATAAAATTAAGAATGATAACAATAGTGATAAAATGATAATAGTGATAGAAATGATAATATGAACAATAATGATGATGCTAATGATGAATATAATAGTAATTATGAAAATGATAACGATAATAATGGTAATGATAATGATACAGAAATATCAATAGTAATTAAAATGATGATGATGATAACAATGATACTGATACTAATGATGATACTTATAATGACGACAATGAAAAAAATGATAATAATCATGATGATAATGATAACAACGTTTGTAATAATGATAAGAAAATAACACTAATAATTATGATAATTATAATGATGATAATAAGAAAGATGATAATCATGATAATAATGATAACACTAATAATAATAATAACAATAGTAACAAAAATATAGAAAATAATAATAATAATAATAGTGATAATAGATATAATGAAAGTAATAATGATAATAACAACAATAATAATAAGGATGGTAATAGTAATGATGAAAATAAAAAATAATGACTGCACTAATTATGATGTTAATGATAATGATGGTATCATTCTTTGGCATCTTCGATCCCGAGTGATCATCGATTTGTGCCCGATCGGAAACACCTTCTGGTGTGGCTATGTAAGTCAATCCGGGAATGGAAGTCCCTATTGCAGCGGCTGCTCCGGCACAGAGTGGATACAGCCTGTTGACTGTCTGTTTTTGCGCTTTGTTCTCTTCCCATCTGATGCCAGGCGTATGTTGTCCTCTCCCTGGCTCAGTCCACGATTCAGCTCTTTTCTCCACTGTGGCTGGTCTTCAGCAAGCACTTCCCACCCCTTCACATCCATGTCCACAGCCTTTAGGTCATTTTTGCAGACGTCTTTGAAACGCAGGCGTGGGCGACCCTGCACTCTCTTCCCGCGCACAAGCTCCCCGAAAAGCAGAACTTTTGGGAATCCTGTCATCCTGCATCCTGCGGACGTGACCAAGCCAACGAAGGCGACGTTGTCGGAGGAGGGTGTATATACTGGGGATGCCAGCGCGCTCAAGGACCTCGTTGTTGGTGATTTAGTCCGACCATTTTATCCCCAGGATCCACCTCAGATTCTGCATGTGGAACGCAAGTTATTTTAGTCGCTTTCCATGACGAGAACACAGAGTCCAGCACTCGCTGCCATACAGGAGGGTGCTAAGGGCACAGGCCTTGTAGACTGACATCTTGGTGTTTGTGCTCAGCTTACTGTTTTCCCAGACACGTTTAGTGAGCCTGGCAAGGGATGAGGCGGCCCAGCCAATCCGCCCGTTCAGCTCAGGGTTCATGTCAGGGCTATCAGTCACTGTGGAGCCGAGGTAGGTAAACTCTTGGACTACGTCCAGCTGATAGTTGTTGATGGTGATAGTGGGCGGGCTCTTTGTGTTCTGGCTTAGAATGTCGGTTTTCTTCAGGCTTATAGTGAGCCTGAAGTCCTCGCATGCCTGGGAGAAGCAATCCATGAGCTTCTGAAGATGTTTTTCCTCATGAGCAGTGATGGCAGCATCATCCGCGAATAACATGTCTCTGATGAGGACTTCGCGGATCTTGGTCTTGGCTCACAGCCTAGCTATGTTGTAGAGCCCCCCGTCAGATCGGGTATGGAGGTAGATTCCTTCAATGGAGGTCCGGAAGGCATGCGTGAGCATGACGGCGAAATAGATGCCAAAGATGGTTGGGGCAAGCACATAGCCTTGCTTCACGCCACTCTTCACATCGAACGGTGTTGATGATGTTCTGTTGAAGTGGACGACACCCTACATTCCTTCATGGAAGGATTGTATGATGCTCAGGAGCCTCTCTGGACATCCGATCCTTTCAAGGACTTTGAAAAGGCCATCTCGGCTCACAAGGTCGAAGGCCTTAGTAAGGTCAATAAAGGCTACATACAGGGGCTGGTTTTGCTCTCTACATTTATCCTGGAGCTGACGGAGGGAGAAAATCATGTCAATTGTGGATCGTTCTGACCTAAAGCCACACTGCGATTCAGGGTACACCCTGTCTGTCAGCTTTTGGAGTCTGGTCAGAATCACTCAAGCAAAGAGTTTTCCCACCTTACTCAGCAAGGAGATGCCTCTATAGTTGTTGCAGTCACGGCGGTCACCTTTATTCTTATACAAGGTGATGATGTTACAATTACGCATGTCCTGTGGTACTTTACCTTCCTCCCAGCACTGGCAAAGCAGTTCATGAAGATGACTGAGGAGGGGCCACTTCCTACTCTTTATGACCTCGGCTGGGATGCCATCTAGGCCCGGTGCTTTTCCCGAGGGCAGGTTGTCGGTGGCTCTGCTGAGTTCCTCGAGGTTTGGCATTTTGTCCAGCTCATTCCTGACAGGCAGACGCTCAACATACTCCAGAGTGGCATCTGAGATGATGGTCTCTCTGTTGTAGAGGTCTGAGTAGTGTTCCACCCATCTTTCCATCTGTTTGCTTTTGGAAGTGGACTTGTCTTTCTGTATGTTATACCAGTTGCCTTCTTGATTCCATCATAGACACCCCTGATGTTGCCAGTGTCAGCAGCCAGCTGAATACCCTCACAAAAATAAAGCCAGTACTTGTTGGCACAATTTCTGGCTATCCGCTGGACCACGCTTCTGGCTGCTCCGAAGGCCTGCAACGTTGACTGGGTTGGATATTGCCTGTGATTTAGCAAGGCAGTATGTTTCCTTTCTATCACTGTGATTTAGCAAGGCAATACGTTTCCTTTCCATCACGGCGCTGATCTCTGTTGCATTCACCTCAAACCAGTTTTCGGTTATCCCTGTCTTCCTGCCGAAGACGGAGAAGGCTGTGTAATGGATAGTATTGTGGAGATGGTCCCACCTCTGCTCGGTGTTCCCTTTGGGTGGTTATGTCTCCATTTTATCCTCAAGGCTCTTGATTAACAACACCATGTCCTGACACTTGGTCTTAGACGTGTCGATGTGTGGTTTGCATGGTTGTTTGGCTCGATGCAGTTTCTTAGTCTGGATCCTGATCTTGCAGCAGACTAGGGAATCGTCTGTATCACAATCAGCACTGTGGTATGAGCGTGTGTTGAGAATACTGCACAGCTGTTTGTGACGTGTGAGGATCAGGTCTATTTGGTGCCATTTCTTGGAGCGAGGATGGCGCCATGACATCTAATGCTGGGGCTTACTCTGGAAGTAGCTATTCGTGATGCATAGGTCTTGAAGTATGCACGCTTCCAGATGCTGGCCGTTGTCATTCATGCTACCAACACCAAAAGGACCAAGGCAGTTGGGCCAGGAAGAGCAGTCTGCACCAACGCGAGCATTAAAGTCGCAGAGGAGGATGAGGCTGTCCGCTGACGGCACCTGACGGCACTGCAGCTGGTCATAGAACTGGTCTTTTGCCTCGTATGGAGTACAGAGTGGGAGCATAGGCCTGTGCAAAGTTGTATGGAGGACATGGTGTGCCCGTGCACTAGGTCCCCCCTCTCCACGTCGTCGATGTACTCCAAGGGAAGGGCAGAAGCCCATGCAACTTGGCACCAACGCCATCGCAGGAGTTAACGCAACGTAGTTGAAACCAACAACGATCCGCCTCGGGATTTGACCTCAGGGTTCACTTCCGAAGGGGGATTGCCTTACAAGGCTAAAGGGTTCCCTCTACCCTAAACTGAGACAGGTTGTACTGGATTACAGTATACCAGTAGCAGGGTATACCTGACCTGACACAGTATTATAATAATGATAATAATAATAATGATAATAATTATTATTATTATAATGATAATGATAGGAACAAAGACAACAACAGCAATAATAATAATGATGATAATAATAATCATCATAATTATAATGATAATGATAATAGCAAAGACAACAACAGCAATAATAGTAATAACGATAATAATGATGATAATGATAACAATAATAATGGTAATAGTAATAATAATGACAATAACAGTTACAATAATAAAGAGGATAATAATAGTAATGATAATAAAGATGATGATAATGATAGTAATGGCAATGTTAATGATATTGATCATAATTATAAAAATCATGATGATAATATCAACAATGGTGATAATGATGATTATGATAATAGTAATAATGATATGATAATGATAATGATGACAATAATAATGATAATAATGATCATGATGATAATAATAATGATTATACTAATCATTATAATGATGAGGATACTAATCATGATAAAAATACAATAATAATAATAGTAACGATAATAGTAAAAAATTATAAGATTGATGGTGAATGAGAATTTGATACTAATAGTAATGAAAATAGTAATAATGATAATGACAATAATAATGATAATGATGATGATAATAATAATAATAATTATAACAATAATAATAATGATGATAATTGTAACAATAGTAATAGCAATAATGATGATGATAATATAAGAGCAATAGCAATATTGATAATGATAATAATGATAGTATTTATAATGATGTTATTGACAATAATGATAACAATAGTGATGATAATAACAATAACAATAATAACAACAGCAACAATACTAATACTAATAATAATAATGGTAGCAATGATAATAATAATAACAACAGTGAAAATAACAATTATGATATGAATGATAAAAATAGTAATAATGATACTGACAATAATGATAACAATGTTAATAATCATAATAATAACAATAGTAATGATAATAAGAGTAATAACAAAGATAATGATAATAATGGTAATATCAATAACAATAACTGAATGCAAAAATAACAAAAGTAATAACTATAACAAGAATGAGGATAATGATAATGGTATGATTACTGGTAGTGATAGTCATTATTATCAACATTATCATTAATCTTATTTTCACTATTTTTATTATCATTATCATATTTCTGTCATTATCATTAACGTGTTTATTAGCAATATCACTATTGTTATTACTATTATCATTATTATCATTTTCTATCATTATTATTATTGTCATCATTATTGTTAGTATTATCATTATCATTCTCATTTACATCATCATCATCATCTTCATCATTATTCTATTCTCATTATTATTACTACCTCCGCCAAAGAAGTTATGTTTTGGTAGCGTTTGTTTGTTTGTTGGTTAGGAGAATAACTCAAAAAATTATGAACAGATTTTCATGATTTTTTTTTCTCTTTTTTTTACCAGAGGTGTGTCTCCGCCCAACTTAGATGCCATTAAATTTTGGTGGTGATCCTGATCATGATGTAGATCCAGGATTTTATTAAAGGATTCATTAGCATTGAGAAGTAGGGAAACACGAGCGTCACCTGCGTGCTTTAGTAAGTGATTCGGCGGAGGTATGCACTGTCTGAGTGCTTCTGGCTACTATCATCATTATCATTAATGTCATTATTAATTGAACAAATATAAGATGAAGAAACAAGAAAAAAAACTAAGTAGCAGATGAATCGGCAATAACAAAAAATAATCAAAATTATAATAATATGAATAGGAATAAACATTAAATGATAAGATTATGTATGCATTGAAAAAATCGCGTTGGACTGGGTAGGTGTCGGCCGGGCTTGAGGAGTGGAAAGACTGGTTGCACAATGCGGTTGTTCCGAGGTGAGAATGCGTGACCGTGTGGTTAACAATCTGAGAATGAGAGAGGGAGAGAGGAAAAGGGGGAAGAGAGAGAGAGAGAGAGAGAGAGAGAGAGAGAGAGAGAGAGAGAGAGAGAGAGAGAGAGAGAGAGAGAGAGAGAGAGAGAGAGAGAAAGGGGGGAGACGAGATAGAGAGAGAGAGGAAAGGGGGGAGACGAGAGAGGGGGAGATGAAGAGAGAGAAAGAGAGAGAGGAAGAGATGAGAGAGAGAGAGAAAGAAAGAACGGAAAGGGGAGACGAGAGAGAGGGGGGGGGAGATGAGAGAGAGAGAAAGAAAGAGAGAGAAAGAAGAACGGAAAGGGGGAGACGAGAGAGAGAGAGGGGGGGGAGATGAAGAGAGAGAGAGAGAGAGAGAGGAAGAGATGAAGATAGAGAGAGCGAAAGAAAGAACGGAAAGGGGCAGACGAGAGAGAGAGGGGAGGGGGGAGATGAAGAGAGAGAGAGAGAGAGGAAGAGATGAAGAGAGAGAGAGAGAGAAAGAAAGAACGGAAAGGGGGAGACGAGAGAGAGAGACCAACGCCCTAGGAGCGGCAGGCGCCTGGCACAGGTTGTTTGCCCAAGCGAGTGCGGTGCCAGGAGGAGCAGGGGTTGGGAAAGGGTCATGGAAAGGGGGCGGGCACGGCGTGGGAGGAAGGGGAGGGGGAGTAGCAGGGAAGGAGGAAAAGGATAGTATGGAAGGAGAAGGGAGATAAGGAAGGGGGACAGAGGAGAGAGTTAGAGGCAGGGGGGAGGGAGAGAGAAAAAGGAGCAGGGAAGCAGTAGGGGAACACGCCAGGAGGAGGAGCAGGAGGGGAACACGCCAGGAGGAGGAGCAGGAGGGAACACGCCAGGAGGAGGAGCAGGAGGTGGAAGAGCAGGAGGGGAACACGCCAGGAAGAGGAGCAGGAGGGGAACACGCCAGGAGGAGGAGCAGGAGGGGAACACGCCAGGAGGAGGAGCAGGAGGGGAACACGCCAGGAGGAGGAGAAGGAGGGGAACACGCCAGGAGGAGGAGAAGGAGAACACGCCAGGAGGAGGAGCAGGAGGGGAACACGCCAGGAGGAGGAGCAGGAGGGAAACACGCCAGGAGGAGGAGCAGGAGGGGAACACGCCAGGAGGGAGCAGGAGGGGAACACGCCAGGAGGAGGAGCAGGAGGGGAACACGCCAGGAGGAGGAGCAGGAGGGGAACACGCCAGGAGGAGGAGAAGGAGGGAACACGCCAGGAGGAGGAGCAGGAGGGGAACACGCCAGGAGAGGAGCAGGAGGGGCAGGAGGAGGAGCAGGAGGGGAACACGCCAGGAGGAGGAGCAGGAGGGGAACACGCCAGGAGGAGGAGCAGGAGGGGAACACGCCAGGAGGAGGAGCAGGAGGGAACACGCCAGGAGGAGGAGCAGGAGGGGAACACGCCAGGAGGAGGAGCAGGAGGGGAACACGCCAGGAGGAGGAGCAGGAGGGGAACACGCCAGGAGGAGGAGCAGGAGGGGGGAACACGCCAGGAGGAGGAGCAGGAGGGGAACACGCCAGGAGGAGGAGCAGGAGGGGAACACGCCAGGAGGAGGAGCAGGAGGGGAACACGCCCAGCAGGAGGGGAACACGCAGGAGCAGGAGGGGAACACGCCAGGAGCAGGAGGGGTGGGATGAACACGCAGGAGGAGGAGCAGGAGGGGAACACGCCAGGAGGAGGGAGCAGGAGGGGAACACGCCCAGGAACACGCCAGGAGGAGGAGCAGGAGGGGAACACGCCAGGAGGAGGGAACACGCCAGGAGGAGGAGCAGTAGAGGAGTTTTAGGAGGGGAACAAGGAGGAGGAAGGAGGAACACGCCAGGAGGAGGACAGGAGGGGATGAACACAGGAGGAGGAGCAGGACTAAGGCGTTTAATCATGACCTTGCAAAGACGTGTTGGCCGCGGAGGTCGCCGTGGCCACTGACGGGGTTTTCCCTAAGAGCCGTCTCAAGGATCAGGCTTTCCCGTCGCCTCTTCGGGAACGCCGGCGAGGGTCGGGTAGGAGGGGGGGGGGAGGCTGGTGATGCCTTTAATGGTAATGATGATGGTGGTATCGGTATAAAATGTATCGATGTGATCATATTCTTTCATGATTATCAATTCATTCAGAGATTTGGTAAAGAAATCTTATGTTGAAATATGTGGTGTTATGTTTTTTATTCTTTTTTATAAGAATGCTTCAGAACACAAATAAAAACGATAGGAAACACATCCTTTCATGGACTAACACTAGAACATTGATGAATGTAATTGCGATGAAGTTGAGGGTAATGATAACTTTGTAAATCCTTATTTCATAATTATAATCATTATAATTATGGCTAATATCTTTATTTTTATTATTACAAATGTTATTATTATCATTACTATTTGTTTATCATTACTATTATTATTATAATTATCATTACTATTATTATTATAATTATCACTATCATCATTATTATCCTTATCATTATTATTTTAATCGAAAAGCATTTTTACATTTCCATCCTCCCCTTCCGCCATC
Source organism: Penaeus vannamei (assembly GCF_003789085.1). Classification (NCBI taxonomy): domain Eukaryota; kingdom Metazoa; phylum Arthropoda; class Malacostraca; order Decapoda; family Penaeidae; genus Penaeus; species Penaeus vannamei. Next base: position 190,709 of record NW_020869028.1, on the reverse strand, counting down.
ACTGCGCGCGGGCGCTCCGAGCAGCCCTTCGGAGCCGAGCAGCGCCCTCCCGGCCTCACGGAAGAAATTCAAAACCTGTACGACATTAAGACTTATCAGATGTTCACCAATAATACCAGCAGGGGTAGCGGGGGTATAGCAGTATTTGTTCATGAATCACATAACGCTTGCCCAAGACCAGACCTTACAGTTAATAACCTCATCATGGAGAGCCTTTTCATTGAAATATTTAATAAATCCAGTAACATTATCGTCGGTATGATTTACAAGCGTCCCAAATCAAATAACCAGCTTTTCTTTGACAAGCTCAATGAAATCACTACAGTCTTGGCATCTGAGAACAAACGCTGCTATATTACGGGTGATTTTAACATAAACTTGTTAAATTCAGCCATGCCTGCCTCTAGAAACCTGTCAAACCTTTTTCACGAAAATATGTTTTATAACTGCATAACGAAGCCCACTCGTGTGACAGACAGTTCTGCAACATTGCTGGATCATATCTGGACAAATGACCTTGCACATAATCTGGATAATACAATAATATACTCTCATATATCTGATCACTTTCCAGTACTTTCTGAATTCAAGTCTAACGTAACAATAGCACAATCTGGCAAAATAGATATTCAGTATAGGGATTTCTCGGAGCAAAATGTCCAGCTGTTCACTCAGCACTTGCAAACTGTGTCTTGGACTTGGTTTATATTCCTGCCAATCCTAATATCAAGCTTGCCAATTTCTATACTATATCACAACTTCATTCAATGTTTTCTTCCCTTACATAAATCTCTAAAGCCCAAAGCCCTTGCCAAGCCATACATAACATCAGAAATAAAAACTTTG
>NW_020869028.1:164863-167363 GCF_003789085.1 Penaeus vannamei | reverse complement strand
CAATGCGTCTAAGAGCTTATTTGCTTTGTGCAGTGCATAGCATATCTTGGTCCTGGCCCCTTCATTGATCTTCAGTGACAATACTAGCTGGCCATCTCAAAACTTCAGGAAAACCCAGCCTCACATGCGCTCGATTGAGAGGTCTCCATGGGCTGTAAAACATGGTCATAGTTTAAGCTAAATGTCTATTACCCAATGGACAGTATCGAGCCTCGAAAAATAGTTCATAAGGTCTCTGTTGACTCACAACAACAAAATTTGCCGGAGCGACCATAGGTTTTGCGAGTGCATAATAATGATAATGATAATGATATGTGATGATAAAGACAGCTGAATATTGAAAAAATATTAATATAAAAACCACGAGTCTTATCTTCCGTCACCTGCTTAAATGTATCTTTTAAAGATACAATAAAACTGGAAGAGAGGCTCTTACAAAATCAAAGCACAGGTTAGCGTCCTGGTGTCGTGATGCCCACTGCCTGAAATCGAGTTTTCCTTGCCTTTATACAGTAAAGGAAACGCCTGATTCAGAAGGTTTGTTTTATGACATCTGCTTGCATTTATTTGAGAATCGATTTTTATTGTCTTTTGAGTAGCTTTCTTTGATTTTCTTTTATATGTTTGCTTATTTATTTACTGATTTGTTTCGTTTCAGGAGTCGGTTGTATGCTCTCTCTCTCTCTCTCTCTCTCTCTCTCTCTCTCTCTCTCTCTCTCTCTCTCTCTCTCTCTCTCTCTCTCTCTCTCCTCCTCTCCTCTCCCTCTCCCTCTCCCTCTCCTCTCCTCTCTCCTCTCCTCTCTCCCTCTCTCTCTCTCTCTCTCTCTCTCTCTCTCTCTCTCGCTCTCTCTCTCTCTCTCTCTCTCTCTCTCTCTCTCTCTCTCTCTCTCTCTCTCTCTCTCTCTCTCTCTCTCTCTCTCTCTCTCTCCTCTCTCTCTCTCTCTCTCTCTCTCTCTCTCTCTCTCTCTCTCTCTCTCTCTCTCTCTCTCTCTCTCTCTCTCTCTCTCTTCTCTCTCTCTCTCCTCTCTCTCTCTCTCTCTCTCTCTCTCCTCTCCTCTCTCTCTCTCTTCTTCTCTCTCTCTCTCTCTCTTCTCTCTCTCTCTCTCTCTCTCTCTCTCCTCTCTCTCTCTCTCTCTCTCTCTCTCTCTCTCTCTCTCTCTCTCTCTCTCTCTCTCTCTCTCTCTCTCTCTCTCTCTCTCTCTCTCTCTCTCTCTCTCTCTCTCTCTCTCTCTCTCTCTCTCTCTCTCTCTCTCTCTCTCTCTTACATTTGGAATTGTTTGATACGGGAAAAAAAGTTAAGTAAATTTCTATACTTTTATTCTGTATCTATTTCATTTTCTATTTCACCATCCCTCATCTTTATAACAATGCTTCCCTTCTTCCCATTTCGTGTTTTCTAATATTTCTGGGCAACAAAGATCTTGGGTAAATCATGCAGTCATTTTTTTTTAATTGTTTATGTAACAAGTCATTTAACACGCTGTCCAATGTAAACAAAGAAACATTAGTTACAGTGCATGGTATAACAAATTGCCGAAACAGGGCGAGGTATCACTGTACATGAGAAACTGTGTCCTAGACAAAATATCGTCGTTATTCTTTATAGTGCTGCAGAGCTTCTTTATTGAATTCCTCACTGATTTCATTGGCGTCGACGTTATCAAAGCATCTGTTCGCTCAGCTTGCAGAGAAAGAATAACCAATCAAGAGTAATGACTTCCCTCTCAGATTTAGTCGAGAGTGATAGCAGTGTTATTCGAGGAGTATTTCCTGTATTCATCCATGACCTGCTGCGCGGCGAAGGCGCAGAGCGGGTAGCTGGCGGCGCAGCTGTGGCCCTCCTGGCCGTGCCACGCTGCCTCGTCGTACGCGCCATACACGCTGCCGTCGCTCGGGCCGGCGCCTCTGCGGGACAGGTAGAATACGATAAGGGGAGAAATGCCTTGAAATGGGAAGAGAAGTGAGGGAAAATGAAGTGGAAAGGAATGCGGGGAGAGTACGAAGAATAAATATATCTTCGCTCGTTTCCGCCTCGCTATGGCATGAGTTATGCCATATGAGTTATGAGCTATGCAATGCGAGATGGGAGAAGAGAGAGGTAGCAATTTTATTAATATTCTTACATTTGCATATCACGTAAAATTAAAGTTTTGTTAACATCTCAATCCCTATCACATATCGCAGCAGCCCCGACTTACCGGTACGGCAGAAGGATCTGAATCTCGTCCTGGGCGAGCTCCCGCGGGTCCTTCTGCGCCAGCTCGCACACCAGGCGGAGGCCGCACTCGTCCTTGTCCTCGGCCGCGATCTGAAACGAAAAGAAAGGGAGAGAAAGGAATTGGAAAATAAATTCAATGGTCAGCCATATAAATCTACATTTTACTGGAAAATGAAATAATATTTTGTAGGAATTACTTTTTCCATCTCCTTCTAGTTGTCGATTGATCGCTCAAAACTGTTACCCGTCAGCCTATCTGTTCGTCTTGTTTCATCTCCCTTC
>NW_020869028.1:157579-159763 GCF_003789085.1 Penaeus vannamei | reverse complement strand
CTACTCACTCTCTCTCTCTCTCTCTTTCTGTCTTACTCACTCTCTTCTCTCTCTTACTCTCTCTCTCTCCGTCTCTCCTCTCTCTCTCTCTCTCTCTCTCTCTCTCTCTCTCTCTCTATCTATAATATAATATATATATATATAATATAATATATAAATAATATATATATATGGTATTCTGTGTGTGTGGTGTGTGTGTGTGTTGTGTGTTGTGTGTGTGTGTGTGGTGTGTGTGTAAGTATATTACAGACACGCACATACATACACACAAACACACACACACACACACACACAAACAACACAGACATACACATACCACACACACACACACACAAACACACACACACCACACACACACACACACACACACACACAACACACACACACACACACGCAAAAACACACGCACACACACACACACAAACAAAACAAACAAACACACACACAACACACACACACACACACACACACACACACACACAGCAGTAGCAGAAACAGCACTTCACACGTTCTCTCTCGCAGCGCCGGTCCCTTGGCATGTTGGAGGTAAACACCGCCAGAGCAGATAGCGTATCTCAGCGGGTATCCCTTGCCTCCCTCCTCCACCCTTCCTCCCCTTCCCCCTCATCCTCTCTCCCTTGCCCCTTTCTTCCCTTTCCTCCAAATCCTCTCCCCCTCCCCCTCCCCCTTCTCCCTTCCCCCCTCCTTTCCTTCCCTCCCTCTCCTCGTGAAGTTATGCGAAGCCCATTTGCTGCTAACATGCTATAAATTATGCATTTTCAAGCAGATTACAACGAGCCACGACCTGGGCTAGTTATACTCGGGGTCCTCCCTGCTTTAAGAGGGCTCGGGGAGAGGGAGGGGGGGAGGAGGAAGGAGGGAGACGGATAGAGGGAGAACGAGAGAAAGAGGGAAAGAGAGAAAGAAAAAGAGTGGGCGAACGAGCGAGCGAGTGAAAGAGAGAGGGAGAGAAAGAGACAGGCAGATAGACAGATAGATAGTTAGACGGACATACAGTTAAACAGACGAAAGAAAGATGGGGAGAGAGGGAGACAGAGAGAAAGAGAGAAGCAGACAGATAGACAGACAGACAAAGGCAGAGAGATAAAGAGAGCAGACAGGCAAACTTGACGGAAGGGTTAAAAAAAAAATCGAGAGAGAGAGCGGAAAGGAGCAAGAGAGAAGGCACCTAAATAGAGGCGAGGAGGACACACAAAGACGACGAAGTAATATGAAATCACTTTTTGACCGAATACGATTTTTGATTGAGATTTAAGATAAGAACATGCTTTTTTCTTTTCTTTTCTCCATTTACTCTCTCGTCATTTCATATCTTTAGTGATGACAGGGTGAATATATATTCTCTTTTTTTATTATTCTAACATGAAAGTCAAAAAAAAAAACGGGAAAAAGCACCATATTTTTGCCTGTGCTTAAAGTGACTTGCCGTGACGGATATTCCTAATGTGAGTTCGCTGTTAAGTGGACCCATTGTGACGTCCGGCCAAGGATCGTGTGTATGAAGCAAGATATGCCGTAAGAATAGGATGCGCCTCCGAGACATTTCAATCTGTCAGGGTTATTACGGGGAGGCCGGCGAGGGCGCTCTTGCAGGGGAAGATAAGAGGAGTCGGTCCATGTCCGCGAAGGATGTTAAGTGCTGCTACTTTGTGCGTAGGACTCGGTAGGTATGAATGCATGCTTACGTACGTGCATACATATACAAATACACAAATATTTGTGCGTGCATATATATATATATAATATATAATATATATAATAATATATATATATATATAATATATATATATATATATATATATATATATATATATATATATATATATATATATATATATATATATATATATATATATATATATATATATATATATATATATATATATATATATATATATATATATATATATATATATATATATATATATATATATATATATATATATATATATATATATAATATATATATATATATATATATATATATATATATATATATAATATATATATATATATATATATATATATATATATATATATATATATATATTATATATATATATATATATATATATATATATATATATATATATATATATATATATGTATATATACCTTGCCCCCTCTCATGCTGAGCCTTGGGTTGCGCCCCGCGGTGCTGGA
>NW_020869028.1:147579-150079 GCF_003789085.1 Penaeus vannamei | reverse complement strand
TCCAGCTCGCGACGCCACGCAGCCTCAAGCCACACCGCCGTCTCCGCACACGCCACCGCCTCGTGTCGCCTCCATAGCAGAGTATCCTGTCCTGACGTCCTCCGCACTACAGCCTCCTGCCAGCTTTCCCCGGCTGTTCCTCCGAACACGCCTGCAGTCGACTTAAACCTCACTCCGACTGACCAAACCACTTCTGCGTCTGCTGACGCCAGTCCTGCCCCAGCTTCCGGTGCCACCTCCCAGGCACCTCCCAGCCACGAGATGCTACAGCCAGAGGTGACTGCCAACAGCATCGCACCTGCCGCAGCCGACATACAAGCAACAGCGGAAGCCAGACCACACCCAGCAGTCCAAGCAAGCAGTCCGTATGAGGAAGCCCCCATCATACTACAAGGCTTAAAAAAGCTGAGGTGTAATTTTCCTCAATTGTTTTTCACATTATACAATGTCCCCATATGTTTTCCGTTTTCCAGTATTTGTGATAATGAATTTCTTAGTCTGTTTCGCCAGAGTCGCCACGACAACATCCTATCTTTTGATGACATTGACAGTATGAATCTTGTAACCTTCCCTGAAAACAATGACGGTATGACTGATAACAATAACCCTGATGTTTTCCTTCAACAGTCCCTGCAGTTTAAAAACCCGTCTTCTAAGTACATATTTCCCGGCTCTAAGTTGATAAAGTTTTGCATCTTTCACTGTTTTAGGATATAATATTAACAGCATTCCTAAACATCTTGATGATCTCGTAAACAGCTGTGTTCTGCCTCTAAAGTTTACTGTTGATGTCATGTGTATGTGTGAAACGAAGCTCACGGAAGAAATTCAAAACCTGTACGACATTAAGACTTATCAGATGTTCACCAATAATACCAGCAGGGGTAGCGGGGTATAGCAGTATTTGTTCATGAGTCACATAACGCTTGCCCAAGACCAGACCTTACAGTTAATAACCTCATCATGGAGAGCCTTTTCATTGAAATATTTAATAATTCCAGTAACATTATCGTCGGTATGATTTACAAGTGTCCCAAATCAAATAACCAGCTTTTCTTTGACAAGCTCAATGAAATCACTACAGTCTGGACATCTGAGAACAAACGCTGCTATATTACGGGTGATTTTAACATAAACTCGTTAAATTCAGCCATGCCTGCCTCTGGAAACCTGTCAAACTTATTTCACGAAAATATGTTTTATAACTGCATAACGAAGCCCACTCGTGTGATAGACAGTTCTGCAACATTGCTGGATCATATCTGGACAAATAACCTTGCACATAATCTGGATAATACAATAATATACTCTCATATATCTGATCACTTTCCAGTACTTTCTGAATTCAAGTCTAACGTAACAATAGCACAATCTGGCAAAATAGATATTCAGTATAGGGATTTCTCGGAGCAAAATGTCCAGCTGTTCACTCAGCACTTGCAAACTGTGTCTTGGGACTTGGTTTATATTCCTGCCAATCCTAATATCAAGCTTGCCAATTTCTATACTATATTCACAACTTCATTCAATGTTTTCTTCCCTTTGTTACATAAATCTCTAAAGCCCAAAGCCCTTGCCAAGCCATACATAACATCAGAAATAAAAACTTTGATTGCCCAAAAGAATAAATTACAAAGAAAATATGCAAAATATCCCCTGACTTATGGAGAAGCCTTCCGCTCAATTAGAAACCAGTTGACCACCACTATCCGTAATGCAAAGTCAACTTACCTAAAAAGCAAGTTACTTCAAGATCCTAGTAACTCACAGACGACCTGGAAGGTGCTTAACACTATCCTAAACGTAACAAGACCACGTGTGAACAAACCCACTCAATCAATGTTAGTGGTAAAGTTGTGACTGACCCTCATGATATTGCTGAACAATTTAATATTTACTTCAGTGATATCGGAACGAATCATGATTTGGATTCCCATAACCACAATGATAATTTCGAAACATTTTTGAGACATCCAGTAAATGACAGGATGTCCCTCCCCCAGTCACAGTTCAGGAAGTGCTGGACACAATTAAATCTACAAAAGATACTTCCGCTGGTCACGATGAAATACCCATAAAACTAATAAAAAAGATTGCTCCATACATAGCCCATGTATTAGTTGATATATTTAATGCTTCTTTTCAAACTGGAACATTCCCCGATACATTAAAGATCGCCAAAGTCATACCCATTTTTTAAAAAATTCAATTAATAATTACCGCCCCATTTCCATGTTATCAACATTAGCTAAGCTACTTGAGAAATTGGCATTAAGACGCTTAGAAGAATACTGTAAACGCAATAAAGTAATAACACCTTCCCAGTATGGCTTTGTCGATGGAAAATCCACTCAGTCTGCTCTCGTAGATTTTACTAGTTCAGTATTACGTTCATTTGATAATAAATTGTTCACACTCAGTATATTCTTAGACTTTAGCAAAGCATTTGATACTGTAAACCACAGAATTTTGTAACGGAAATTAGCTCACTATGGTATTA
>NW_020869028.1:135079-140079 GCF_003789085.1 Penaeus vannamei | reverse complement strand
ATTTAACGGATATTGATATTTACGTAGGTGCATGTTTGCCTATGTGCGTGTGTTTATGTGTATTTGTGTGTGTGTGGGGGGGGGGGTACACTTGCATGTACTATATGCATGTGGCTGTACACTTAAGAGGTATTACAGCAATTACCTAAATCATAGTGACTTTAGATCGGTATAATATCAGATACTTTCACAAGAACCCTGCATGGAGTCATTTTTCTTTCAAAATTGACAGTACTACACGAAACTCCTATGTTATAAGGTCCTAATGCAATGGAACTGAAGCATCAACAGTCTAATTATAACAATTAATAAAAAAAGACAAGAAGGCGTGTTGCCAAATACTAATATCTTCTCCATCCATCACGATTAAAGATTATCACTAAATCATCCTTTACAAACAAGATCCTAACTCTGCGACTGACGTTAACAAGGGAAACGATGCATGATGCAAATGGAAGGGTTGGGGAGGGAGAGGGAGAGAAAGAGATACAGAGAGAGTAGGAGAGAGAGAAAGAGAGAGGAGAGAGAGAGAGAGAGGGAGGGAGGGGGGTGAGAGAGAGAGAGAGAGAAGAGAGGAGAGAGAGAGAGAGAGAGAGAGAGAGAGAGAGAGAGAGAGAGAGAGAGAGAGAGAGAGAGAGAGAGAGAACCAGCCAGACAGGCAGACTCTTGGGCATTGTCTATCCGACCCCTTATCGTAACCTTGAACTATCATCTCCAGGAACTCGGAATTTCCATGAATTGTTTGTCTAGAAAGTTACAATGAAATACACATTATCTAATCATTTATGCAGTATATACGTATATACACACGAAAATATTCTTGTATGTAGGTAGGTAGGTATGAATAGGAAAACAACCACAATAAAAAATTAAATTAAATTATGATTTAATTTCATTTCTTATTGTAGCTGTGTTCCTATTCATCTTTGTGTGCACGTTACTGTGTTTGTTTTTGTATCTATGTATTCATGCAATGCATTTATGTATGAATGTGTACGTGTACATATATATGTACGTGTGCATGTATGCTTTTGTGAATGTGTATGGATGTGTGTTTTTATGTATGTGCGTGTATATCTGTATATTTGTTTGTGTGCGTACGTGTGTTTTCCCGTGTGCAGCAGCAGCAAGATACAGTGTTTTGAACGCTTTTAGACCTATAGAATCCCAGTCGCCGAATGGAAAATCCCGTGACACGGAGACCGAAACTAAAATTGAAGAGAACCGGAAGAGATAATGCAGCCTCCCCTCTGTTCAGCGAATCGCAAACCAGCTGAGCGATATCCGTTCTAATCGCGATATTCATTTAATCGTGATATTCATTCTAGAAGCTCTCCCGAACATTACTACGGTGTGCCGCCTTATGATAAGGAGGAAAGCCAGACATTATTCTCTTGCCGCTGGTAAACTAATAATTCACATCAGGCACATTGTCTATCGCCTGAACGAAGGAGAGAGGAAGAGGGAGGAGGAAGGACGAGAGTTGAAGCTGATGGCAGGAGGAGAATTACCGCATTTTTCGACGTATAAAACGCACACCAATTGTACAAGGACATTCAGTAAAAAAAAAAACGTTTCGTTATACATCTATTCAAAAATATTTAAGACCGGTTCTGTAGAAATTGTATGTTTCTTTCATTAGTACGATATTGTGAAAGTACTATCGTAAGGTTATGGTTTTATTGACATCCACTCATTGCAAATGGCTGACAGGTGGATGAAAGTTTAACTAACAAGGAGCATTTTTCATTTAGAGAATGAACAAATATTTCCTAAAGATAACACAGTCGTTACATAATGCAAGATATGTATCTGATGGTGTGATGATGTGAACTTCTTTAATAATTGCCAGCGTATCGTAAGCATTTTATTCGAAAGTTTGTGATAGCAGACTGATAATTCAGCTTGTTTTCAATGTTTGATTATTAGTAACACAATTTACTGTAATAATTTGGGTTGTTTTCAATATTCTGTTACTAGTAACACTATTCATTGTAATATTTTGGGTTGTTTTCAATATTCTGTTACTAGTAACACAATTCACTGTAATAATTTGGATTGTTTTCAATATTACATTCTTAGCATATTTTTTTCCCCTAGCGATTTTTAAAATATGCTCGTCCGGTCTCTTAGCGTACGTCGGTCGGGCTCTCATCCGTAATATGGCTGCATTAGACGCTTAATATCTTTCAGTACTTCTAAAAATATATTTTCTAAAATAAAATAAATAAAAAAATAAAAGATGCGTCTAATGCTCCAGTAAGTAAAATCACTTAACAGGCCATTTTGTTAACATGTGCTGTCTTATGGGTGACTATTCCCACTTCATAAATATATGACTTAAACGCATATTCATGTACAGTTGCGGGATTATATTTCAGTGCACTTACTTGGTCCAATTCCTGTATATCTGGCAACTAATCGAAGTAAACAGAGAGTTAATAGCATTTTTTGTAAATGAAGCTAAAACCCTAGGTAGTTTGTAACAAAGAGTATGATTGGTCGCATACAAATAACAAATGAGTGTGTTAATGAACATTTTTAGAACGGAAGTGATCCATTTGATCTTTCGTTTTCTTCGAGTAAGTGATAACAAAAAGTGTAATATTAGTTATAGTTGACTTTGTATCGGGATATCCTTCAAATGCGATATCCTGGAATTACTTGTTAACCGAACTGGCAACACCTATGCTGGGAAGGCGGCATTTCCCTTCTTCCAACAAATCAAACATCAATAGCTTTAGCTGCATATTTCATGAAACGAACGCTTCATTCCTTAAATATCTATGCATGGCTGCAAAATCAAACAGAAAGTTGTGCAAGACCTTTGTAAATACTTATCGTAGCAGCACCGTTTAGTAGCGGCCATTTTATGTACGAGATAACAAATATATATATATATATATATATATATATATATATATATATATATATATTATATATATATAATATACATATATACATATATATACATATTATATATATATATATATATATATATATATATATATATTATACACATACATATATATACATATATATTTCTTTTCTTAGAGGATGGGGGGCTTCAGTGAATCCACTAATTAGGGATGCTTGATAATATTGGAGATATTTTTACCATAGTTAGATTTTCAAAGGTAATAACTGTATTGAAATACAGATCACTAGAACAACGTATTGTTATTCAAATCCCCGCGACAGAGGTGACGTGTTCATGCAAAGTCACGAATTCCTCCTTAACACTTCCCATCCCTCTTAGTATAATCTTTTTGCTGTTGGGAGGTCCTTACAGAAGCCGTTTCTCAAACATTGACAATATTCGCCTTACCTTGCCAAGCCATCGAAGGGCATTCAGGTGGTTTTAGTCACAATACCACTTCGTAACTGCCCGAGATATGTGGTATAGGGCAGTTATCCTGCGCAAATATGATTGTTTCTGGAAAGGGCCAAGGCATGGGGGCGCACTGATGGGAGGAACATGCCTCTAACCATTTTTATTTATTTATCTAGGAGGCATTTCCCCCAGTTTCGACATCATGCAGGAAGATCAACCCCCACGTCACAGCTCACGTGGCCACTCCTCGCCGTTTCATAGATAAGTCGTCTGTCATAGGCGAAAAGTAAATAAAAATACAGATTCCGAACATGAAATATGACATAGAGGACACTGTTACTTATAAACAAATTTATCTATGGCAAATTTAAATAAATCAGTTTGTGAGAAAAAAATACGCCTTTTATCTCATAGAGCAATGGAGCTTTCCATGTATTTCCGGTGTATTTTTCTCTGTCCTTACTCTACATCTTTCTCCACATACTGCTGAGCGAACTGGAGGAGACGCTAACGATGTCGTTTGTTCAACTTTTCTTTGATGACGTTCTGTGATTTATCCCATCTGCACGTAGTCGTTTTCTTCACCTTATGGTCTGTTGAAAGGAGCTGTAGGTCTTCAGGATGATCAGCCGCATTGGTGAACGAGGGCGGCCGTTATGGGTGCCGTCCTCTCATCTTATCTACCTGTAGACCATCGTCCAGGAGATGCCCAGCTTTCTGAATTTATCAGTTAGAGAAATTTCCTTCTCACCCCATCGTAGCAGCCTCTACTTACGATTTCAGCTTGCCTTGCGTCCGTCCTGAAAAAGGTGTCAGCTTGGCAGCCTCGTTTTAACCTCGGATTTCCCATGTCACTATGACGTCTTAGATCATTGGACATATTTTTTCTTATTTAGCATATGTTAGAATTAGTCGGGAAACAGATATTCAAGAATGATGAATATTCATTGCCATAAACATGAAATATACGATTTCGTGTTATTAACTTTCTAGATAGTTCCTCTTTCTGTAAACTACTCAAGTTCCGGGTGAACAAATAAGCTTTTCACACACCAGGAAATTATTATTTATGTATAAAAAATCTATGTTGATGTAAAGGTTTTATATGCTAATTTCATCTACACACGTATATGCGATATTAGACTGCATTGACAAATAGAAAGAAACATTGTATATATGACAAATAACAGTTGAAAGCGAGAAATTCCCATTTCATTATGATAAACATGATATACAGCACATGTATTGGGAGTCGGTTCTTGGATGTTGGCTATTCACCCTCTTTGAAACCACCTGGCTAGTAGCTACTCGTGTTGAAACAAGCAAATATGTATTTTCTCGCTCAGCTGTTCGAATGTGGACGCGGCTTCTCAAAGAAACGCCAAGACTTATGACTCAATAATAGCTGATTATATATATTTTCGTAATTCATCATCAAGTATGACACACACACACACACATAATGTTAACGTATATGAGTAACCTCACTGCGATTTTGTGTTTAGTTCATGTTCTATCTTGAAGAGTGTAATGCATGGTTTCTGTTTATTAAATAAGTAATTAGTTCTGGCGAAAAGAAAAAAAATCAGTCACTTCATTAGTTCGATCAGTACCTACTAGATGGTGCAGCTACCAAAAATACTTACGAACCTCTCATTGATTTTAC
>NW_020869028.1:117579-125079 GCF_003789085.1 Penaeus vannamei | reverse complement strand
TGTGTGTGTGTGTGTGTGCGTGTGTGGGGGAGGGGAAGGGGGTTACGCGTGTATGAGGGGGTGTATAGGAGGGAGCGTGTGTGGGTGTAGGATTGAGTGTGTTGAGTAGGTGTGTATGGTTGTGGGGAGATGTATGTGTTTGTGTGGTGGGGGAGTGGTATTTGTGTGTGTGTGGGTGGGTGTATGTGTGTATTGGGTGTATGTGTGTGTGTGTGTACATGTGTATGTGGTTGGGGAAGGGTTATATGTATGATATGTTAGCGTTTATTTCTTTTATTTGTGTGTGTGTGTATTAGGAGCTATTATATATATCGTGCTGGTATTACACCTGTATTTTCCTTTTTTTTGCTCATATGTTTGCACGCATTTTGTGTGTGTTTGCGAGTTCTATGAGCACTTGTATGTGTATAATTGTGTTATGGTATAGTAAATTAATGTTTCATATATATTGCAAATTAGATGAATAACATATATTTCATCATCATTGCAATCGATAAACCCAAGAACACCCACATGCATAGCTCGCAACGCGGAAAACAAAGGACCCATAGGAAAAACATCCCTCCTCCCCCCTCTCAAATAATAATAAAAAAAAAAAACGCATATTCATATCGGATGCCGGTGGACAGGCGAGCGCGGAGGAAACGCACTAACCGGCGGTCAGTTCTGATGCATTGTATTACCCCGTGTGAACAAAAATGGCCGTTAAAATGATAGCAGGAGAGAGTGTGAACAACCCGGCTGAAATTGAATTGGAGACCGGCGGTGGGGTGGGGGTGTGTGGGAGGGGAGGGGAGGGAGGGGAGGGAGGGGAGGGGAGAGGGGAGGGGAGGGGGAAGGGGAGAGGGGAGAGGAGGAGGGAGGGAAAGGAAGGGAGAAGGAGGGAGGGGAAGAGAAGGGGAGAGGAAGGGAAGGGAGAGAAGGGAGGCAAGGAAAGGAGAGAAGAAGAGAGGCAAATAATAGGAGAGTAGAGGGAGAGCGTGGTGGGGGGAGGGAGTCTGGACTGTATTGAGGGAGAGGGGGTCGAGGGAAGGGGGAGAGGGAGGGGGGGGACGTGTCAGGAGCCGTGATTTGATTTAAGGGCAATCAGTACCTGTGTAACATATTGTTGGTGCTTCATATTTTTTTCTGTTTCATATTTTCTCTTTTATTTATTTATTTTTCTCTCTCCTCATCCGTTTTAGTTTTTTTTCTTCTTCTCTCCTATTTCATCTTCGCCTTTTTGTATCTTTTTTCCCTCTCTTCCATTTTTTCTTTTTTTCTTCTCTTCTATTTTATCTTCTCGTCTTTTCTTTCTTTTTCTCCCTCTCTTCCATTTTATTTTTTTCTTCTTCTCTTCTACTTTATCTTCTCGATTTTTCTTTTTCTCTCTCTTCCATTTTATCTCCTTTCTTTTTCTCCTTCTCTTCCATTTTATCTTTACTTTTTTCTTCTTGTCATTCGTTTTAAGTCCTTTTTCCTTTCCTTCTTTTTCTCCCTCTCCCATTTTATCTTCTTTTTTCATTATCTCCCTCTCACCTCTTTTTCATTTTTTAATTCTTCTACCTCATTTATTTGGACGGATTATATCTATATTTAGAAAAGATGGCGTTGTGTTGTTATTTTTCTATATTTTTAAAGGTAATTGCTTTAATTTTGTATATGTTTATGTATGATTCTGTACTTAGTGCTTTTATTTTTGTCTTATTTTTGTGTTGGAATTTTTGTGATAATTTTTGTTATTATTACTGTTATTATTTTTATTGTTGTTATTGTTTTTATTATTAACATCAACGTTGTTGTTGCTATTATTTGTTTTTTTATTATTAATTATTATTATTATTATTATTGATATTATAAACAGTTTGTTATTATTATCATCATTATTATTGTCATTATTGTTATTGTTGTTGTTATTATTATTATTATTATTAATTGTAATTTTTTTTATTTATTCATCATTATCATCATCATCATCATCATCATCAATTCATCATCATCATCCCTATTGTCATATCATCATCATCATCATCATATCCCATCATCATTCATCATTCATCATCATCATCATCACCCATTATTCATCATCATCACCATTTTTTCTCTTGTTCATATTACATCGGACAATTAAAACGACATAAACTGCCCCCCATTGAGGAGCCGGGCAACTAAACACTCGCGCCGGCGGAAAAGAGAATGCATTTCGCCAGATTTTGCAGTCAGATTTTGCAGTCAGATTTTGCAGTCAGATTTTGCAGTCAGATTTTGCAGAGGATGTCTTCATGGCCAATTATGCAAAGAGGAGAAAAAAAAAAAAAAAAGATGATGGTTAAATAGCTGTCGCGGATTATTTGCTCTCGGTTGAATGACATGGAGGCGGAGGGAGGGTGTGAGTGGGTGGGTGGGGGTTTTGGGGTGGGTTTTGGTTGGGTGGGGTGGGTGGTGGGTGGGTGGGTGGGGGGTGGGTGGGTGGATGGATGGATGGCTCTCTTTCCCTCTTTCTCTTTCTTTGTTTTTTTCTTTCGCTCGCTTGCTCTATGTCTCTGTCTTTGTCTTTCTCTCTCTGTCTCTGTTTCTCACTCTCTCAATCTCTCCTCTCTCTCTCTCTCTCTCTCTCTCTCTCTCTCTCTCTCTCTCTCTCTCTCTCTCTCTCTCTCTCTCTCTCTCTCTCTCTCTCTCTCTCTCTCTCTCACTCTCTCACTCTCTCACTCTCTCTCTCTCTCTCTCTCTCTCTCTTTCTCTCTTTATCTCTCCCTCTTCTCTTCCCCTCTCTCCCTTCCTCCCTCCCTCCCTTCTTCCTTCCTCCCTCCTTCCTTCCTTCCTCCCTTCCTTCCTTCCTCCCACCCTCTCTCCCTCCACCCCACACACACACACGCACACACACCCACACAGAGACAGAGCCATAAGAACCAACATCCTCTCATACGCCTACACATCCAAACGCAAACACTCACACACTCATACTTCGATCATGGACTTGAATGAGAAATAGTAATAACTTGAATAACTTAACTTGAATAACTGAACTTGTATAACTTAACTTAACTTGAACTTAACTTAACAACTTAACTTGAATAACTTAACATAACTTGAATAACTTAACATAACTTGAATAACTTAACATAACTTGAATAACTTAACATAACTTGAATAACTTAAGAACTTAACTTGAATAACTTAACAACTTAACTTGAACTTAACTTAACAACTTAACTTGAATAACTTAACATAACTTGAATGACTTAACTTGAATAACTTGAATAACTTAACAATAAAGTCTCCTTCTCTACGACTACTTCTCTATTTTCAAGAATTGTGCCTCGGAATTCAGTAATCTTATTTTTCAAAAGGGGAAAAATCTGGCAAAACGATCTCATATCTTTGTTTGTTTGTTTGTTTTGTGTTTGTTTGCTTGTGCGTCCCGTGTGCGTTTGCTCGGAGCGTGGAGCAAACACGGGAAAGTTTAGCTCCGTTCGTGTTGTTGTTGTTGTTGTTGTTGCTGTTGTTGTTGTTGTTGTTGCTGTTGTTGTCTGTTTCATTTATTGCTGATTTTTTAAAGTTTTTGTTTATGTTATTATATTTTATTTGCTCATTTTGTAGTTGTTTTGATAATGTTGATTGTGTTTTTGATATCGCTACTGTTGTTATTAATACTAGGATTGTTATCATTATTAATGGTATTCTTATTATTCTTAGTTTCGGTATTACTCTTACTATCTCTATTACTATTATCATTATCATTATTTTTACTGTTATTTTTATTATTATTCTTGTTATTATTATTACTGTCATAATGATAATAGTGATAATAATAGTGATAATGATAATTATTAGTATTATTATTTTCTGTATTATTTTGTTATATTATTATTAATATTGTTATCATCATAATTTATTATTGTTATTATTATTATCATCATCATCACCATCATCATCATCATCATCATCATCATCATTATCATTGTTATTAGAGTTACTATTATTATGATTTTGTTATTATCATTACCACCGATCTTGTTGTCTAAATGAAATAATTAATTGTTGTCGTAGCATTTATACCTTTAACTGTACTATCATTGTTATTTTTCTTGTCATGGCTATTTCTGTCGTTATTAAATCTGCCATCGGCGTAGCTTCTCGTTTTCACATTTATTATTAACAGCAATATCATCGTGTAAAGAGAGGGAGTAGGAGTGGGAGTAGGAGAGAGTAGAGCGGGACTTGGAGTGGGTAGTGGGAAGTGGGAAGTGGGAGTGGGAGCGGGACTTGGTAGTAGGGGGGAGGGGGAGAGGGAGAGAGAGAGGGAGAGGGAGAGGAGAGTGGGGAGTGGGGAGTGGGGAGTGGGAGAGGGAGAGGGGCAGAGGAGAGGGGAGGGAGAGGGAGAGGGAGTGGGAGTGGGAGTGGGAGTGGGAGTGGGAAGTGGGAGTGGGAGTGGGAAGTGGGAGAGAGGGGAGAGGGAGAGGAGAGGGAGAGGGAAGGGAGAACGGAGGAGAGGGAGAGGAGAGAAGGAGAGGAGCAGAGAGAGAGACGAGAGAGGAGGAGAGGAGAGGAGAGAGAGAGGAGAGAGAGAGGAGAGAGAGAGAGAGAAGAGGTGGAGAGAGAGAGAGAGAGAGAGAGAGAGAGAGAGAGAGAGAGTAGAAGAGAGAGAGAGGGAGAGAAGAGAGAGAGAGAGAGAGAGGAGAGAGGGGAGAGAGGAGGGAGAGGGGGTGGAAGAGCAGAGAGAGGGAAGAGGGTAAGGAAAGGGTGAGGGAGAGAGAAAGGAAGCAAAAAGAGAGGATACAATAAACAGAGAGATAAGAAACGAAAGCCCAAGAGGGAGAAGCGATAGAACGGAGAGAGAGGGGAGAGCGAGGGGAAGGGAGGTCGTCCTTTCCCCTCTTCGCCCCTCGAGGATGACCTTATCTGGAGTGGATCTGTGTGGATGTTGATTGTGGATTGCGGTTCGATTAAATTTTTTTTGAAGGGCGGAGGAGGTGGGAGGGGGCGGGAGGGGGGAGGGAGGGGGGGGGGAGAGGAGGACNTCAAGTCCTCTCTCTCTCTCTCTCTCGCTGTCGTCTCTCCTCGTCTTCTCTCTCTCTCTCTCTCTCTCTCTCTCTCTCTCTCTCTCTCTCCTCTCTCTATCTTACTCTTTCCCAGTCAACTCTCAGTGCAATAAAAGACGTTAAATCTGCTTATTCTTTGACCAACAGAAGTCCCGCTCTCATTCAACATTCGCTGCACTCCAATATTTATCTTCGTGGCTCCTGTTCCCTTATTCAAATGATAGGATGTCGTCGGGGGTTAATGAGGCGTGGGGGGGGGGGGGGAGGGGGGTTGTCAATGTATGCAGGGCTGTGAGAAATGAGAGTGGTGTAGAGAAGTTCGGGTGGGTGATGGTGATGGTGATTGGTGGATGATGGTGGTGGTGGTGATAAGAAATTTATGGTGATGGTGGTGGTGATGGATGATAAGAATTGGTGATGGTGGTGGTGATGTAGGTGATGATGAGGATAAGAATTATGGTGTGGTGGTGGTTGATGAATGAGGATAGTGATGAGGTGGTGGTGATGATAATGGTGGTGGTGGTGATGATTTTAATGTGGGGTGGTGATAAGAATTATGTGATGGTGGTGGTGGTGGATGATGAGGATGAGGATAGTGATGAGGATGGTGGTGATAATGGTGGTGGTGGATGATGATTTTAATGGTGGTGGTGGTGATAAGAATTATGGTGATGGTTGTGGTGGTGATGGAATGAGGAATTAGTGATGAGATGGTGTGATGATAATGGTGGTGGTGGTGATGATTTTAATGGTGGTGGTGGTGATTAAGAATTAGGTGATGGTGGTGGTGGTGATGATGAGGATGAGATAGTGATGAGGATGGTGTGATGATAATGGTGGTGGTGTGATGATTTTAAGTGGTGTGGTGGTGATAAGAATTATGGTGATGGTGGTGGTGGTGATGAATGAGGATGGATAGTGATGAGGATGGTGGTGATGATAAATGGTGGTGGTGGTGATGCTTATGGTGATGGTGGTGGTGGTGGTGGTGGTGATGAGGATAGTGGTGATGATAATGGTGGTGGTGGTGATAAGAATTATGGTGATGATGGTGTTTATGATGATGAGGATGAGGATAGTGATGAGGATAGTGGTGATGATAATGGTGGTGGTGGTGGTGATGATAATGAGGAAGAGGAGAAGGAAGATTAATGATAATAATTATCGTAGTAATGCTGCTAATGATAACATGAACAAGAAGAACAACATTAATAATAATGATCATTATGATGACGGTGATGACAATAATGATAATAGTAATAATGATAATAATAATAATAATAAGTAAACAACATAAGAACTAATCTTCGTAAACGGAGGAGACGGAAAAATGAGATACAAAAATATCCCCCACGACCTCATACACGAGTGTAGACAGACGCAAGATTAATGGCGTGTCACGAAGCCAGTTTTCGACACTTCGAACGCAGCGAGCAGGGGGTGGGTGAGGGACAGACACGGCGTCGGGCTAGACCACACCCACTCCTGCGAATGTCTGCACTAACGTTTTTCTTTCTTTTAAATCTTTTAAATCTGTCTCTTTTCCATCATGTTTCTGTCTCGTTTTAAATAGAGATAAGAAGAAAAAGAAAATACTACTGTTGTGTTCAGACTTTTTAAAAATATTTTATCTCTTCAAATATTTTATCTTATTTTATTTCAGAAGCGAGACCACACCCAGACAACGCCATTTTCTCTCTCTATTTTAAATCTCGATTTATATCATTTATACTTGCCGTTATTATTTCATTACGGCGTGGCAGCTGGCTATGAACACACGCAAAAAAAATGCATTTCAGTATAAATCACAATTAGAATAGAAAATGATACACGTAGAATGAAATAAAGAGTTATCTATATATTTCTATATGAATTATAACGCAGGTTTCTTGCTTCAGGTTAAACAGGTGAACGAAGGATATACATTTTTCCATTTTTCCCCAAATCAATTAATTCACAAATTTAAATGCTACAACAGCGTGCAGGAACAACGGAAATGCGTATGAGGTTTAAAAAGGTTTATGATGAAATATGGAACACACGCGGGAAAGGCTAGGTCAGTAGCAACCTGAGGAGGTGTCATGGCGTCTGATTCTATTTTTGGAAAAAAAACAAAAACACATGGGGTTTATTTTGATGACGTCACAAAAGTTATAGATGCTTTGTGAATGTGGTCGATCGTTTTGGTCTCTTCAATTTTCCAAAATGATGGGAAATAATGATTTTGATGATTTTATTTTCATTGAGCAATCAACAAAACAGTCGCCATGACACCTCCTCGAGTTGCTACTGACCTAGCCTTTCCCCACACACACAAACACGCCAAAGTTGTTTGTGTGCGAGATAAAGTGGCTGGTTCTGCAGGATAGAGTGTCTTGGTATGTTAACACCGGTTATGCGGTTCTTTCGAATTCTCCCAGAAGCGGCGAGGAGGCAGTCGCATGCCACCGGACCTCGTGACAGGGGCATGTTATGGTGT
>NW_020869028.1:110079-112579 GCF_003789085.1 Penaeus vannamei | reverse complement strand
GTTTCTGTGGTGGGGAAGGCAGCTTTAATTCATCATCTGTAATTAAGTCTCCTTCATTTATAATTTCCACTTTGGACGAGCTTCCTTCCTTGTCCTCCCTCTCGCTCCTCTTCCTCCTCCTCCCCTCCCCCTCCTCTTCATCCTCCTCCTCCTCCCTCCGGGCCCTTCTCCCTCCTCTCTCCCTCCCCGTATTCCTCACTCCTCTTCCTCACCCTCGCCCTTCCTCCCCTTTCTTCCTCCTCCGTACTTCCCGTACCCCTCTCCTCCCTCCTCCTCCTCTCCCTGCTCCCCTTATCCTCCCTCCTCTTTCCTCATCCTCACCTTCTACCTCCCTCCTCCTCTCCTCCTCCTCCTCCCCTCCCCTTCCGTCCTCCTCTTCCTCACCCTCACCTTCTTTCGCTCCTACCTCACTCACTCCCCTTCCTCCCTTCTATCCTCTGCCGTCTTTCCTCCCCTCGCTCCCCTTCTCCTCCCTTCTCCTCCCCTTCCTCCTGCCTCTTCCTCTCATCCTCCACCTTCTACCTCCTGCCTCCTGCTCCTCCTCCTCTCTCCTTCCCAGCCTCCTCCAACATACCCTCCAAAACTTCCCTTCCTGCCATCCTCCTCCCTCCCCTTGCTCCTACAATTGCCCCCCTTCGTTCCTCCATCTCTTCCCTCCCCGACTGTACCCCATTCCATGGCTTCGGCCCCTGCTCCCTTCCTCTCCTCGGCCCTTGCCTCCTCCTCTTTCCTCACCTCACGGTTCCTTCTCCTCTCCTCCTCCTCCTCTTCTTCTCAGCCCTCTCCTTCTTCCCTCCTCCTACGCTGCTCCTCCTCCTCTTCTTCATTCGTCTCCTCCTCTCCCATCCTCGTTCCCTTTCCTTCCCTCTCCTTCCTCGTCCCTCCCACTTCCTCCTCGGTCTTTCCTCGTCCCTCACCTCCTCTCCCTCTCCCCTCACTCCTCCCCCGCAGCTTCGCGCGTCAATGCAGGAGCGCGAGGATCGCAGACCTTGCCTTGCTCCTCCCTCCTCACCATATCCTCCATCCTCCCCTTCGCCCTTCCTCCTCCCTTCGCTCCTCCCTCTTTCCTGCTCCTCCTCGCTCCCCCGTCGCCCGCCCGCTACCTGGCAGAGGAGGTTCTTGGGCATAGTCTCATTCATGCCCCCAGGAACAAGGAGGAGACAATGCCAACTCTCCCTCTTCCCTCTCTCCCCGCCCCTCCCTCTTTCTTCATGCTCACAGTTACCTCCTTTCGCCTTACCCTTGCCTCCTCGCTTTGCCTCCTCATGCTTCTTTTCTCCTCTCCACCCGGCTCGAGTCTTCTATTCTCTATGATATCATCTTTCATGCTCTCCTCTCCTTCTACTCGCCCTCCTTTTCTTCCTTCTTCTCCTCGCTTTGCTCTCGATCTTCTTTTCTCCTCTCCACCCACTCTCTCTCTTCTTCTCCTACTCTTCCTTCTCTTCCCTCTCCTCTCCCTCAGCCCTCTTTCTTCTTCTTCTCCTCCTTCTCCTCCTCCCTTTTCCTCCTCTCCTCCCTCATCTCTTCTTCCTCCCCCTCCTTCTCTTGCATCCCCGATCTCACTCTTCCTTTCTTTTCCCTTCTCCTTCTCTCCTGTCCAGTTTTCCTCTTCCCTCTCACTCTCAGTCTCCCTCTCCCCGAGATATTACTCTTCCCTTCCTTCCCTCTTCCCCTTGTTCCATTTTAATCCTTCCCTCTTTTCCTTCTTCGCCCTTTCTCTCTCCTCCTCACCTGTCCTCTCCTTCTCCATTTCCCCTTCCCCCCTTTCTCCCTCACTCCCTCTTCCCTCTTCCCCTTTCCTCTCTCCGTCCTCCTCTTGCCCTTTCTCTCACCCCTTTACCTCTTTTATCGTCTCTTTTCCCCTTATCTCTCCCTGGCGTTTCACCTTCCCCTTTCTCTCTTCTCTCTCCTTTCCTCTCTACCCCTCAAGACTGATCCTATTTCCCCAGTGCGTCCTATTCTCATCTCTGAATTTATCTTCGAATATTAGATCATCCGCCTTTATTTATTCCTTTCGTTTCTTCTTTTGTTTATTTACCGAGGTCAAGGGGTTAGTTTAATTCCTCCCACGTGTTTGTTTTTTTGTTGTTTCCCCACGTCGGGGTCACGGGGTTAGGGTTTGACCCTGTTTCTGAAACGGGGTTTTTCTTATGGCTTGTTTCAGTCGTTTTGACCTCGTACCTGATGACGCTTCTTTATAGAAAATAGAAGCTTTTTTCTATTATTATTAATTATTTTTTATATCGTATATTTATTTATATTTATTCATATTTATAATTTTATATATATTTATATTTTAAATCTATATTTATATTTATATTTATTCATATCTATATTTAATTTTATATTTATATTTATTTATATTTATATTTAATTTATATTTATATTAATATTTAATTTAATATTAGATTTATTTTTATCTTATTCTTCTTATTTTATATTTATATTTATATTTATTTTCATCTTTATTCTTCTTATTTCATCTCTCTGGCGGTGGTAT
>NW_020869028.1:93813-98813 GCF_003789085.1 Penaeus vannamei | reverse complement strand
AAAGGAAAGAAAAAGTTTCTTGGTGCTAATCTATGAAGTGTTAATAGAGGTCCTTCAACCCCGCTACGCAAAAGATAGTCCGTGAATCCATGAATATTACTACTAATGATCACTTCACTGCGTTTTTTACTCGGCCATCCACGCACATAGAAAGGCAAAGACACACTGTAATTATAGGCATCACACATGAACATTATATATTCAGACTAATGCGCTGTTTGCCGTGTGTTGTGTTGTGCTGTCTGATGATGCTGGCTCGAAGATGAAATGTGAGTCGAAAATAAGGAATGTGTATAATAACAATAACTGAAAGTGAACGGAAAGAAGCGACAACGCGGCACATTTTGATTTTGTCATTTGTCTGTGTCTGTGAGTTTTTGAGTTTATATGTATGTTTACACGTTTGATATTTGTATACATGTACATAAATGCGTACATATATACACATAGGTAGACAGGTAGCTAGATAGGTAGATAGAAATGCTGATAGAATGAAAAAGAGTAGGAAATATGAATATAACAAATACATAGATAAAAGATATTATAGAGAGATAGATAGATAGACAGATAGATATACAGATACATAGATAAAAAGACAGATAGACAGATAGACACACAGATAGATACACAGATAGGTAGATAGACAATCATATAGACAGACAGATAGATAGAATGATGAATACGAGTACACACACAGACCCACCTCTCCCCCCCACTACCTCCCTCCCTCCATCACACCACCCCTCAGTCCCCCACTGTGCCTGGCGGGGCAAACAGGCCCCCCGCTGACCCCCCAAGTCACTTCCTCGTGATAAAATGATTGCTGGCTTGGTGGCTACACGTGTTTGGGACATGTTGTGTGCTTGGTGGCGAGGGGTGAATGGTGGCTCGGTTTGGTTGGGTTGTTTTGGCTTGCTTTGTATGTTTGGTGTGTTGGTTTGTGTTTGTGTTTGTTTGTGTTTTAGATTTCTTATTGTTATTTTATTTTTCTCCCTTTTTTAATTTGTTTTCTTATCCTTTTTTCTTCTTCTTCCTTTTCCTTTTTCTTCTTTCTTTCTTCTTCTCTTCTCTCTCTCTCTCTCTCTCTCTTCTCCTCTCGTCTCTCTCTCCTCCTCTCTCTCTCTCTCTCTCTCTCTCTCTCTCTCTCTCTCTCTCTCTCTCTCTCTCTCTCTCTTTCTCTCTTTCTCTCTCTTTCTCTTCTCTCTCTCTCTCTCTCTCTCTCTCTCTCTCTCTCTCTCTCTCTCTCTCTCTCTCTCTTCCTCTCTCTCCTCTCTCTCTCCCTCTCCCTTCCCTCTCCCTCCTCCTCTGCCCCCCCCGCTCCCTCCCCCCCCCCTCCCCCCCCCCCCCCTCCTCTTTTGCTCTTTCTCTTCTCTTCTCTCTCTCTCTCACCTCCTATCCCTAAAGTCTTATAGTACACATTATAGGTTGTTTTACGTGTTATAGGTACAGTCTATCACTATTATATCTACCATGAAGGAACATCTATGGGCGCTGAGTAAACACAAAGAAATAAGTTTGTGATTCCAATGCTGCTATCTGGTATTTATATATTTCTTTCATTTATATCTCTATTTGTTCTCTCTCTCACACACACACTTTCTCTCTCCTCTTACGCGCAGTCATTCACTCACTCACTCTCTTTTCTTTCTCTCATCTCACTCTCACTCTCTCTCTATCTATCTGTCTATTTATCTCTTTAGCTCTCCCTCCCTCCTTCTCTCTTCTCTCTTCTCTTCTTATTTCTCTCCTCTCTCTCTCTCTCTCTCTCTCTCCTCTCTCTCTCTCTCTCTCTTCTCTCTCTCCCTCTCTCTCTCTCTTCTCTCTCTCTCTCTCTCTCTCTCTTCTCTCTCTCTCTCTCTCTCTCTCTCTCTCTCTCTCTCTCTCTCTCTCTCTCTCTCTCTCTCTACAAATACGAAGGAAGAAAAACGACTTTCCGACACAGGTATAGACAGACAGATAGACAAATAGACAAACAGGAAACGCATACACAACAACAGGCGATGGACAAAAACAAACAGACACAGAAAAATCAAGAAGAAACAAACAAACCAATAAACAAAGAATCCAATAAGCAAAGAACCAAAAAAAAACAGAAACAAACAAACAAACAAAATAAACAGAAACATAACAAAGAGACAAACCAACCAACCAACCAACAAACAAATAAACAAACAAACAAACAAAGAGACAAGCAAACAAACAGAAAAAGAGTGCCAGCGGAGACGCGAGAGCAGCCGTACCCAGGCACTCATACCAAAGCGATGCCAATATGGGTACCTCGGGTTATATACCTCATTACCATATTAGAATTAGGACGGCCGGAGAAGAGAGTCCAAAGAGATGATGAAGAGGAATGATGGGAGAGGAGGAGGAGGAGAAGGAGGAGAGGTCAAAGGTCGAGAGGGGGGGGAGGTCAAGGAAGAGGAAGAGAGGAAGGGAAGAGAGAGTTCGTGAGGATATTTGCTTTCTTTTTCCTTCCTTTTTGGCTTTTCGTCTACTTCTTTGTTTTTTTTTCTACTTCTACTTCTCCCTATCTTCTCTTTCTACTTTTTTTGTTCTCTTTTTACTCCATTTTCTTTTTTTTTACCTCTCATCGTTTCCACTTCATTTCCCTATCTTCTATTCTTCTCACTTTTATTTTTTCCCAATACTTAGTTTCTTCCTATTTCTGTTCTTTTTTCTGATTTTGCTAATTTTCTCAGTCAATTCAAAATTATTCTCAGTCAATTTAAAATCATTTTCATTGAATATAGATTATTTTCATCAGATTAATACATATTCTCTTTAAATTCAAAATGGTATTCTTCAACACCCTTCCCCCCTTCCTTAATGCTAATAATGAACATTTCTAGAACATTCGACAATTTTCCCTTCAAGTTAAAAATCTCTATATTTTTATTTTTTCTTTTCTTTCTCTCTTTCACCTTTTTTTTCTAACAATGTTGACACAGAAACGTACACAGACATAGGGTCGTCTACCTCGCTGACGAGATAAAAGCTCAAACAAGCAAAGTTGAAAAAATATATATATATTACTATTTTTTCAAAGCGAAACACAGGAGTGCTTTTACACCATGCTATACCTCCCCCGTTTTCTCTCTCTCTTTCTCTCTCTCTCTCCCTCTCCTTTTTTCTTTTTTCTTTTTTTTTACGGAGTTGATTTGATTATCCGTTTCAAAGGCATTTAAAGGGCATTTAAATCGTTTTTGGCATTGTTTGTGCCTCGATCGTCGAGTCTTTTTATGCAGCCATGTCACATAAACTAATCATGTCGTTAATTGTCTGGTACAGCTGGAACTCCGGAGATAACAGTACTATTCGGAGGGCAACTATGCTGAAAGTTTAGAGAGAGATGGAGGGGAGGGTCGGTGGGGGAGGGAGAGGGAGGGACTGCAAGGAGGAGGGAGGGAGACAGGGAAAGAGGCAGACGTAGATACAGATAGATAGAAGAGAGATTAGATAGACGGACGGGCGGACAAACAGGCAGACGGGCGTACAGAGGGATAGATAAACAGAGAAATACTGTGAGAGGGAGGGAGAGAGAGAGACAGACAGATATACAGACGGATGGACGGTCGAGCAGAGAGAGAGAGAGAGAGAGAGAGAAGAAAGAGAGAGGGAAATATATAGAGAAAAGGAGAGATAGATAGAGAGAGAGAGAGTTTTTGTACGCTTGTATGTATATGTTCCAGCATCAGCATCTTGTATATATGCCATCAATACACGCATATATCCCCCCCCCATCAAATATATCCATTTGCAACACTAACCCCCCAAAATCGAGCCCAAATGGAGGCAACGAAGACACAAGATCACAGACGGAACATCTCATTTCTTCAAGTACTTTTTCTCCGATTCCTGCTTCGTCTGTATGCAATCAGCTTCTATATATAGGTCGGGCTTGGGTCCTCAGCTGCCTCTCTTTGTCTCGCTCTATTTTCATCAGGCTGTCTATTTATCTGTCTGTCTGGGTGAGTTGTATATCTGTCTGTGTGGGTCATAGGGTTATCTGTCTGTCTGTCTGGGTGAGTGGTCTATCTGTCTGTTTGGGTGGGATGTCTATGAGTCTATCGTCTGTCTGTGTGGGTCATAGGGTTGTCTGGTCTGTCTGTCTGTCTGGGTGAGTGGTTCATCTGTCTGCCTGTGTGGGTCATAGGGTTGTCTGTTAGTCTGTCTGTCAGGGTGATTGGTCTGTCTGTCATTGTGGGTCATAGGTTCATCTGTCTGTGTGGGTCATAGGTTTGTCTGTCTGGGTGAGTGGTCTGTCTGTCTGTGTGGTCATAGGGTTGTCTGTTGTCTGGGTGATGTGGCGTGTGTTGGGGTTGGTCTATCTGTCTATCTATTTTGTCTAGGTGATCGGTCTGTGTCTGTCTTCTGAGTGACGTCTGTATATTATCTATCAGTATAGTATTTATGCATTATCTATTATCTATTTACGTATTTATTTATGAGACTATCTATTTATGTATTTATTTATCAGTCTATCTATTTATCTATAAATTCATCAGTCTATTTATCTATCCATCAATCAGTCCATCTATTTATTATCCATCTCTTTATTCATCTATTCATTTTTAAGTACCTTTATTCATGTACTTATTTATCAGTTTATTCACCTGTCTATCCAGTCAGGTACAAAGGAAAAGAAATAGAAAAAAGATAAAGAAAAAAAAATAAGAAAAGGAATAGAAGAGGGTAGCACCAGGTGATTAATGGATAAAGAGGAGATAAGAGAGGGAAAGAGGGGAAGAAGGAGGAAAAGGAGGAAGAGGAATAAAAGAGGGGACTGGAGGAGGTAGGAGGAGGGGTGGGGAGGGGGAGATGTAATTGAGCGTGAATAATAGATGAGCAAGTCTCTGGCCCGTAATGACTGCTTTGCTGTCTCTCTCTCTCTNGTGTGTGTGTGTGTGTGTTGTGTGTGTGTTGTGTGTGTGTGTGGGTTTGCTCGGGTATAGGTCTTTGAATCTGCGTGTGCATGTATTGTGAGTTTGTTGGTTTTG
>NW_020869028.1:83813-86313 GCF_003789085.1 Penaeus vannamei | reverse complement strand
TATGTTATAAATGCATATAGTATGTATAATGTATAGTAATATTTATATAATATAAATTAATAATATATAAATATATATATAGATATATAATCAGTATATATATAATATATATATATTAATATAGTATGGTATGTATGAGTGTTGTTGTGTGTGGGTGTGTGGTGTCGTGTGTGTGTTGTGTGGTGTGTGTGTGTGGTGTGTGGTTTGTGGTGTGTGTGTGTGTGTTTGTGTGCGTGTGTGAGTGTGTGGTTTCTGTATGTATGATGACATCATACNTAATAATAATAATAATAATAATAGTAATAATAATAATAATAATAATAGATAATGAATAATAATGAATAATAATAATAATAAAATAATAATAAAAATAATAAAATGATAGGAATAATAAACAATAATGATAATAATGATGAATAATAATAATAATATAATAATAATAATGATAATAAAATAATAGTAATAATGATAGTGATAAACGATTACAATTTTTGACGATGATTATGATTAATGAAATAAAAGGAGTAATGATAAGCAAAGATACGCAATTAAAAGAATAAGCATAATGTTAACAATGCTATTAATGATGATAATCATAATCATAATCGTAATAATGATAAAGGTAGTGATAACAACAATAATTATAATAATGATGATAATGATTATAGTAAGAAAAATCATAATGATAATAACAATAATGATAATGATAATAAGGATAAAAATAGTGATAATAATGATAATAACGAAAATATTAACAATGATAGAATAATAACAAAATTGAAAATACTAAGAACAAAAAAGATGATGATAATAATGATAATAATTATTATCATTATCATTGCGATTATTATCATAACTGTAATGATGATGATAACAGTAACAAAATCAATAACAAAATATCAAATTGCAAACAGACAAATAAACAAAATAATAATCTGAATAATCAATTTTCGGAAAGAATTCTAAAAGAGAGAACGAAAGAGCTAAGAAAAGAGAGAGAAAAAGACATTAATTTCTTCTGCGTCGACGTGAGTGAAAAAAAAAAAAAAAAAAAAAAAAAAAAAAAAAAAAACATACGATTTCGCAATAAAAATTCGTAAATAACACGTAGGTTCGTAATTTCTATGAATTCAAATTCTTCAATGAATTCAAAACAAGTCATTCATCGAGAAGGGAAATATTTGAACATATGAAAATACGAGCATTCATTCCTATCTAATTTAGTTATTCATAGTAAAGGGTTGTGAGAATAACCATAGAAAAATATGATGAATGAAAAAAAAAAATAAGCATAGAAAAATATGATGAATGAAAAAAAAAAATAAGCATAGAAAAATATGATGAATGAAAAAAATAGAAAGAAAAAAGGAATATTTGGGGTCAAATGGGAATGTAAAAAAAAAAATAGTTATGAAGAAATTACTACGGACATGTAGAAGATGAACGCCAGTGAAAAAATTCCAAAGATGTTTTCCAGATTGGTTGCCATGAGGGTACGATGAGGAAGGGGGGGGGGAGGGAGGGAGAGAGAGAGAGAGAGAGAGAGAGAGAGAGAGAGAGAGAGAGAGAGAGAGAGAGAGAGAGAGAGAGAGAGAGAGAGAGAGAGAAGAGAAGGGAGAGAGAGAGAGAGAGAGAGAGAGAGAGAGAAGAGAGAGAGAGAGAGAGAGAGAGAGAGAGAGAGAGAGAGGGAGAGAGAGAGAGAGAGAGAGCAGATAGAGAGAGGGGGGGGAGGGAGATAGAGAGACAGAGAAAAGAGAGAATAGAGAGAAAGACAGGCAGAGAGACAGGGGGGAGGGAATATATGTATAATACATATATATATGTAGTGTATATATATATATATATATATATATATATATATATATATATATATATATACATATATATATATATATATATATATATATATATATATATATATATATATATATATATATATATATATATATGAGAAGACAGAGAGAGAGAGAGAGAGAGAGAGAGAGAGAGAGGAGAGAGAGATGAGAGAGAGAGAGAGAGAGAGAGAGAGAGAGAGAGAGAGAGAGAGAGAGAGAGAGAGAGAGAGAGAGAGAGAGAGAGAGAGAAGAGACAGAGAGAGAAGAGAGAGATAGATAGATTAGGTACTTAGAGAGAGGGGGTGGGGGCAGAGCGTGTGTTAGAAAAGGGGAGAGAGAGGGGGAAGAATGGATATCCGACAATCTTTCTATCTATGTATCTATCTGTCTATATATCTATCTATTTACCTCTCTATCTATATGTCTATACGTCTGGTTGTCTATCAGTCTATCTGTCTCTCTATCTCTCTATCTATTTATCTACCTATTTATCTATATGTCTATTTGTCTGCCAGACTGCCTATCTCTCTATCTGTCTGTCTATCTATCTACCTGTCTATTTGCATATATTTTGTACCTAATCTAAAGTACTGTTTAGTACTGAAGTTGTAGCTTTACAAGAAAGGACAAAATATGTTCTCATGTTATATGCTGTTTCAGTGTTC
>NW_020869028.1:73813-76313 GCF_003789085.1 Penaeus vannamei | reverse complement strand
CTTCACCATAGTCTCAGAATTAATGTTGTGGGATAAGATCAGTGTGTTCATCTCTGCGTTGCCAGTTTATCTCTTTTTCTTCTAAGCTTCTTTCTATTTCCTTTTTTCGCTTCTTTTTTAGATGATGTTTTTATTTCTTTGTTTTTTGTTTGAGTTTTGTGATTTGTTTCTGTTTGTTTGTTTGCGGTTAAGATATAATAATACCTATCTAAATATTTCGGGGATCTATCTCTAATTTCTTCTTTCTTATTTTCTCTATATCTCTATTTCTGTAATCTCTCTCTCTCTCTCTCTCTCTCTCTCTGTCTCTCTCTCTCTCGACTCTCTCTTTCTCTCTCTTCTCCCGCTCTCTCTCTCTCTTCTTGCTCCTAAACAACTAGCAAACAAGTAAGAAAGCCATTGTGCACACACACTAGTACATGTATGATTATATATGCTGATGTATTGTATGTGGCGTATATGTATATGTTTTTTATATGTTTTTTTTTTTTGTTGTGTCGTGTGTGTTACTTGCGTCTATGCATCCCCCGTATCGTTCGCGCGCCTGATGATACACCGTCATCCGTACCACACGTACACCATGTACACCTGTATACANTCTCTCTCTCCTCTCTCTTCTCTCTCTCCCCTCTCCTCTCTCTCTCTCTCTCCTCTCTCTCTCACACACACACACACACACACACACACACCACATACACACACTTCTCTCTCTCTCTCTCTCTCTCTTCTCGTCTCTCTCTCTCTCTCTCTCTCCTCTCTCTCTCTCTCTTCTCTCTCTCTCTCTCTCTCTCTCTCTCTCCTCTCTTTCACTCACTCACTCACTCTCTCTCTCTCTCTCTTTCTCTGTCTGTCTTCTCTCTTCTCACTCACTCTCTCTCTCTTCTCTCCCCCTTCTCTCTCTATCTCTCGATATACCTGTCCATTACTCTCATCGACACCCCGCCCCCAGCCAACCTGGCCCATGTTAGAAATCACTACTCACTCCCTCAGGCGTCCCCCCCCCCCTCCCGTGTCTCCCCCCTTTACCACATGACCCATTCCCCTTTTCTCTAATTTCCGTTCTCCTCCTCTTCTTCGTCCCTCCTCTTGTTTCTTTTCTCGTCTTCTCCTTATCGTATGTTCTGTCTTGTTCTTCTTTCATCTTCTACTTTCCTCTTCCCTCTTCTGTCTACTTCCTCTTCCCCTTGCTCTTCCTATTTCTTTCACGGACCATTTCTCCTTCCTTTCGTCATCCTCTCTCTGTCTCTCTCTATCTGTCTGTTCTCCTCTCTCTCTTCTCCCTCTCTCTCTACTCTCTCTCTCTTCTCTCTCTTCTCTTCTCTCTCTCTCTCTTCTCTCTCTCTCTCTTTCTCTCTCTCTCTCTCTCCTCTCTCTCTCTCTCTCTCTCTCTACTCTTCTTTCTTTTACGAACTCTTCCCCCTTCCCTTCTTTCACCCTGTGTGTCGCGAATTCTCTCCTTCCCTCCTTCCTCACCCCCTTTCGTCTCCCCTCTTACCCCTCCCTTCCTTCTTCCCTTCCTTCCTTCTCCTCCTTCCTTCCTCTCCCCCTACCTTCCTCTCCCCTCTCTCCCCTCTTCCTCTTCCTCCTTCTCCCCCTTCCTTCCTCTCCTACCTTCCTCCTCTCCCTTCCTTCCTCCCCTTCCCTCCCTCCCTCCTCTCCCCTACCTCCTCCTCTCCCCCTTCCCTCCCTCCCTCCTCTCCCCTTCTTCCTCCCTCCTCTCCCCTCTACCTCCTCTCCTACTCCCTGCCCTTCCCCTGCCCCTCCTCCCTCCTTCTTTCCTCCCTTTCCCTCCCCTCCCTCCCCTTTCCCCTCCCCTCCCCTCCCCTCCCTCCTCCCCTTCACCTCCCTCCCTCCCCTTCCCCTCTCCCCTCCCTCCTCTCCCCCTCCTACCTCCCTCCCCTTTCCCCTCCCTCCCTCCCCCTTCCTTTTCCTCTCCCCCTTCCTCCTCTCCCCCTACTTCCTCTCCTTCCCCCTACCTCTCTTCCTACTCCCTCCCTTCCTCCTCTTCCTCCTCCCCCCTTCCTTTCTCCCCTTCCCCTCCCTTCCTCCTCTCCCCCTTCCTTCTCCCTCTTCCTCTTTCCCTCCCTCCTCTCCCCCTACCTTCCTCTCCTCCCCCTACCTCCTCTCGTCCCCTACCTCCTCTCCTACTCCCCTCTCCCCATCCCTCCCTCTCCCCCTTCCTTTCCACCCCTTTCCCCTCCTCGTTCCTCTTCCCCCTCCCTCCCTCCTCTCCCCCTCCCTTCCTTCCCTCTCCCCTCCTCCTCCTCTTCCCCCTTCCTTTCCTCTTTCCCTCTTTTCGTAGATCAGTCTCCTCGTCGACTTTTATTTCATCCGTTTAATCACGTCATTTTCATACATATATATTTACTTATGAATATCGATATAAAGTCACAGAGTGTACATGGAGAGAAGCTGCAACTGTCGTTTATTATGTATTTCCACATGCCATGATATGTTGTGTGTGGGGGAGGGCGGGGGGAGGGTTTTTGTATGGGTGGGA
>NW_020869028.1:63813-66313 GCF_003789085.1 Penaeus vannamei | reverse complement strand
CTCACATACCCCCCCCCTCACACACAACTTAATAGAAATCTTTCTTCTGCCATCTCTCCTATACATACTTCCCTCCTTTCTCTTCATACATCTATGCATAAACGTTTTTTTTCTTTCTCTTTTTTTTATACATATCACCCATTCCTACCCCCCCCTCCATACCACCCCCACCCATACACAACATCGCTTCATCCCCCTACATACTTTCTTTCCCCTACTGTCTCCCCGCGCCACTTGCTTCCCCTACCCCTATTTGCTTCGTTCCACCTATTCTCCTCATTCACACTTTTCTCTTAGTCTCCCACCCCCACACTTCTCCCCCTCACTACTCTTCCCCCAATACCCCCACCCCCCCAACAATCCTTCACCCCTATTCACTTTCCTTCTCCTACTTTCCCTACCTCCACACACTCTCTCCCCTCCTCCCCACTCTCCCCCACCCTATCCTTCCCCCTCTCCCCCTTACATTCTCCCCTCCCTCCCTTCCCTTCTCTCCCCACCCTTACAGCTTTTCTCTCTCCCCCCCTCCACACACCCCTCCCCACCCTATTTCCCCCTCTCCCCTTCACACACTCCTCTTCCCCTCACACATTTTCTCCCCTCCCTCACTTTCTCCTCACCCTATCTTTCCTCCCCCTCCCCTTCACACACACTCCTCCCCTTCCCCCTATCCTTCCCCCCCCAAACTTTCTCCCCTCCTTCCCTTCTCTCCCCTCCCCCTCACACTTCTCTCCTCCCCTCTATCGTCCCCCCTCAAACTTTCTCCCCTCCCTCCCTTCTTTCCCCTCCACGCTATCCTTCCCCCTCCCCCTCACACTCCTCCCCACCCACTATCTCCTTTCCTCCCCCCCATCAAACACTTTTCCCTCTCCCCCCTCCCACACTCCTCCCCACCCCCTATCCTTTTCCCCCCCCCCCCTCACACTCTTCCCCTCCCCCCCACTCAAAACACATCTCCCCCTCCACCCCCCTCTCCTCCTTCCCCTCCTCCCCCTCAAACACATCTCCCCCATCCCCCTCCAACCCCTCCCTTCCCCTTCCCCAACACCCACAAACCGCCTCCCCTGCCTCCCTTCTCTCCCCTCACCCTATCCTCCCCCCTATCCTTTCTTCCCCCCCTCAAACACTTTTCCTCTCCCCCCCTCCCTCCCTTCTCTCCTCTCACTCCTCCCCCCCCACTCAAACACTTTTCCCCCATCCCCTTTCCTCCCCATCCCCCCTCCAACCCCTCCCCCTCCCCCCCTCCCCCCCTCCCTCCTTCCCAACACCCACAAAACCGCCAGTACCTCGTTCGGCGACAGAGAACGAGCCAGCCAGGTCGTTTTGGTCCCCCGTGAAAACAACTGAATGGCGGAGAGTGGACGTTGCAACGAGAGACCACCAGCTATATTGTCCAGTTTGTCGAATACACTCTTGTTGCTTTCCAATATATGTATATATTCCTTTTTTTCTTCCATTGTGTTGTTTTATTTTTTATTTTTTTATTTTTTTTTTTTTTTTTTTTTTTTTTTTTTTGGAGGGTTCGGTTCGGTTATTTTACTTTTTCGTGTCTCACTTTCTCTCTCTTCTCTCTCTCTCTCTTTTTTTTTTTTTTTTTTTTTTGGCGTATCGTATTTGTTGTTATTTGCGAGGTTGATAGTGTTATATTTTGTGCTTGTTGTGTCCTTCCCTTTTTGTGATACTTTTTCCTTTTTCATTTTTATTCGTCAGTCTTTTCGTATTTTTTTCTCTCTCTTTTTCTCTTTCCTTTATTTATTTAGTTTTGGTTTTTACATCGTTTACCTTTCATTTTTCAAAAAATAATTTGTCTATTCATATATTTTTTTCATGGATTTGTACATTTTTTTACAGGTCAATATCAACTTTTTTTTGTTTGTTTGTTTGTTTGTTTTTTGTGTATAGGGTTGTGTACGAATGTTTGTGTTTATTTATTTTTTTATCTGTGTATATGTATCCTATCTTTATGTATCCGTATGTGTCCGTACGGGTGTGTGGTGGTGGTGTGTGTGTGTGTGTGTGTGTGTTTGTGTTGTGTGTGTGTGTGTGTGCATGTTTGTGCTTATGTCCAGGTGTGTAAATGTTGGTGTTTATGCCTGTGTGTGTTGTGTGTGTTGTGTGTGTGTGTGTGTGTGTGTGTGTGTGTGTGTGTGTGTGTGTGTGTGTGTATGTGTGTGTGTCTACGTACATAAATGTACTTAAGTCCGGGAGTGTAAATGTTTGTACTCATATTCAGATATGTACATAGATGTGTACGCGTGTGTGGAGGTGTTCGTATGTGGACAGTGTGCGCGTGTGTCTGGAGGTGTTTCATGTGTGTGCACGTGTGTCTGGAGGTGTTCGTATGTGCACGTGTATATGGAGGTGTTCGTATGTGTGTACGTGTGTCTGGAGGTGTTCGTATGTGTGCGCGTGTGTCTGGAGGTGTTCGTATGTGTGCGCGTGTGTCTGGAGGTGTTCGTATGTGTGCACGTGTGTCTGAGTGTTCGTATTGCGTGCGCGT
>NW_020869028.1:45000-47500 GCF_003789085.1 Penaeus vannamei | reverse complement strand
GCACGTGAAAGCCACTTCCCTCCCCCACCATCCCTCCTCCCTCCCTTCCGCGTCTGTTCTCTGGGAGACACACGGAGGGGGGGGGCGTGGAGAGGAAGGGAGAGGTGGCGGGGAGGGGGGAGGGGGGGAAAATGAAAGAGAGGCGACTCCAGTCATGGAACCCAAGATCGAAGTCAGACCTGGTTCCGATCGCCCAAACGCCGTCTTGGAACCCTTTCGGCGCCCTCGTCGCGATGACCCAAAAGCCTCTTGTTCTCCTTCCGTTCCCGCAATTCAGGGGACTCGATACCGGCCGAGCGTGGCTCGTCGCAGATTTCACACTCGGCGAAGGGGAAGAGGTTCAACGGCGGGTGAGGGCGCCGAGATGCTCCGCATTACTCGAGATCGATGCAAGTTTGTTTGGAGAGGCTCTGCCCGCCCGCATTTAATTAAGCGCTGTTTTTAACGTTTATCGTCCCATTTCCACTGCGACATCGTAGTGACAATAGGGCGACAGAATGCTCAGTTTATATCCTTTCTTATACCTTTTTCTTTTTGTTTTTCCTCTTTTCACGATTTTTCAAATCCATCACAATTTGCTTAGTCCCGTTATTGTAATAATCAAATGATTATGCATTAAATCGTTATGCAAAACCCAAAGGTATAAAACACGGAAAGACACTTTTTACTTTAAACCATTTCCAGGAGGTCGAGAACGTTCCTTCGCATTGCTTAAGAATCAAACCGAAGGCAAAGGCCACCCACCTTCTGGGCCAGGCACCAGCTGGCCGAACACCGCGGCCACACATTATCCTGCCTCCTGTCAGGAAACGGCAGCGGGCGCGGTGATTATGTGCAACTTGTAAAAAGCTCAATAACATCAGCGCTGACCTCGCTCGGCGAAGTTCTACGGCCTGTGGAGTCAGGTCACGCTCACGCTCTCTCTCTCTCTCTCTCTCTCTCTCTCTCTCTCTCTCATCTCGTCTCTCTCTCTCTCTCTCTCTCTCTCTCTCCTCTCTCCTCTCTCTTCTTCCTCTCTCGTCTCCCTCTCCCTTAAACCTTCTTCCACCTTCTCTCCTCCCTCCCTCCCTCCTCCTCTCACTCCCTCCTCTCCCTCCCAGGGATAGCATAAATTATCGTCTCCTCTCTCTCTCTTCGTCCCCTATCTCTCTCTCATCTCGCTCTTCTCTCCCTTACTCCCTCTCCGGGTGCGACGTTCTCTCTCCGCTCTCTTTTCAACGTCTTCTCTCCC
This sequence comes from Penaeus vannamei, assembly GCF_003789085.1. Taxonomy (NCBI): domain Eukaryota; kingdom Metazoa; phylum Arthropoda; class Malacostraca; order Decapoda; family Penaeidae; genus Penaeus; species Penaeus vannamei. The sequence continues at coordinate 46,269 of NW_020869028.1, read as the reverse complement.
ACATCCTCTACTCTCTTCCACTCCCTCCTCCTCCCTCTGCTCAAAAACATCCAAACTACAACCTCACCATCCGTACCAACTCTCATCCCTCCCCTAACCCTTTCACCGCTGCTCTCCTTTCCTCGGCCCCCTCCCTCTTCTCTCCTCTCCTACTCCTCTCTCTCTCTCTCCCACTCACCTCTACTCTCTATCTCCTCTCCTCCCTCTCTCTCTCTCCTCCCCTCATTTCCTCTTCTGTCTCTCTCTCCTCATCTCCTCCCTCTCCCTTCCCCTTTCCTTCTGGTGCAACTCTTCAGCCACGCGTCTTCTTCCAGCCTCTTCTCGCTTTTCCTTCCTTCTTCTCGTCGTTCCCTCTCCACGTCGTCTCCATTCCTCTCCCATCCCTCTCTCATCCTCCTCCCTCCCTCTCTCTCTCTCTCCCCTACACTCTCCCTCTCTCTCTCTCTCCCTGCCTCATCTCTCTCTCTCCACTCCCTTCTCTCTCTCTCTCATCCCTCTCNGAGGAGAGAAGAGAGAGAGAGAGAGAAGAGAAAAGAGAGAGAGGGAAGAGAGAGAGAGAGAGAGGAGAGAGAGAGGAGAGAAGAGAGAGAGAGAAGAGAGAGAGAAGACGAGAGAGAGAGAGAGAAGAGGGAGAGAGAGAGAGATAGAAGAGAGAGAGAGAGAGAGAGAGAGAGGAGAGGCTCGAGGAGAGAAGAGAGAGACGAGAGAGACGAGAGAGAGAGATGACGAGAAGACGAGAATGAGAGAGAGAGAGAGAGAGAAGGGATCGGGGAAGGAAGAGAGAGAGATGCGAAGAGAGAGAGAGAGACGAGAGAGAGAGAGAGAGAGAGAGCAGAAAGAAGAGAAAAGATGAGAGAGATAGAGAGATAGAGAGAGACGAAGAGAGAGGAGAGAGAGAGAGAGAGAGGAGATAGAGAGAGAGAACGAGCAGAGAGAGAGAGAGAGAGAGTAGTACACTGAATGTGTGTGTGTGTGTGTGTGTGTGTGTTGTGGTGTGTTGTGTGTGTGTGTGTGTGTGTTGTGTTGTGTGTGTGTGTGTGTGTGTGTGTGTGTGTGTGTGTGTGTGTTGTGTGTGTGTGTGTGTGTGTGTGTGTGTGTGTGTGGTTTGCCAGTGTAGACTGAACCGTTCCTAACTCCAATAGAAAGTTTTCGTCTGGGGAAATGTGTTCACTATCTGGGTACTTTAAGTAAAATGAAAGTACGTAAAAAAATCTCCCTCTCTCTCTCTTTCTCCTTTTCTTTCTCTCTCTCTCTTTCTCCCTCCTCTCT
>NW_020869028.1:32500-40000 GCF_003789085.1 Penaeus vannamei | reverse complement strand
CGTGTTCAGGATCAGCTGCAGGCAGTCTGTACAGCCTGTTGTCCAGCCGACGTCTATCTGCGGGAATCAGATCAAATCAGAATTACACAAAATTACGTCCAGTGAATAAACTTTATAGTTCATTTATGCCCAATAACATACCATTATTCTCAACCCACCCAGACCCGCATGCAACCTAACATTAACACAGACACGACTAACTGTATACACTCACACAAGAACATACACACACACATGCACACACACACACATACATGTACACACACACACACAAGCACTACAAATACACAGACACAAACACAAACACATATGTACAGAACACACACACACACACAGACACACAAACACACATGTACACACACACACACACACATGTACACACACACAAACACACAACACACACACACACACATGTACACAGACACACAAACACAAACACACATGTACACAGACAAACACACAACAGACACACACACACAAACACACATGTACACAACACACAAACACAAACACACATGACACACAAAACACAAACACACATTACACAGACACACAAACACAAACACACATGTACACAGACACACAAACACACATGTACACAGACACAAACACACACACAAAGACACACAAACACAAACACACATGTACACAGACACACAAACACAAACACACATGTACACAGACACACCACAAACACACATGTACACAGACACACAACACAAACACACATGTACACAGACACGCAAACACAAAAACACACATGTACACAGACACACAAAACACAAACACACATGTACACAGACACACAAACACACATGTACACAGTATGTACAAAGACACACAAACACAAACACACATGTACACAGACACACAACACAAACACACATGTACAACACACAAACACAAACACACACATACACAGACACACAAACACAACAACACACAGTACACAGACACACAAACACAAACACACATGTACACACACACAAACACACATGTACACAGACACACACACACCACAGACACAAACACACATGTACAAAACACACAAACACAAACACACATGTACACAGACACACAAACACCACACAACACAACACCAAACACACACACATGTACCACACCCCCACCCACTCCCCACACACACACCCCCACAAACACCCCCCCCCCCCCCACAACCACCCTATAGCCCCACTCACTCACCCATGACGCTGAGATTGACGTCTTTGAAGATCTTGGGATGTGAGTTGACTTGGCACTTGTAGGTCCCGGAGTCCCAGGGTCGCGTGGCACTCACCTGCAGCGTCCAGTCCCTCCGTCTCGGGCGTGTGGAGGACCTGGGGGGGGGGAGTCGAGGGGGTGAGAAGAACGGAGATGAGAATGCGTGTTTGTGTTGGTGTGTTTGTTGTTTGTTTGTGTGTGTGTGTGTTTTTGTTTGTTTATTTGTGTGGATGTGCTTGTTTGTTTGTTTTTTTGTATGTGTTGTTTGTTTGTTTATGTGTATTTGTTTATTTGTGTGTTTTGTTTGTTTTTATGTGTATTGTATTTGTTTATTTGTGTGTATGTGTTAGTTTGTGTGTGTTTGTTCGTGTGTGTTTCTTTGTCTGTTTATTGTGTGTATGTGTTTGTTTGTGTGTGTGTGTTTGGCTATTTAAGAGAAAGGGGAGGAAATCAGATGTCTCGTCTCTATGACCATTTATTAAATTATTCCTACGTGTCTGTCATGTCTTGTTTAAAATGAGGTTATTGTGGGCGCAGTGCATTCATGTGTGTGTGTGTGTGTGTGTGTGTGTGTGTGTGTGTGTGTGTGTGTGTGTGTGTGTGTGTGTGTGTGTGTGTGTTTGTGTGTGTGCGCGTGCGTGTTTCGTGTGCGTGGGAGCCCAACACCGACTTGCGTGTGGGTGTCTGACTCCAAGCTCACCCACACTTCGATTGCACCGATATTCCGTATCAAATATTGGTATTGATGAAATTCCTGTCGATATTGCCGATACTTGAAAGTTTTGGCGCCGCACGGAGTCGTATTAATAGCGGGAAGTATCTAAAGCTGAGGTGTTCGGAGGTGCATCTGAGACGGACTCGTGACATGGCGAATGTTAAATAAGGTTAGCGAAAGATCACCGTTTTCTGTGCGTGGCTGTTGGTACGGGGAAGGCTGGATCAGGAGCAACTCGAGGTGTCAGGGCGTCCCACGGGCTATTTTGATGATTGTTCAATGAAAATATAACCATTAAAATCATTACTTTCCATCCTTTTCGAAAATTGAAAAGACCAAAATGATCGACCATATTCACAAAACGTTTTTGTGACGTCATCAAAATAAACCCATGTGCTTTTTCTAAAAAAACTAGAATCAGACGCCATGACACCTTCTCGAGTTGCTACCGATCTTGCCTTCCTCCTGTTGGTACACCTGATTTGCGAAAGGCCCCCGTTTTCTATGCGTCGCTGTTGGTATACCTGTTTTGCGCCTGGCGATGTTTTTTTTCCCTTTCTTTTTTTGTAATACTACGGCGATTAAAAGAACAAAATGGAAAGCAGGTTGGTTTATGGGATAATTGATCATCTGGGTGAACTTGATTAGTAATTACGGGAATCGATGGTTTATTAATTTCAGTCTGGATTGACGACCGGCGCGGGAGAAATCCGGTTGGAATCACACATACACACACGCACACACACACGCCATCGACAAACAAGTATTTCATGTTCGTCTCTTTGAATTTCCACACACACATAGACAGTGTATATATATACATATATATATATATATATATATATATAGTATATATATATATATATATATATACACATATATATATATATATATATATATATATATATATATATATATATATATATATATATATATATATATATGAGACAGTTACACAGGGAGTTTTGTGATAAAAAGATATATGTGTTAATATTCATAATAACTGGTGACAACAATAATGATAATAATAAAAAAGAAAAATTACTAGCAACACTATTAATCATAATAGTAAATCAAAAATAATTATAGCAGCAATAATTATTGACAGTAATGAGCGATAATACCAATAATAATAAAAAATGATAATATTGATAAAAAAATTATATTAACCTATATCAACATACAAAGAAATTCTTAGAAAAGCAGAAAAGTCGCGATAATTTAAGACAGTTATCCCCACTGTCACTGAATTCCAAAATGAAAATAAAACATTTAATTCTCAAATGTACATTACTCTGCGTAACACGTAATGCAACGGAACTCGAAAGAGAAAAATATATATCCCGCTTATTATATAAAGAACACACATATTAAGATAAAAGCTTCATATAATTTCTGCGAAACAATATTCTTCTTCCCTTTACTGAAAATGGGAAACCGTAATGTTCCTTTTAGTGGATTCATGCACTATTCACTAAGCTTTTAAGAGCTTGAGGGAGAAATGAGGAGGGAGAGAGAGAGAGAGAGAGAGAGAGAGAGAGAGAGAGAGAGAGAGAGAGAGAGAGAGAGAGAGAGAGAGAGAGAGAGAGAGAGAGAGAGAGAGAGAGAGAGAGAGAGAGAGAGAGAGAGAGAGAGAGAGGGAGGGAGGAAAGAGAGATTTTTTCCGTATTTTCATATTACTTGACGTACTTGAGGGTGACTGGGGTGCCTGAGGCAGAAAGATAGACAGACAGACAATAAGGCAAACACAGAGAAAGTGAAAAACAGACAGCATGGGAAAGAGGAAGAGGGGTAGAGCAAGAGAAAGAGGAAGAGGGATAAAGCAAGAAAAAGAGAAAGAGAGACAGCAAGAAAAAGAAGGAGAGGGATAGAGCAAGAGAAAGAGAAAGAGAGAGCAAGAGAGAGAGGAAGAGGGATCAAGCAAGAGAAAGAGAAAAAGGGATAGAGAAAGAGAAAGAGACAGCAAGAGAAAGAGGAGGAGAGATAGAGCAAGAGAAAGAGAAAGTGAGATAGAGCAAGAGACAGAGACAGAAAGAGAAAGAGAGCAAGAGAAAGAGAAATAGAGACAGCAAGGGAAAGATGAAGAGAGATAGAGCAAGAGACAGAGAGACAGAGAGAAAGAGAGAGAGAGAGAACAGAGAGAAAGAGAGACAGAGAGATAAAGAGAAAGAGAGCAAGAGAAAGAGAAAGAGGAAGAGAGATAGAGCAAGAGAAAGAGAGACAGAGAGATAAAGAGATAGAGCCAAGAGAGCAGAAAGAGAAAATAATCCCATGGACACATCCAACGCTGCTCGAACGAACGGTCCCTCCAAATGCCACCCATTTCATATGTAGGCCTATGCTTCATAAAAAAAACCCCAAAGAATCTCTAAAAATAGAAACCTCCCTCCAGCCATCCCCGCCCCCTCAAAAAAAAAAAAAAAAAAAGAAATAAAGAAATAAATAAAAAAAATATAAAAGAAGAAGAAGAAAAAGGACACCATCAAAGAAACATCAAAGAAAACCAAATTTCCGTGACCGATCTCGGAAAATGGAATCGAACAGCCCGCCAACTTTATGAATAAAAAAGTAGACACCTATTGCATCTTAAGAAACATATCCGTCAGTTTCAATACTGTCAGCTGCAAAAAGAGGAGGGAGGGAATTTGGAGAGTATAGAGGCGTAGAAAACGGAGGAAGAAATCGGTGAAACAAACAAACAAACAAAAAAAGTTGATGTAATGTATGATAGTGATATTCATTTTCATTCTTGTTGTTGTTATTATTGTTATTGTCATCATCTTCATGGTTGTTTATTATCGGTATGGTCATAGATATTGTCATGATATTATTAACATTATTATATTATTGTATTATTAGTATTATCATTATCATCATTATTATTATCGTATTATCGCCATTACCTTTATTAACATCATCATCGTCATTATCATCATCACCATCATCATTATCTATAAATCTTTAATCTCTAGCAATCGCTATCATTACCTTTATCATTATCAAAATTCCTACAATCATTACAATCATCATAATATCTAAAACAGTGGAACTGAAAGATAAAATTAAGATCAAATGTCCAAATTGCACAAAATGGCCCAGACCCTCAACGTCTGTTAGCTCTCGCTCATAACAATCATTTTCAAGTTCTGAATAGTGATTCGCCAGTTCTCATTTTCACCCGAAAACCCTCTTAACCGACTTCCTACAGCTTACTCTTGCCTCAACAGTCTCTTCGCCCATTCTCCATTCTTTCACTTCCATGCACCGAGAACCGTGAAGTGATTTGTAATTGCGTCTGGTTCGGAACGACTTGGAATGTCTGATTTTGAAACTGGAGAAAAAAAGAGAGAGAGAAAAAAAAAGTTTGCAAGGGTATTTGACGGTGTAAATGACCCTCTCGTTGGCACTTTTATCTTTTTTTCTTTTCGTTTCTGTCTCGTTCTTTCTTCTTCTATCGTGATTTTGCCTCTTTCGTTATAATAATAATAAATGCAACCTTTCTTTCTCTTTTTTTCTCTTTCCTTCCATTTGTTTCCTATCATTCCTGTGTGTCTGTCTCTCTCTTTCTCTTTCTACCTCATTTTGCCCCTTCTATCTCCCTCCTTCTCTCCATTTCTTCTTTAGAATCTCCCTCCCTTCCTCCCTCCGTCTGTCTCTCCTTCCCTCTCTCCCTCCTTCAACATCCTTTCTCCCTTCCTTTCTTTCTCCTTAGCCTCTCCCTCCCTTTATCCCTCCATCACTCGAACCTCTCCCTACCTCCTTCCTTCCTTCCTTCCTGCCAGACATCCCTTTACTCAATAACCTTAAAGTACTCCCACTTCCCTAAAAAAATAAAATATAAAGTAGGCTATACAAACCACCCATAATTTTTTAAAATAGAGTAACGGGTAAAAAAAGAAGAAGAAAAATGGCTACTTTGAGCTAGTCATGGAAGCCGTACATCTCACTTTTTAGCTAGTCATGGAAGCCGTACATCTCACTATTTTTAACTTTTCTCTTTTTTCTCTATCCTTTTCTCCTTTTTTTCACTATTTTTAACTTTTCTCTTTTTTCTTACCTTATTCTCTATCCTTTTCTCATTTTTTTTTCTTTTCCCTTTTATCTCTCTCTCTCCTTTTTTCTCTTTCTCTTTTTTCCGCGGAGACTCTTACATCAAAGTCTTTATCTAAGCGTCACAACTTCACGTGTTTCCCCCGAGTGCGTCCAGTAGATAAGATGTTATTTAACGTTCAATGACCATTATCACAGTGGATGTGTTTGCTTAATTTATGGCATGTTGAGTATATCTGCTGTTACTGTTATTATTGTTCTTTATTATTAATGTTATTGCTATCGTTGGAATTGTGATTATTATCATTACTGTTATCTTTATCATTTAAATTGTTATCATTATCGTCATCATCATTATGATAATGATAACAATAATAATAATAATCTTTATTATCATCATTATCATTATTGTTATCATTATTATCATCATTATCGCTAACATTATCATACTTTTTATTAACATTTACAAAGACTGTAAATAGCATTATCAATATCATATATGGTCATCATTTCCATTCCTATCTTTTTTTAAAGATTTTATGAAAAGATAAACAAAAAATCAGTTGCGGTTACCATCATTGTTGTTATTGTGATTGCTTTAGCTGTTATAATTGTGATTGTCATTCCCCTCGCCATCATTTCGGCCATGATAAATAATTGCAGTATCCTCAATTAAAATACGACAAAATAATATTACGAAAACTTCAATGATTCGATTTAGAGAAAATCCAATTCTCATTCACAGATTTTATCTTCAGTATCCCTCTCGAAGTCATCATCACCGTTATCAACATCCCCATTTTTTGTATTCATTTTCTTTTTCTCTTTTTATAATTAACCTTAATCTATCTTTTATATTTTCTCGTATTGTTATTCTTTTATCTCTTTATATCTGCATTCAATCATTTATAAGAAAAAACCCTCTCTGTTAGCCACTTTTTCCCGCCAGTTTTGTCTTATCGCGCAATCGTTTTTATCGTCTTTATCATCATCATCTCTCTTTCTTCTTCCTCCTCTTTTCATTTTTGTCCGAACTTTCTTCTGCTGAATCAAATCATTCTGCGAGAATTAATTCGCTTGGTGATTTAAAGGCCTTGAGGGGAGGGGGGGAGGAGGAGAAGGAAGAGGAGGAGGAGGAAGAGAATGAGGAGAGAGAATATGAGGAGGAGAGGAAGGATAAGGATGAGGATGAGGGAGGGAGGAGGGAGAGAGAGAGGAGGAGGAGAAGAGAAGGAGAAGGAAGAGGAGGAGGAAGAGGGGGAGAGAAAGAGGAAAGGAAGGAGGAGGAGGAGAGGGAGAGGGATAGAAAGGGAAGGGAAGAGGAGCAGAAGGAGGAGGAGGAGAAGGAGGAGGAGAAGGAAGGTATAATTAACTAAATTCGCCGTAAAAAAGAAAAGAAAGAAAGAAAAGAAAAAAAACTAAAGAGAGCATACATATTTTTCTTTTTATTTCAATGTTTCATTTGTTTATTATGTAATTCCACTGGGTTTAGAGTTCTTTTTACAATTTATCTC
>NW_020869028.1:0-2500 GCF_003789085.1 Penaeus vannamei | reverse complement strand
AGGAAGTTAGGAGGAAGGTTGTGTGTGGGACGTGGACGCTTGAGAGTGAATAGGGAGTGAGTGGAGTGAGTGGGAAGAATAGGGGTCGTGAGGAGGAGGAGAAGGGGAAGGGGTGGAGTAAGGGGGATAGAGTGGTTAGAGGGGAAAGAAATAAAATATGTGGGGGGAAAAATAGATGGGACAAGAGAGTGGAGTGAGGGAGATGGAGGAAGGGAAGACGAAGGATAGAGTGTATGGGGGATAGGAATGGATGTGGACAGGATGGAGAGAAGCAAGGATAGATCAACAGGGGGAAGGATAGAGTGTGTGGGGGATAGAATGGATGTGGATAGGATGGAGAAGAAGCAAGGATAGATCAACAGGGAGAAGGGATAGAAGAAAGAAAAAAAAAAAGATGAGAGGGTTGGAGTAGGATGGAGTGAGGCGAGAAAAGGAGTGCGTGAGAGGGAGGGGGAGAGGTGCTGCTCATTAAGGAGTAGTTGCAAAGGGCAGTAGGATAGAGTATAAATAAAAAACGAACCGTATTTGCGAAAGGGTTAAGTGAGAGGAATTGGCAAACGTTTCTCAAAATGTCAAATTAAAAAAAAAGTCCTTTGATGTTGCTGACTGATCTAAAGCTGTTTTTCTCTTTTTTTAGTGTTTTTTTTCTTCTTAGAGGAAGGACGTTCTTTAATGTTCATCGAAGCGTTTTTATTGAGAATTACTGTGTTTTCGATTTGTACCTTTTTATTTCCTCTTTGTTGAATTATCTTTCAGTCCTTTTGAAATGCGTAATTGAAATTGTAGATTTTAATATCCGGATATTTACGACAATAATGATGTTTATAGTTATCAGGAGGGGAATAATGAACGTAAGGATAACAGTGATAAAAGGAATGATAATTGTAATAATCTGTAACATTCTGTCTTTTTCTTTCTTTCATTCTCTCTCTCTTTCCCTCCCTCTCTCTGTCTCTTCCTTTCTCTGTTTGTCTGCTCCCCCCCCCCTCTCTCTCTCCGTCTCTCTCTCTCTCTTTCCCTCCATCTCCTCCCTCTCTCTCTCTCTCTCTCTCTCTCTCTCTCTCTCTCTCTCTCTCTCTCTCTCTCTCTCTCTCTCTCTCTCTCTCTCTCCGTTATGCTGAAAAAATGATGTATTTTCGAGCATCCTCTTCCCCTTTCTCTCTGTTGCATAAATCGTCATATTTTTGAAGTGTGTGATTTTGAATTTCATGTGCTGGTGATTACAGACTTTGTAAAATGAGAATGAACGGTAAAATTTCAGTGACATTAACGAAGGTAATGAGGGAAATAATGATTGTGAAAAAAATAAAGTGACAAAAAGTCTGGTAAAAGCGATAATCATAATAATGATAAGAATTATAACAACGATAACGATAAGGCTAGAACATGTAACAATGGTAATACTATTAAGAACGACAATTCTAATAATAATGACGATGATAACATTACTTGTATTGATAACAAGGAAAAAGAATGTAAAGTACAACTCTATCACAGAAAGAATATTGAAAATGGTTACGCTAGTAATGATGATGATGATGATAATGGTGATGATGATCATGATGATGATTATGATAGTGATGGTGGCGATAATGACGATAGTGATGGTGGTGATAATGACGATGGTGATGATGATGATTTTGATAGTGATGGTGCTGATAATGACGATGGTGGTGGTGGTGATGATGATGATGGTGGTGGTGATGATGATTATGATAATAATAGTAACCATCATCATCATCACCATGATAATTTCTATAATAACAACTATAGCATTAAAAAAAAAAAAAATCATCACGACCCCTATTACCATATTGCAAGTGATAATGCCATCAACATAATAAACAAGCAATAATGACGATAACATGACAGAGGTCAAGAAAAAGATAACGAAAGATGGTCAATATTTGCAAGCAGTTACTCTCTTTCTCTCTCTCTCTTTTCGCCCCCCCTTTCTCTCTATCTCATATACACAAAGTGTCTCACACACACAGACACAAAATCACACACACACACACACAAAAACAAAAAAACCACACACACGCATACAAAAGCACACATATACCCCATCCGTCACAAAAACACACAGGCACACACCCGACCTTTCTCTTCCGTGGCAACTCAAACACGTTCAAACGCGTGTGAAGTTCGCCGGCTGTTTGTACTGCTCAACCTGCGACCTTCTGTCTCTGTCTCACTCATCTGAAAATCCCTTCTGTTGCAGGAGTTAAGCTGCTGTGATTTCCTCTATGTGCAATAGACACTTACACTGATACACAAACGCACACAGACAGACACACACACACACACAAAATATATGCTGACATAAACACATAAGCACACTCATCTCAACAAAGCGCGTGATTAGATACACTGACCTACAGGAACATAAACACACACGTAATAAGCAACACATACGCACATAAGCACACCCAGACCATAAACAAAAATCTTCATTGCTTTAATCTCTGGTGGGTCGTCATTATACTCACTATTACCC
>NW_020869027.1:351193-357562 GCF_003789085.1 Penaeus vannamei | reverse complement strand
ATATATACATAACAAGTGTATATATATATACATAAACACGCATATGTACTGCATACTTACTCATGACATGTTTACTCGTCCATTCTTGTCAAGGGAGACACGTCAAGCAGTTAAATGTCCTTTCGTCCTCGTTCCCTTAACAAAGATGAGACACTGGCTTAGACGCTGACTTAGACGCTGACTTAGACGCTGACTTAGACGCTGACTTAGACGCTGACTTAGACGCTGACTTAGACGCTGGCTTAGACACTGACTTAGACGCTGACTTAGACACCGACTTAGACGCTAACTTAGACGCTGACTTAGACACTGACTTAGACACTGACTTAGACGCTGACTTAGACGCTGACTTAGACACTGACTTAGACACTGACTTAGACGCTGACTTAGACGCTGACTTAGACACTGACTTAGACACTGACTTAGACACTGACTTAGACGCTGACTTAGACACCGACTTAGACGCTAACTTAGACGCTGACTTAGACTTAGACGCTGACTTAGACGCTGACTTAGACCTGACTTAGACGACTAGACACTGACTTAGACGCTGACTTAGACGCTGACTTAGACACTGACTTAGACACTGACTTAGACACTGACTTAGACTTAGACCTGACTTCACCTTCCACTTCACATGTCAATTGCGCGGTTCAAAGGTCGAGGTAGACCGTTTTGAAAACGTTGTGGGGCAAGTGAGAGAGAGAGAGAGAGAGAGAGAGAGAGAGAGAGAGAGAGAGAGAGAGAGAGAGAGAGAGAGAGAGAGAGAGAGAGAGAGAGAGAGAGAGAGGGAGGGAGGGGAGGGAGGGAGGAGGGAGGGAGGGAGGGAGGAAGAGGAAAGATAGATAGATATATAGATGGATATATAGAAAGATAGATAGACAGATAGATTGATAGAGATAGATAGAGAGAGAGGGGGGGGGCAGGCAGACAAACAAACAGAGAAGAAAGAGAAATGAAGAAATAAATAAAATAGAGATTAGTATGACGAGAGAAGAAAGACGGAACGAAGAATTAGAAAAAAGAGAGAAAAAAAACACAAGAAAACAAGAAAGACCGAATCGAGAATCGAACGAGCGAACGAGACAGCGAAGCGGTTCGAACGAAGCATTCCACCGATGAAAAAAAAAAAGAAAAAAAAAAAAAAACGCGGCTCATTCTTAAGAGCGAACGAGCCCCGTGAACATAGACGAAACCGCCACATAAACTTTATTTACTTGCTATTAAAACGATCAACATCCAGCCAGCGATCTCTTCAATTAAGAGGAGCACGACTTCCTCTCCGTATATGAGTGACTCACATAATTACTTCAGGACCCCCGGTGAGATATGAATTCCCGCAAAGAATTATAGACATTTCGACCTCATGCGGGATACGCCTGTGAGGGAGAGAGAGGGAGGGAGAAAGAGGGGGGGAGGAGGGAGAGGAGGAGAGGGAGGGAGGGAGGGAGAGGAGAGAGGAGGGAGAGAGAGAAGAGAGAGAGAGAGAGAGAGAGAGAGAGAGAGAGAGAGAGAGAGAGAGAGAGAGAGAGAGAGAGAGAGAGAGAGAGAGAGGGAGGGAGAGAGGGAGGAGAGGGAGGGAGAGGGAGAGGGAGAGGGAGAGGAGAGGGAGAGAGAGAGAGAGAGAGAGAGAGAGAGAGAGAGAGAGAGAGAGAGAGAGAGAGAGAGAGAGAGAGAGAGAGAGAGAGAGAACTCTGCTTATATTATCCTCTCTTGACTTCTCTCCGTTATCTCTTCGTTTCTACTCCCTCTCTTTTATTTCTTCTCGTTCTCAACTCCTCTCCTCAAACTATACATCTCTTCTCCCTCTCCAACTTTCAACGTTCTATCACTTCCTATCCATCTCTCCCTCTCTCCCTCTCTAGTTCCCTCTTCAACCTTTCCTTCCCTTACTCCTTATTTCTCCCTCTTTCCTCTACGTCCCCCCTCCAATAGCCACTCTTCCTCCTCTCCCTCTCTCCCCCTTCTTTGCCTTCTCTTAATCTCTCCCTCTTTCTCCCTTCCTTTCCTTCTCTTAACCTCTCCCTCTTTCTCCCTTCCTTGCCTTCTCTTAATCTCTCCCTCTCTCTCCCTACCTTTCCTTCTCTTAATCTCTCCCTCTCTCTCCCTTCCTCGTCTTCTCTTAATCTCTCCCTCTCCCTCTCCCTTCTTTGCCTTCTCTTAATCTCCCATTCTCTCTCTTCTTTCTTCCACTAATTACCACTTTTCCCTCTCTCCTCGTCCTTCCCCTCTCTCACCCCATCACCCCCCTCCTCTTATCCTCTCTCCAACACCCCCCTCCTCCTCCCCTCCACCACAGCTCCACCACCCCATCGCCACAGCTCGATAATATCTAGCCTTCTCGAGCGGTACATATGTCGGTTGTTTGACGTACCATTTAAGCTGGGTAAGGGCATTCACTAGGGTCAGGACGCCCCCCTCCCCTCTATTTCCTTCTCTTCTCCTTCCTCTTCTTCTCCTACCCTCCGTCTTCTCCTCTTCATCTTGACCTTATTTTCCCCTTTTCTCACTTCCATCTACACCCTATTTTTTCCAGCCCTTTCCTCCAGTTTTTTTTTCACTTATTTCTCTTCCGTCTGCCTTCTCTCTTTTCACCTTTTTTCTTTTTCCTTCTCCTCACCTCCCCCCTCTCCCTTATCCTTCCCCTTCTTATTCCGTCCCCCTCCCCCTCCCTTCACCTTCCTTCCCTCATCTCCCTTCCCACCTTTCCCTTCCCTTCTCCTCCACGCGTTCCTCTCATTCCCTCCCTATCCCTTACCATCCCCCTCTCCCCCGCCCCTTCCAGCATACACCCTCCCTCCCCTATTCCCTCCCTTCCTCTCCCCACCCCACCCTTCCCCCTCCCCCGTCCCCCCAAAAAAAATATCCAGCATAGCGGGGTCGAGCGAAAAGGAAAAATTATGCTAATGAAAAAAGAAAACCCGTGGACTGTTGGTGGCAGTGTCTGGCGGTACCTACAAAAGAGGAGCCTTCCTCGTCGGCCGTCCTAATGACTGTTTGAACGGAGCTCAGAGCAATTAAAAGGCTGTTAATTTCGTGTTTGCATGATAAATCGCGAAGGCCGGTGTTTCGTCGTCGGAGAGGAGTTGCACTGCACGATTGGTTGCAATGTCGTTTTTTTTTTTTTTTTTTTTTGGGGGGGGGGGGTAAGAGGGGGTTTAGAAAGTAACACTCATTCGGCATATTTGCGTAACGGGATGTGACTGTACTGTGAGTATCTTTAACGTTCGTGTCATTCTCTTTAACGCTGTCAATGCGAGAATGATCAAAATTCTAGAGTACGAGTCAGGTGGCTTTCATTTAAAGTTCAGTGTTCGTTTCCAATATGCAATGTGACTCTAGTTCTTTTCTAGCAATAAAAAAGATAAAATCTTTACAGCTGTATGCACACACCTGGTGATTGAATTTTTTCGAACTTATTCATACATATATATCTATATTTTTTAAATACAATATATGTTTTTTTCGTGATTCGTGCTATACAAACACGCGCGCGCAGCACGCACACACACACACACACACACACACACACACAACACACACACACCACCACACATATATATATATATATATATATATATATATATATATATATATATATATATATATATATATATATATATATATATATGTATATATATATATAAGATGTTAAAAGGGTGAAAAACATTAAAACCAAAATCAATAATAACAGAGCAACATAGAACAATGACAACAGAAAAAAATCTAAAAAACTATATAAACCTAATTAAATATCAATAACAAAAAATAATATTAGTAATAGTAGCTATAATAGAATCTCCAACAACAATAATGATGATAATGATGATATCATTAATAATAATTATAATGTTAGCAATTATAAAAAAAAACAATAATGGCAATTATACAGCGATAGCAAAAATTACTTTTTTTTGTTAATGAATAACAAAATAACAGTAATAATAACTATAATGATGATAATAACAATAATAATACAAACGGTAAAAAACAGTAATGATAATAACAACAATGATAATAGTTATTATCATTATAACAACACAATTAATAATAATAATCATAATAATAATAATAAAAATAATAATAATAATAATATATAATAATAATAATGATTAACATAAAAGAATGATAATAACAGTAATATCGATAGCAATAACGAATAATAAATAATAATAATATAACAATAAAAATATATAATAATATAAAATAATAATAATAATAAATAATAATAATAATAATAATAATAATAATAATAATAACAATAATAATAATAATAACAACAACAACAAATAATAATAATACCAGCAAAAATAATAACGCAAATAACAGCAACAAAAATGAATTCACATTTCACACTCCACTTCTTCACCTGACGTCAGTTACAAGCTGCCACATGTCTTATTGATAACACAAATAAAGCGAACAAGAGCAAAACTAAGTATACCATATAGGAAAAAATATATACCATTTTCTTGCTAAAGCGACGTCATTCGAAATAACTTTTAGCAAAGAGCGAGTGTGAATAAGTGTGCAAATAATGGCTTAAAAACATGAGTATGAGTGAACGGTGAATAAACATGCATACGCAGTGAAAAGGAAATAGAGAAAGGGAGTGAAAATGAGGAAGGGAGGGAAGGAGGATGGGAGAGAAGGAGAGGGAGGGAGCATGGGAGAGGAGGAGTGGGTGAGGGAGAGGGAGGGAGAGGGGGAAGGGGGAGGGGAAGGGAAGGAGGGAGGGAGGGAGGAAGGGAAGGAGGGAGGGAGGGAGGAAGGGAGGAGAGAGAGAGAGAGAGAGAGAGAGAGAGAGAGAGAGAGAGAGGAGAGAGAGAGAGAAGAGAGAGAGAGAGAGAGAGAGAGAGAAAAGTGAGAGAGAGAGAGAGAGAGAGAGAGAGAGAGAGAGAGAGAGAGAGAGAAGAGAGAGAGCACAGAGAGGGGGGGGACCAACAGTGATTAATTCTCATATCAATTGTAATTCCTCTCTACATCAACACGTTTACCCCACCCTCCACCTCTCCCTCAAACTCCACCTTTCGTTCCCTCTCCCTCCTTCCTCCCTTTCCCTTCTCCATATCTCTTCTTCCCTCCTCTCCACCTCATTGTGGGGGACACCTCCACTGTCTCCCTCAATACCTCTCCTTCCCTTCTCTCCCTTTCTCCACTACTCCCTTCCTCCTCCCCCTCCTCCCATGCACACCGTATCCCTCCAAGCCCTCCTCTACTCCTTCCCTTCCTCCTTCGCTCCTCTCCACTTCCCTTTCCTTCCACCATTCCCTCCCCTCCTTCGATAATACAGCAAATGAAATGAAAATGTGACAAGCGTAACTACAACAATTACAATACAAGAGTAACTAGAAGCATTCAGAGAGCGCATACATCCGCCGAGACAATAAAGGCCGCTGATGCAATAAAAACATTCACACTTAAAAAATTCATCAAAATCATCTTACTCAAGTACAACATGTGACATCCGTAAACATAATCTCCTTTGTGGAGGGAAGGCAACAGGAGCAATGATGCAATAATTTAAAAAAATCCTGGATCCGGATCACGATCTGGATCACCACCAAAATTTGTTGGAATCTAAGTTAGGTTATGACTCACCTCTGGTAAAAATTTCAGAAAAATCTCTTCATAACTTTTTTTCAGTTATCTTGCTAACCAACTAACAAACAAACTAACCAACGCGACCGAAAACATAACCTGGATCCATGAGGGAGGTAAAATTAATAAAATCCGAATATTACGAATTAAACGAAAAGTAAAAAAAGGGAAGAGAAATCCATACAGTAAAAGTTAAAACGGAAAGTAAAACAGTGTGTAAAGATAAAACAAAATAGGAAGAGTTGGCCAATAACTGTGACGTCCGAGCACACGTGAAAAAATACTGAAAATGATACTGAACTATTTATAGTTTTATAATGGAGAAGAGAGGAGAGAGAGAGAGAGAGAGAGGAGAGAGAGAGAGAGCAGAGAGGAGACGAGAGAGAGAGAGAGAGAGAGAGGAGAGAGAGAGAGGATGAAGAGAGAGGAGAGAGTAGAAGAGAGAGAGAGTGCGAGAGAGAGAGAGAGAGACGAGAGAGAGCAGGGAGAGAGGAGAAAGGGAAGAGGAGAGGCGAGAGAGAGAGAGAGAGAGAGGAGAGATGGAGAGAGAAGGAGGAGACGGAGAGAGACGAGATGAGAGATGAGAGGAGAGGAGGAGGAGGAGGGAAGAGAGAGTGGCAGAGAGAGTGAGTGCTGAGGGCAGAGGAGAGATGAGAGGGGAGAGTGAAAGAAGAGAGAGGGGAGAGAGAGGAGGAAAGAAAGGAGAACGACGGAGAGAGAGTGGAGAAGATAGAGGGAGAAGGAGGGCGAGAGAAGGAGAGAGAGAGA
>NW_020869027.1:343693-346193 GCF_003789085.1 Penaeus vannamei | reverse complement strand
ATGTGTGGTATATATATATATATATATATATATATATATATATATGAGAGAGAGAGAGAGAGAGAGAGAGAGAGAGAGAGAGAGAGAGAGAGGAGAGAAGAAGGGAAAAGGAAAGAGAGAAAGAGGAAACGCATATATATCAACACACACACACACACGAAGCAAAAAGCACGCAGACACAAAGGTAAATACAGGTATATCCATGCCCCCAGACACACACACACACACACATTGTATTTAAGCAACCAGCTGACTGAATGAGCTCTCCCACTCCCGCCCGTGCGCCCACGCCCTTCCCCCGCCCAATGAGACCAAGAAGGGAACATGGCGTGTCGCTTTTCTCTAAGTAGTCGCGGTAATTCCTCACGTTACACAAATCGAAAGAATGACACACGACTTTTGGACAGTAAATCTCGTTTTAAAACTGCATCATTACCGCCCATAAAGACTGAGTTACGACACCGAACAATGTGCGGCGACATTTCACGTCTACATTAATCTAAGTATTTCATATACACCTGACTTTACTGACGAATTCTCCGGCTGTTGTTATTATTTGTATTATGATTTATTTAGCCCGGCCGAGTCAGCGGTATCAATAATTCCTCCCGCCACGAGGAGAATGTTCGCGAAGAATACAAGGCATTTCGGACGCAATAACAAGGTGTCCGCAGAGCAATGGGCCGATGGATGAGATCTTTGGGCTTTCCCCTCTTCCTTATATCCATCAAGGATTAACCCAGTTTTTCTTTCTTGTCCACCAAACGCTGCCATTCCTTTTCCTTACTGTCTGATCCACCAAGTCCTAGATTCCTCCCCTTTCATCCTCATCCACCAATGTCTAAAAAAAATCCCTCCTTTCTTATCCACCAATATCTAAGATACTTCTGAACATCCTCTCATCTACCTAGAACATATCCCCCCTTCGTTATCCACCAAAGGTTATGACATATCCTTTTCCTTTAACCACCAATTGCTTGAACGATTAAACTAGCAAACAGGCGGTGATAACGACCTGTTCCTCTGTCGGCGCGAGTGTAATAGAGTTAATTAAAAACAAAGAAAGCAGTTTCGTAACAAGGGGTCGAAGGCGGTGCGGGCGTCGCGTCTGGAATGTTTGAGGGGAATCGATGCTGCCTTTAAACACTGGCATTAGGGCGCGATCGTGGCATAGACGGTCTTTTTTTCTATTTCTTTATTTTTTATATTCTCTCTCTCTCTCTCTCTCTCTCTTTAGTTTCTATGTTTTCTATCCTTTGTTTCATCTCTTCTTTTTTGTTATATATATATATATATATATATATATATATATATATATATATATATATATATATATATATATATATATATATATAATTTTTTTTTTTTTTTTTTTTTTATTCGTGTGTTTCTTTCTTTCTTTCTTCTCTCTCTCTCTTTAGTTTCTATGTTTTCTATCCTTTGTTTCATCTCTTCTTTGTTTGTTTTGTTTTCTCTCATTCCTTCTATTTTTGTCCTTGATTTCTTTTATCTTTATTACTGTGCACACGATTTTTTATTAGTATTGTTTACTGGCGATTTGAAGACTAAATACAAATACACTGTGTTGCTTTTCCATCGAATCGGTAAATGAAAAGGAGAAGAAAGAAGAGAGAGAGAGAGAGAGAGAGAAGAGAGATCGAAGAGAGAGAGAGAGAGAGAAGAGTAGAGAGAGAAGAGAGAGAGGAGAGAGAGAGAGAAGCGAGAAGAGACGAGAGGAGGGGAGAGGAGAGAAAGAGAAGAGAGAAGATCGAAGAGAGGGAGAGAAGGGAGAGAGAGAAAGAGAGAGAGAGAAGAGACGAGAGAGGAGACGGGACGTAGAGAGACAAATGAAGACGAGAGCGAAAGAGGGGGAGAGAAAGAGAAAGAAAGAAGAGAATGATCGAAAGAGAGAGAGAGAGAGAGAGAGAGAGAATAGAGAGAGATCGAGAGAGAAGAGAAAGAGAAGATGAGAGAAGAATCGAAAGAGGGGTGAGAGAGAAAGAGAGAGAGAGAGAGAGAGAGAGCAATCGAAAAGAGAGAGAATCGAAAAGAGAGAAGAGAGAGAGAGAGAGAGAGAGAGAGAGAGAGAGAGAGAGAGAGAGAGAAGAGAGAAGAAAATGAGAGAGACGAAAGGAGAGAAAGAGGGAGCTCGAATAGAAAAAGAGATAGAAGAGGATATCGAAAGAGAAAGAGAGAGAAGAGAGACGAAGAGATCGATGCCGAAGACACAAAAAGAGAAAAGAAAGAAAGAAATCGAGAGAGAAATTAAAGAGAGAATCGAAAAAAGAGAAAGAAAAGAAAGAAATCGAAAAGGAAAGACTTGAAAGAGACAGAATCGAAAAAGCAGGAAGAAAGAAAGAAAAGCGGAGAATAAAGAGAGAAATCGAAATTCAGACTTGCAATACACGAAAGAGAGTGAAGAAAGATAAGAATGACGAAAGCGAGAAACATTGATAAGTACTAAAGAGAATCGATCCGGTACCGCTTGTCAAATTACATA
>NW_020869027.1:331193-338693 GCF_003789085.1 Penaeus vannamei | reverse complement strand
ATTCTAGAAGCGGAACGATAAAACAAAGACAGGTATGGGGGAAGAGGAAATTTCGAAATGTCGCTAAGGCTGTTTATCGTGCTTCGACAACAGGATTCTCAGCTCTAGTGATTCAGCGGATTAATCCCAGAGAACCTTAGGCCTGGAAAGGATTCACTGGCAAAAAAGGAGAGGGTTAGTACCGGAAACTGTAATTGGCGCACTATTATGATCTTGTTTTGTAATTACCTCCTGCTTGTTCAGGTAATAGCTCTAATGACCAATTTGTTATTTGTGCAGCCTTGCCTAACTGTCTGCGTATTCTTTATTTATCTTTTTTATCTTATCTTTATTTCCTCAAAGCAATCTTCTTCAATTGTAAAAGCAGATAAGACGGAGATTTCAAAGTCCTTTACTCATGTCAGCTGGCTTGAAAGCATAACATAAATAAATGAAATTTCTTTCAAAGAAGCAGGTAAGTAAAACAAGACTAAGCACCTGTTTATCTTAATTCGGTTTACATGTAACAAAACTATGAGCAGTTTATGGTCGCTACTTGGCTGAGTGATATTATAAATGAGAAAAGTAGATTTAGTTTGTGCTCGTATTAAATTCTTTAATGGAACATATATACAATTACAACTTCGAATTTACACACACACACACACACACAAACACACGCGCAAACACACACAGTATCCAAAAAAAAAAGAAGAAAACGATGAATTATAAGTAATAACTAAAAGATGATATAAATGAGACCAATTACAGAATAATCTCACTAAGCATGCATATATCTAAATGCTTTTTTAATGGACGAAAAGTTTTAAAGAAAGGTAAATAAAAACACTACATACTACCTCAGGAATCTCAATCTGTGATATACCATCATAATATAAGCAACAAGGACAATAATAATAACAATAATAATAATAATGATAATAATAATAATAATAATAATAGGGAAAATAATAATAACAACAATAACAACCATAGCCATCATAATCATAATGATAATAACAATCATAATAATAATAACAATTATATTCATTCTAATCATAATACTAATACCAATACAAATAACACTAACAATACCCAACAAAACAGCAAAATCGAAATAATAACAACCCTCCAAAAGAGAGAATAAGAAAAAAACGACTAAAACGAACGAGCAATCAGGATAACGCCCGAAACGAGGACGATACTCCATTGTCCTTAATTCCCTCAAGGACGACCTACTAAAATACTTTCCAGCGACGAACGACTCCACCGACGGCTAAGGAAGACTTCACTCTGGCGAGAGGCCGGATAAAGACGATAATGGCCGATTCCGTCATAGTTTTCTTCTCTTTTTTCCGGACCTCGTCTCTTCTTGGAACCCTTTGATGACTGGCCGTTAATAAGGATGGTTGTAATCAAAGGCAATTGGTACTAATTAAAGCTCATTATTTCACGCTCACCTAATTGGGGCCATTACGGGAGGCAGGGACTATAATGCCAACGGGAAAAGTGCATAGAGGACATGCTAACGTGGCGAGGCTAGGGTAAAAACGCCCTTACAGGTTCCAGACATAGTGGCGTGGGTAGGCCCGTTCGTCTGTCTTTTTTCCCCTTGGCGTCGTGAGTCAAAATCTATATAAAGGAAAGCCATGGATGCTAAAAACACGAAGAAGTCAGAGGCCTTTGCTAATCTCGAGATCGAAGTAGTATTGTAAAATTTAGCTCGAAAAGGGAGAGAGAGAGAAAGAGAGAAAGAGAGAAAGAGAGAAGAGAGAAAGAGAGAGAGAGAGAGAGAGAGAGAGAGAGAGAGAGAGAGAGAGAGAGAGAGAGAGAGAGAGAGAGAGAGAGAGAGAGAGAGAGAGAGAGAGAGAGAGAAAAGAGAGGAGTAAGGAGAGAGAATAGAGTAGATAGCAAGAGGCAGAAAGAAAAGAGAAGACCATTTAAACAGATTTCATGGGAAGGAAAATGGGTCACAAGGAGAAGAAGAAAGCAAAAGCCAAGAAGAAACAGGAGGACAGAGTGGCGGAGGACAAGGGCAAAAAGATAGAAGAAAAATAAAAACAATAACTGATATGTACCTAAAAATCCAACTTAACATACAAACCTAGTATCCACCCTCCTCGCCTCCCCCCCTGAACCCCCTACCCTCACCCCCACCCCCACCCCCACCCCCTACCCAACCCCACACCTGCCGCCTCCCCGAAGACTCTCTCTCTCTTCTCAAGACGTTCCAGAAGCGTACCCGAGAGGAGACGGACGCCTGGCCATAACTAATTACTAATAACCACGTGCTTTGCTCTCCCGAAATCACCATAAACTCCCCGGCGACAGATGATTGGGTCCCGGAGGAGGCTGGAGGGGGAGGGGGGGGGGGAGGGAGGGAAGATGCTTCCTTCCTTCCTTCCTTCCTTCCTTCCTTCCTTCTTTGCTTCCTTCTCTCGCGTCTTCCGAGGTTCATTAAGACGTTGGGCGAAGCGGGAGGGAGATCGTGGGACGAAGGAGGAAGGAGGAAGGAGGACGGACGAAGGATAAAAAAGGAAGAGCGAAGGAAGGATGGCCAGGCAGAAAGCAGCTTCGAAATCGCCACCCCACGTTATCAGGAGGACTTCCGGTTCGCAATGGGGGGGGGGGGTGAGAGAGGGGGAGGGGGAGGGATAGGTGGTGGAGAGAGGGAGGAAGGGAAAGAGGAAGGTGGAGAATGGGAGGTATGGAAAACGGGAATATGGGGGGCGGGGATGGAAAAATATGGGAGCGGAGGTATGGTGATGGAGAGAGAGGGAGAGACGGAGAATGGGGGAGAGATGGCAAAAAACGAAAAGTGTGGGGGTGAAGTAGGGGAAAAAGGAGAGGGGAAGGGAAAAGTAAGATATAAAGGGGGTGATGAAAAGAAGAGAAGAGACAGAGTGGGGGTGATGGAGAGAGGGAGAGGGGGGGGGGAGAGGAGGACGGGAACTAGATATCGAGGATTTTTCATTCGTATCGTAACAGAAATCAGAGAGAGGGGGAGAGGGAGTAGAGAGGGAAGGGAAAAGTCACACAAAAGAACAAAAGAGAAATAGAGGAAAACAAAGAACCTACATATACGGCCTTCTTTACACTCTTCGGCTACGAAGCTGTTAATCAGTGTACTAAAAACAACAAGGAATAGGCCTATCGCGTTTAGGTAGACCAAAGATAAATTAGAAGGAATAAAAAAAAAAAAAAAAAAAAAAAAAAAAAAAAACAGGTAGCTACACCCATATACACTCATTTCCTAACGCGTATTCCATGAGTAATGACAATATATCATAGCATTACTTTCGAAGATTTGATACCCTGTCGCCGGATATGAACCTTTTAACACGTTTCTTTCCCACTGCTTTAGGCCAAACATCCTCTTTTTAAACAGAGAGGGAGAGAGGGAGGACAGGAGGAAGGGAGAGGGAGGGGAGGGAGAGAGGGAGGAAGAGGGAGAGAGGGAGGAGAGGGAGAGAGGGAGGGGAAGGAGGACAGGAGGAGGGAAGGAGGGAGGGAGGAGGGAGGAGGGAGGAGGGAGGAGGGAGGAGGGAGGAGGAGGAGAGAGAGAGAGAGAGAGAGAGAGAGAGAGAGAGAGAGAGAGAGAGAGAGAGAGAGAGAGGAGAGAGAGAATAGATAGATAGAGAGAGAGAGAGAGAGAGAGAGAGAGAGAGAGAGAGAGAGAGAGAGAGAGAGAGAGAGAGAGAGAGAAGAGAGAGAGAGAGAGAGAGCAGATCAGGAGAACACAAAAAGAACGGAAGTCCGCCTTTTCGTTATAAATTATTTGGCCGATGTTATATCTCGGTAGGCCTTCCAGGTAGAATTAATTACAGCGCAAGTGTGAAACGGTTTGTTTGGAGTAACCCCTGACACCCCTACCCTTACCCCTCTCCCTGCCCTACTCCAACCCTTATCCCTTCTCTTGTCCCCCTACCCTTCTATCACCCCTACTCCTTTAGCCCTTACT
This sequence comes from Penaeus vannamei, assembly GCF_003789085.1. Lineage (NCBI taxonomy): Eukaryota > Metazoa > Arthropoda > Malacostraca > Decapoda > Penaeidae > Penaeus > Penaeus vannamei. The sequence goes on along the minus strand of NW_020869027.1, from coordinate 334,753 downwards.
CCCTACTACCCCCAACCCCTTACTCTCCCCTACATACCCCTAACCCCCTATACCCTCTACTTCCAACCCCCTACTCCCCTAACCCCCCAACCCCCTACCCCCATACCTCCTATACAACCCCCTCCAAGCCTCGAGATACACAGAGCCAACAGAAAGTATATACACAACGTCTGCGAGTGTGTCTGGGAGGTGTAAATTATGAACACGAAGGAGGGAGGAGGGGGAAGGAGGAGGACGGGGAGGAGGGGAAGAGGGGGGAAGGAAGAGGAGGGAGGGAGAGAGGAAGAACGGGGAAGGAGGTAGGAGGGAGAAAGAGAGGGAGGGAGGTAGGAGGAGGGAGAAGGAGAGGGGAAGGAGAGGGAGGAGGGAGGAGGGAGGAGAGGGAGGGAGGGAGGTAGAGGAGAGGGAGGAAGGGAGGGAGAAGGAGAGGGAGGGAGGGAGGGAGAGAGGGTGGAGAAGGGGAGAGGAGGGAGGGAGAGAGAGAGAGAGAGAGAGAGAGAGAGAGAGAGAGAGAGAGAGAGAGAGAGAGAGAGAGAGAGAGAAGAGAGAGAGAGAGAGAGGAGAGAGAGAGAAGAGAGAGAGAGAGAGAGAGACAGAGAGACAGAGGGGGAAAGCGGTAGGAGGGGAAAGTGGGGGAGGGGGAGGGGGAAGGGGGAGGTGTAGATAGGGGATGAGAGGGATGGAGAGGTTTTAAAGAGGGAATGGGGTATTTGGAAGAGAAGGGAAGGGGGGAGGAGGGAACAGGTGTGGAGTCGGGGAGGTATTTGAGGGAGGGGGGAGTTGAGGCAAAAAAAAAAAAAAAAAAAAAAAAAAAAAAAAAAAAAAAAAAAGAGCCGAAGGAGAAACACAACGAAGAAAATAATAATAATCATAACCTTCCATTATTGCGAAATGTATGATATAATTATTCAAACCTTAATCCCCACGGACTGACGAGCGAAATGCCCCCCCCCACCTCGCCCCATCCCCCCGGTCCGTCATGCGATTCCGTAGAATGAACCAAAAGGGAGAGAAAGGGGGTAAAGGGGGAAGACAAGGGGGGAGGGGGTAAATGGGGAGTAGTGTAAGGGGGAGAGGGGAGGAGTACAAGAAGGAAAGTGTAAAGAGGGGGGGAATAAATAAAACACACAAGGAAACCACGGGGATATTTGAAACGGAAAGGGAGGTGGGGGAGAAGAAGAAGCGGATTAAGGAGGATAAGGAAAGGCGTAAAAAAAAAAAAAGGAAGAGGAAGGGATGAAGAAAAAGAGAAGGAGGAGAGGGAAGGAAGGTGGACTAACGGAAAGGGGACGGAGGGAGGTGGGGGGGGGGGGAGCAGCATCACCACGCGTCTGAGGTTGTAAATGAAATAAAAATATCTCCAAACACAGTTATACACATGACTAACTGCTGCTCTAATGGCCTCCCCGCATTGAAAATTATGTCCCGCGGAAGTTGGGCGACACAGGCGAACTTTTCTGCGAGTGTCATATATCTGAGAGAGCGTGAATAGAGAGAGAGAGAGAGAGAGAGAGAGAGAGAGAGAGAGAGAGAGAGAGAGAGAGAGAGAGAGAGAGAGAGAGAGAGAGAGAGAGAGAGAGAGAGAGAGAGAGAGAGCGAGAATGAGAGAGAGAGAGAGAGAGAGAGAGAGAGAGAGAGAGAGAGAGAGAGAGAGAGAGAGAGAGAGAGAGAGAGAGAGAGAGAGAGAGAGAGAAAGAGAAAGAGAAGAGAAAGAGAGAGAAAGAGAAAGAGAAGAGAAAGAGAAAGAAAGAGAAAGAGAAAGAAAGAGAGAGAGAGAGAGAGAGAGAGAGAGAGCGAAAAAAGAAAATACGAGAAAAAAAAATACAAATACATGTACACACGACAAGCCTTCGTTTATTTATTTACATCACGAAAATAAAACCTTGCAGAAAATATACACACTTCGTGAAAACGTATACACGAGGCGCCTCTAATTCTTTGCATGTTAACAACACCTCTGGATTGCTGTTCAGGCTTTAACGTCCCAGCACGACAGTTAATCTGTTCTGATGAGGGTTCCACGGCCCCCTTCCTGTTCTCTATTAATTCTCTTTCTCTCGGTCTCTCTCACTCTCTCTCTTCTCTCTCTCTTCTCTCTCTCTTCTCTCTTCTCTCTCTCTCTCTCTCTCTCTCTCTCTCTCTCTCTCTCTCTCTCTCTCTCTCTATCTATCTACTTTCTCACTCTCTTCACTCTTTCTCTCTCTCTCTCTCCACCCACCCTCTCTCTCTCTCTCTCTCTCTCTCTTCTCTCTCTCTCTCTCTCTCTCCTCTCTCTCTCTCTCTCTCTCTCTCTCTCTCTCTCTCTCTCTCTCTCTCTCATCAATAATAAAAATAGATAGGTTATGTACGTGTGTCTTCCTTTATATAACAATGTCTCTTGGTCAACATCTGATTTTCTTTCTCCGTCAATAAGTCACATAATAATAACCTCCTTCTGTGAGAAAAAAAAAATACATTTGATATTCATGTTTTATCATCTTTATTAGCAAAACAAAGCTGTCCACACCCGGGTCAATATCCGATGCTTTCGGGATGACGCAAAAGTATAATAAAATGAAGTGCAAACATATGTAAGGAAATTAGAACCTCACAATGCTTTACGACGTTACGGAGGTCGGGATCGTGAGCGTGATGACGCAATGTTCACCTGAAATGACATCCAGAGAGACAGGATGAGAACGAGGTCACTATCAGCACTGACCTCTTGTGGCAAGCGGAAAGGCAGGGGAAGGACAAGGTTACGAAGCAGAAGTGACCGCCTGGGACAATCAGAAAGGATAGAGAGAGAGAGGACGAATTCATTAAAAAAGTGTTGACCTTATTGGGAAAAGGTCAAGGGCAGGAAAAAGCACAGGTCAATAAAATGCGCCAGCTTGATATGACAGGGAGAAGGGTCAGAATACAGACGAGGTCACTACATGACCTCCTGTGCCATGAACAGCAAAAAAAAGAAAGATCACTTAGCAACTTTGACCTCTTATGACATGCCGCATAACATGCCAATGATAACTAGGTTCCAACACCGCGCTGACCTTCGACAAATAAATCACAGGATAACTATGACGTCAAATAAAAAACGCTGACTCCCTGTGACAAGCAAAATTGCCCGACGATAAGGACAAAGTTCACAAGGTAAGAGTACTGACCGGGAGAAAGGTCAAGCGGGGTCGGACTTTCTGAACCCGAAGACTCATTCCGTCGGCTTGGAGTCACGCGAGGTCATGGCCTAATTACCTTAATCTCCGCCATTAATTACCCCCGGCACACACTCATCAAGGTGCCGAAGTTGCCGGCGAGTTGTGTTGGCGCCTTCTTTCTTTTTCGCTTATCGTAGCTTATCTTTGTCATTTCTGATTGACTTGTTTCTATTTTCGCTCTCGCTGTCACTTCTTTTTCTTTTTGTTCTTCTTCCGTGTCTATTTTCTCCGTTATTCTTCCTTCTTCTCTATTCCACTCGAATTCGATTTTTATTTTGCTCGGTTTCTATGTCTCTCTCTCTCTCTCTCTCTCTCTCTCTCTCTCTCTCTCTCTCTCTCTCTCTCTCTCTCTCTCTCTCTCTC
>NW_020869027.1:313693-326193 GCF_003789085.1 Penaeus vannamei | reverse complement strand
CTTAAAAACAGATCCGTAAACTAACAAATTCTCACAACACGAGATATGTAAACAAGAAAAAAAGTTCGTTATTCTATGGTCACTCCTAATACCTTTGTGTATATATTAAATTCAAATCAAATCCTAATTCAGATTTTCACGCATCTGCACACTCACATGCAGACACATTAAGGCACATACATACATATACATACACACACACACACACACACACACACACACACACACACACACACACACACACACACACACACACACACACACACACGACGCATTCACACACCACACATACATGTACACATACATGCACACACAAACACACAACAATACAAATAACTTCGCATGACCTAAAATATCTCCCCCCCACCCCCACCCCCAAAAAAAAAATTACGGAGCACCCACGAAATAATAAAAAGAATAAAACGAGTAAAAAAACAAACACCCCTGCTTGCGTCATCCCATCAAGCAAACGACGCGATACACTCGACGACGACCTGAGACGCAACGACGTGCACCGAAGGAAGACACGTCACCTTCCCCCACCTCCCGCTTTTCCGAATTCAAATATGGAGGGGGGAGTCGGGGGCTACAGGGTGGGTGGGAAGAGAAGAAGGAGGTGGGGAGGTTCTAAACACTCGCAAAATTTGAGGAGAGTGAAAATAAAAGATGATAATAAATATGAATTCAAGATGGGGATATTTTGGAGGTGGGGGGCAGGGGGTATGAGGGTTTTCAGAAGGCAGGGATATGATAAAAAAATAATTAGCAGGAACACTTTAAAGATCAGTAATAATATCATATACTACTAACAGCCTACTGCAAACAATAATGACAGTATTTATAATAAAATAATAATAACAATGATATAGATGATTATGATGATGATGATGATGATGATGATGATGATGATGATGATGATTGATGATGATAACTGATAATGATTAACAAAAAATAAACAATAAAATAAACATTAATTATAATATAAAAAACACACGATATCATCAACAACAACAACAATAAAATAAACCAATAAAAGGAAAAAAAATAAAACTCCCAGTGAGAAAGTTGTGAGACGTGACACCTCCCGAGATTAGGAAGCGACGAGGGATGCTGGTGACGTGACCCGGCGATTTATCGTGACGAGGTGTTCACGTCTTCGAGATGAAACGACGGAATCTCACGGGGGACGAGGGGACAGGAAGGGGAAAGGAGGGTAAAGGAGGGTGGATAGGGGAGGGACGAGGGGAGGAGAGGGTGGGTAGAGGGGGAAGGGGAGGAGAGGATTGGGTAGAGGAGGGGAAGGGGAGGGGAAGATGGATAGGGGGACGAGACGGAGGGGAGGAGAGAGGGTGGTAGGGGATGGGGAGGGTAAGAGAGGGTGAATGGGGAGGAGATGGGGAGGAGAAGCGTGGAAAGGGAGGGGAGGGAGGAAACGATGGGATAGGGCGAGGGACGAGGGGAGGGAGAAGGTGGGTTAGGTGGCAGGGGGGAGGGAAGAGAGGGGTGGCTACGGGGACGAGGGAAGAGAAGGTGGATGGGGAAGGACGAGGGGATGAGAGGGTGGGTAGGGATGGGGAGGGGAAGAGGGGTGGGATGGGGAGGGAGATGGTGGATAGGGGAGGAGAAGGTGGGTAAAGGGAGGGGGAGGGAGGAGAAGAGGATAGGGGAGGGACGAAGGGGAGGAGAAGGGTGGGGTAGGGTGGATGGGGAGAAGAGATGGGGGAAGTGAGGGGATGGGGACAGGAGGAGAAAAGGGTGGATAGGTCAGGGACGAGGGGAAGAGAAAGTGGGTAGGCCAGGGACGAGGGGCAGGAAGAACGGAGGGGGAGACAGAAGAATTAACAAAAAAGAAAAGGAAATAAATAAAGGTCAGAAGCAAAACAGAAGAAGAAAGAGTAAGGGAAAAAAAACACTACACACAAAACTAAATTTTCCTTCTCTTTTTCTCATATACGAAGTCAATGACATCCACATCAGAAAAAAACAGCTGCTGACGATTCGTTTCCTATCACTAACATTCGTAACATGATTAATAAAAAATGAATAATGGCAGATAATCCGTGCGACTGCCAGATATTAAAATAACGGTTTAAATATATGAAAAAAAGTCACAAACTTCACAAACTACACATGACAAATATGATGACGCAGATAATAATAACCTGAGTAATGAATCAAAAGTCAAAATAATTTATGGGTAAAACAGGGAGAGAGGGAGGAGAAGGAGAAGGAGAGGAGAAGGAGAGGAAGAGGGAGAGATGGAGAGGGGAGAAGAGGGAGAGGGAGAGGGAGAGAGGAGAGGAGAGAGAGAGAAGAGAGAAGAGAAAGAGAAAGAGAGAGAGAGAGAGAAGAGAGAGAGAGAGAGAGAGAGAGAGAGAGAGAGAGAGAGAGAGAGAGAGAGAGAGAGAGAGAGAGAGAGAGAGAGAAGAGAGAGAGAGAGAGAAAGAGAAGAGAAAGAGAGAAGAGAAGAGAGAAAGAGAAAAGAAAGAAGAGAAAGAAGAAAGAAAGAGAAGAGAGAGAAGAGAGAGAGAGAGAGAGAGAGAGAGAGAAGAGGAGAGAAGAGAGAGAGAGAGAGAGAGAGAGAGAGAGAGAGAGAGAGAGAGAGAGAAGAGAGAGAGAGAGAGAGAGAGAGAGAGAGAAAGAGCAAATACAAACAGAGAAGAAAAAAAGGAAGGACAGCAAGTCAAAATGAAAGAAACAGGAAAAAAGGAAGAAAATCAAGAACTGCGGAAGGGCGATAAAAAGGAAGATAAGAGAGGAGAGAAAGAAAGAAAAATAAGAGAGACAGAGCAAAAAGAAAGAAAAAAAGGGGAGGGAGATGAGACCCAGAATAAGAGAAAGAGCAAAAATTGGAGTGAAAAAGAAGTAAGGAAGAGGAAGAAAAAGAAAAGTAAGCGAGAAAAAGAGAGAAAAAAAAGAAACCTATATAACCCTTCCCAATACCCATGAAAAACGAAGTAAAAAGAAAGAAAAAAAATCCCTAAACCGAACCAAACCCCTTCCTCCCACCCCCTACCCCCTACCCTCACCGTACCCCCTCAAAAAAAAAAAAAAAAAAAAAAAAAAAAAAAAGCCTCCAAACATGAATTTCTGGTCGACCGATGAAGCCAGTAATGAGAAACCCAGAAGTTCCCGGCGCCCGCGTGGTGACAGATGGCACAGGCAGGTGGTTTGGCTCGACCACGTACATAGACGCGCTCAAAACTTCGGTCAGCTGGCATGAGGGTACCAGCTGCCATGCGACATCTAAAGGGGGGTGAGGGAGGAGGGAGGGGGAAGGGGGTGGGAAGGGAGGAGGGAGGAGGGGGAAAGGGGAATGGGGAGGGAGGAGGGAGGGGGAAGGGGGAAAGGGGATGGGAGGGAGAAGGGAGGGGGTGGGGGTGGGAGGAGGGAAGGGGAAGGGGGGGAGTGTTAGGGAGGAGGGAGGGGAAGGGGAGGGAGGAGGAGGGAGGGACCTTTTAGGGGGGAAAGGGGAGGGGGCGGGGGAGTCTAGCACCTTTGAAGAAGACGAAGAAAAAAAAAAAGCTGAAAAGGGTGAAAAAAACAGATAGGGAAGACGTAAATAAATCTGAGATGAGAGGAATAAAGAAAAAAAAATAGACAGATAACAAATAAAGAATAAAATTGGTTAAAACGGAGAAGACCGAATATGACCTAAAGGCTGCGAACTCTCCAGGAAAAAAAATAATAAACAATACAGCAGAAATGACAAACCAGTCATAATAATATTTGATAATCGAAGGACCACTTTTTGAATATATCACGAGCGACGGCGTAAAAAAAAAAGTTCAATGTGCGAGTGACGGGATTAAATACACACTCATCCAATTCATCATTTGCACGCGCGCGCTTAATAATAATGCTGATGTTGCGCTATAAGGGGGTCGCCGAGTATGCTGCGGAATACGGGTTTTATGTGCCATGGGGAGGAGGGGAAGGGAGGGAAGAGGGGAAGAGGAGGAGGAGGTGGGAGAAGGGGAAAGGGGAAGAAGGAGGGGGAAGAGGAGGAAATGGGGAGAGGGAGGGGAAGGGAAGATGGGATAGGAAGAGGGAGGGGAAGAAGGGAGAAGGGGAGATTATGGGGGGAAGGGGGAGGAAAATGGGGGAGAGGGGACAGGGGGAGGGTAATGGGGAAAACGGGGAGTGAAAGAAGGGACGGGGGCGATAATGGGGAAAGGGGGAGGGGAAAAAGGGACAGGGGGAGAAGTATACAGGTAGGGAAGAGGAGGAGGACGACATAAAAGAGGAGGAGGAGGAGGCAGGGGGGAGAGGGGAAGAAGCGAGCATGAATACCATCAAGAGCAGCAGGGCAAATATCATTATTGATGAATGTTGCCCATTTTTGCTCCCTAATCGTTGAGCCAAAGTCATTTTTTGTACAAAGCGAACAATGTTGCAGCGAGAAAGAGAATGTTTTAAAAGAAGAAATACTGCAAAATTGAACGGAGTCGTAGAAATGAATCATTGGTAGTGAACGACTGAACGAGCCAGGGTCTGTGAAAAAAAATGTAGTATGACAGAAAGAGACAAATGGACAGATAGACAGAGAGATAGATAAATAGATAGACATAGAAGAAGAAGAAGACAAGAAGAGAGAAGAGAGAGAGAGAGAGAGAGAGAGAGAGAGAGAGAGAAGAGAGAGAGAGAGAGAGAGAGAGAGAGAGAGAGAGAGAGAGAGGAGAAAAGAGAGATGGAATGAAGTAACACTGACAGACATACACACAAACGAGATACATAGAGAAAGCAGAGAACAGAGAGAGAGAGAGAGAGAGAGAGAGAGAGAGAGAGAGAGAGAGAGAGAGAGAGAGAGAGAGAGAGAGAGAGAGAGAGAGGGAGAGACAGAGAGAGAGAGAGAAGAGAGAGAGAGAAGAGAGAGAGAGAGAGAGAGAGAGAGAAGAGACGAAAGAGAGAGAGAGAAAGAAAGAAAGAGAAAGAAAGAAAGAAAGAAAGAGAGAGAGAAATCTTACCCAAAACCGAAAGTACCGTTCGACACTGCCACGCCCCCGCTGAAAAAAAAGAGGGGAAGGGGGGGGGGGGGAGTGAGACCCGAGCAGCCACACCAAACACAGACGCCCAAGAACGGACAGAGAACAAGGACAAGAAGATAACTTACAAACGAAAAAAAAAGACCGAGGAAAGACTATGACGTAACAATGACGTCAAAGTCGCTGCGAACCCCAGGGCACGACCGGGCGGCGATCAGCTGGGATGCATCACAAACTCGGGCCTCGTTTTATGGGCGTGTGGGTGAAAAAAAGACTCGGTGTTTATTCACATGCGTCGGACACTCGGAGCGCCATAATCGAGGCAGCGGGATCAGCGCGCGTCACCTAATCGCCTATAATAAGTTTCCATCGAAGGGAGAGAGTTGGTGCGTGCGTGCGTGGGTGTGATTGTGCGTTTATGAAAGTACAATTATTATTAACAATTTTTATTTATTCATTATCTATTATTTATTTTCATTATTCATTTATCTATCATTTTCATTTATTAAGTTATCTATTTATTTATTTTTATTTATCTCATTTATCTATCTATTTTCATTTATTAAGTTATCTATTTATTTATTTTTATTTATCTCATTTATCTATCTATTTTCATTTATCAAGTTATCTATTTATTTATTTTTATTTATCTATGTTATTATTTTTTATCATTATATATATATATATATATAATTTTTTTTTTTTCGAGAGAGAGAGATAAAAAGACATATACGGTCCGGTCTGTTGGAATTGTGTGAGGCCGGACCCAGCGAATATTCCTTATACGGACATGCATATACACAGAGATAAATGCGTATTTATCACCCAAGACATGCATATTTCCCAGATAGATAGACAGATAAATGTATATCTAACAAATAGAAGTCAGACGGAGATGGAATTATGGACAGACTGATGGATGGATAGATAAAAAGATAAACAGACAGGTAGATAATCAGATAGATAGAAATATATAATGATAGGGTTTTAGATACCCAAATAGGTACCTAGGACACACGAAAAAAGCAAATTCGAATACACAAGCTAGTGATCTTATAAGATGATTGTTTGTCATAAGCGTTTTCCCACACAAAAGGAATGCCCCTTCCTTCTCTCTTCCTTACTTCCTTCTTTCTTTACTTCTTACTTCCTACCTTCTTTTTCTTTCTTCCTTCTCTCTTTCTCTCTTCCTTACTTCCTTCTTTCTTTACTACTTACTTCCTTCCTCTTTTTTTTCTTTTCTCCTTTCTTTCTCTCTTCCTTACTTCTTTCCTTCCTTCTTTTTTTCTTCCTTCTCTCTTCCTCATTCTTTACTTATTTCTTCCTTCCTTCTTTCTTTTTTCTTTCTTCCCTTTCTTCAAATCATCCTTTCTTAACTTTCACACACGAAACTCTCCTCCAAACGTTATTCAATATCCCTCTTTCGCACTTTGATTTATCACATTATCAATTATTCAGTCTCTTTACGTCTTACGTCACTGCAACATCAGCCTATTAACATGTCCTGTTAACATGACCACTTTTCCCCGTTTGACATGACGAACTCTTTACGAATCCACACTTCCTCTCTTCGTCCCGTTTCTGAGAACGAAGAAAAAACGGTATATGTGTTGGAGGGGGGGGGGTGAAGGAGGGATGGGGGAGGAGGGAAGGGTGGGTGAGTGAGGGGGTGGGGTGGGGGTCGAACCTACCTTTCCCTCAGTTTCTCCAACACGGCGGTAATTACCATCTCCCCCCCCCCCCCCACCCTTTCCACTCTTTGAACTTTGCCACCTCCCTTTCCTTCGCATACCCCCCCCTCTTTTTTCCTATATCCTATCCCTACTTCTAACTTTTCTCTCTCCTTCTTCTTGAATCTATCTCTAACCCATCTATTCCTCTCCTTTCCCTATCCTTCCCTTGTATCCTACCCCTCTTTCCCTCTTTTCCTGACTTTTATCCCTCTCCTTCAACCCTTCACCCTCTCCTTCAACCCTTATCCCTCTCCCCCTCTCCTTCATCTCCTCTCAACCCCTACCTCTCTACCCCCCTCTCTTTCAACCCCATCCCTTCAGTCCTTCTCCCCCTCTCCTTCATCCCTTATCCCGAAACCCCTCTCAACCCATACCCATCTCCCCCTCTCCTTCAACCCCCACCCTTCTCCCGCTCCCCTTCAACCCCCACACCTCCCCCCCTCCCCTTCAACCCCCACACCTCTCCCCCCTCTCCTTCAACCCTCGCCCCTCTCCCTCTACCCTTCAACCCCCCCTCCCCTTCAACCCCCTTCCCCCTGGCGTGGTGACGACGGTTCTCCCCAGTGTGTGTAATGGCGAGCCCAGCCAGAGAGTAATTATGGGTGGCGACGCCCTCTTGTAATCTCCCCATCTCATGCCTAATAGGGAGTGGTTAAAGCACACACCGTGTCCTAGGGGTTGTGAGGGTCAGGCCTCTCCCTCTCTCTCTTTCTGACCCTTTCTCTCAAAGAAACAAACCGAGTAAAGGAGAAGAAATCGAGGAAAGATGGAGAAACAGACGCCTTGATATTTTCCTTCCTCTCGTCTGTCTGTGGAAGCGGCCGTGCCATCGCCCGGGGCTGATCTGATTATCATAATCACGGATGCATAATTTGCCCTAAGTGTCCGTCTCCTCGTAAGTACACGGGATCCTGTGTCATTCGAACGAGGCGTTACGTAGTGTAACACGTGTAAGCCCCCGTGTATCCTTCGCGCGGGCCCGGTCCCATTAAACGGCCGAATAAAATAAAAGTTCTCCGCCGAAAATGCCGAGGCACTCCTTCCTCTCCCCCGTTTAGGACACGCACACGGCCTCTTCCTCGTCGGCGCCTCTCCCCGCCGCGCTGGCTCGCCTCAACATGCAACATTCCGGGTGAAATATCGCCTCCGTATGCGCCGACCCACACGCTGCATGGGAAGGCAATCAAACCGCGATAAAGGCACGGTGGACAGCGCGACAGATTTCCCCGTGCGTTTACGAGCGCGCAAAGGATCATTTGGCAACGACGAAGACACGTGCAACGACTGCCCACGATGATCGCCGTTCCAATCGGTTGCAACGGAGACTTAAGGTACCATATGGTTGCAAAGGTCGACGTACTGCCTGTGTTGGTGTTGCCCTGTTGATTGGATGCAGTGGCAGGTCGAGGAATGCTAATAAGACCGCATTTGTATCTCGATCTGAGAAGCGGCTATTAGCAAGTGGCGCGCGCGAGAGAGGGAGAGGGCGGCTGAGAGGGAGAGGGAGGAAGCGTGTGTGTGTGTGTGTGTGTGAGAGAGAGAGAGAGAGAGAGAGAGAAGAGAGAAGAGAGAGAGAGAGAGAGAGAGAGAGAGAGAGAGAGAGAGAGAGAGAGAGAGAGAGAGAGAGAGAGAGAGAGAAAGAAAAGGGGGTGGGGGAGTGTGTGATACAGAGAGAGAAAGAAAGAAAGAGAGAGAGAGCGCGCGATGGTCACTCGGAGAAGCACCCCGGCCTCCTCCTATACATCACCAGAGCTCTGATTTAAGCCCGAGTGTCTCTATAATTTCCCGTCTCTTCCTCCCGGGCCACAAGTAGGGCACCGAACCATTTTTTTCTCTTCCTCTCGAACAGGCGAATACGTTACGAGGGAACGGCAATTTTCCATCTCTAGCGGGGGGATCTATGGTGTGCGGAGCTATACTAAACTGTGCTCCATCACCTGTAACGTACTAATTACACTCGGAAAGTCAATCGCTGTAAATCTCGGCCGTGCACCGACGGCCCGGAGAGTCGCGCAGACAGAATGGCAAACTATACTTAAGATTCCTCTCCCCGGTATTATAATCATATCAATTTGGCCGCGGTTATTATCTCGCTAAATCATCATGCTAATGAAAGAAATGTAAAATCATACAATGAATGTACGCATAATTACATAAACAAGAGCATAATTGCCGATGCCACGCATGACTTATGCAAATTAGAATATTCCCTTTCATGAAGTCGACGCAGTGGCTTGACTACATCACAGTCATGCCAGTCCAAAATTCTTGAAAATCCGAATTTACCATTTTTATGCACACAAATCCCTCGCTCCTCCAGTGTTCTTGTGCACATCGCAATACGGCCGAAAGTCTTAAGCGCATCGTACGTTCCCGACGACGTTTCTATCAATGTGGTTTGGCAAGTTTTTCCCCCGGAGGTATAAGGGACGCGTCTTCGCGATGACAGGATTGCAGTCTTGACACGTTAATTGGTAAATTATGTTCAGCTGCTGAATAAACCGCCTAATAAATGAGCACAATTAGAAAACAGAACGTATATTCGGGCGTAATTTAAGATAATTATCTAATTAAGGATTCATTATCCGATTTTTCAAACAAGGGATTGTAATGAGACGGAGGAAAAAAGGCAGTCAAAAAACGGACGTTCCTTTTGACTGTGACACAACTCGTGATCCTGGAGAGTACGTCTTCATCTCTGCATAACGCCTCCTGTGAAACGGAGAATGGGAAGGGAGAGGGAGAGGGAGAGGTAGAGGGAGGGAGAGGGAGAGAGAGGAGAAGAGAGAGAGAGAGAGAGAGAGAGAGAGAGAGAGAGAGAGAGAGAGAGAGAGAGAGAGAGAGAGAGAGAGAGAGAGAGAGACGAGAGAGTGTATAGGGATCTTTATAGGGAAAGAGATATAGACAAATAGATAGACAGAAAGAGAGCGAAGAAGGGGTAAAAAAGGCAAAGAGACAGACAGACCAGGCCAGACCAGCCGACAAGACAACCGGAGAGGAGGAAGGAAGGAGGAAAGGCAGGCGAACGTCTTCATATGGGCAAGACAAAATCCCCAAATGACCACATATCGCGTGCTGCAAGGCTTACACTCATAACGGGTTGCATAAAAGCGGCATAACTTCGGCAATAACACCAGCTGGCTCTCCAAAGGAAAAGTTCACCTACATAAACAACTTGCGAGACGGGATTCATAGACCAAGTTTAAGACTGTCTTAAATAAGTAGCTATAGAGGGCGCATTTGCATAACAAATACACGCATTTAAATACGCACCAGAATGGTAGGGAACACATCCGTAAGGAGGGGGTGGAGGGAGAGAGGAAGGAGGGGGGGGGGGCGAGGGAAGAGAGGAGGCGAAATGGAATGGGAGGAAAGAGGGGAGGGAAAGGCGAGAAGGAAGGAAAGGGAAAGGGGGAAGGGAAGACGAGAGGGAGAGGAAGGGAAAATAGAAAGGGAGGGAGAAGGAGGCGCGAGGGAGAGAAAAGGGAAGAGGGAGACAAGGGAAAAGAGGGAAGGGGATTGTAAGAGGAGAGAGTGAGAGACAAATGGGGGTGAAAAAAAAGGGAAAGAGAGAAGAGGAGGGAAGGAGGGAGGGAGAGAGGGAGATAGATAGAGAGAGAGAGAGGGGGGGGGAGAAAGGGGAGGAGATGATAGACAAAAAAGAAAAAAAAAAAAACAGAAACGGAAAAGGGGTAAAACAAAGAAAAGGAGGGAAGCAACACACGCCTACCTTCATGTGATACCGAGTGATGTGAAAATCAAACGTGACCGTTAATGGTGCTTCTATCTTTATATTTTCTTTATCAAAACACTAAAATCTAAACACACACGTACACGCACACGCACACACACACACACACACACACACACACACACACACACACACACACACACACACACACACACACACACACACACAAATATATAGATAGATAGATATACACCTATATACAACAGACATATAGATAGATAGATTAACCATTAGTGTGTTTATGACTGCGTGTGTTTACCTACGTATAAAAATGATCCTCACCCGATACATAAATCTAATGCGAATGTGTAGGGGCTACGATTGTATATGAGTGTGTAGAGGAGGTAGTGTGTATTCACGTGGTCGTGAACACGTTGTAAAGAACACTAAAATACGCTTAATGCCGGGATCCATTGCGCGCCATTGCATCCCCATAAAGTACACTCATAATATAAATCGAACGAATAAGGCAAACAAACAAACAAAAAAAAGCGTTCGACCCTCATATTAATCCTCCTGTATATGGTTGTTCAGTGACTCCCCCCACCCCCCTAAAAACCCACAAAATAATAGCTATAACAATCCCAAGTGCAATTACATGCCTTTTCAATCGACAAAGAAGAAGAAGAAAAAAACATAATCAACTTTATAATGTACTACTTCTCCTCAATACATACTTTTCCTAAACCGCTAATCACCTTTACGACCTTTCGTTAAGGAGCTACAAGCACCCTGCTACAATCCCCCTACAATAATTTATGTTTAAGAAAATACATGAGTACGTATCCCACCCTTTCGAGTTAAGGGGAAAAAGACCTGTTAACACCACGAACAGAACATAAATCCTAAACAAAAACGAAAGAGAAGAGGCGGATATGAGGGAGAGAGTGAGAAAGGAGAAGGGAAAGAGAGAGGGAGAGGGAAAATGGAAGAAGGAAAAGGGAAAGGAAGAAGGAGAGGAAAAAGGAGGGAAGGGGAGAGGGGAAGAGAGAACGAGAGAGAGAGAGGGTAAGGGGACTTCGGAAGAATAGAAAGCATGGTCCCTCTCCTCCTCCACCTCAATACTTTTCTTTCGCTTCTATCACCACCGCTTCCAAGATTCCTTTAACCCTCCCCTCCCCTTTTCCTTTCTCTCCCCCCATTTTTACCTTCTCTTCATCTCCCTTGACGCACATCGCTTTCTTTATTTCCTTTCCTCTCCCCCCTTTCTTACCTTTTCTTCTTCTCCCTTAACACACTACCCTTCCGTAACTTCCCTTTCTCCCTTACCAACCCCATCCTCCTTACCCTTCTCCTTCAGTCTCTTCTTCTCCTCCTACATTTCCTCCTTACCCCTCTTGTTCCTTCTTCCCTGCCCTCCCATTTCTTCTTATTCTCCATTACTCTCTCTCCTTTTCCTTCTCTCTTTGCCTCCTCGCCCTCCTTCTCCTTAGCCTCTCCCCACCCTACTTCCTTCCTTTCCTCCTCCTAGTACCAACACCTCCTTCCATCTTCCTTAACCTCCCCCATCCTTTTCCCCTTATCTTCCTACCTTCTTCCCTCCCTCTTCCTTGTCTTTTCTTCATTCTCCTTAACCTCCCCTTTCCTTTCTTCCTTCCTTCCTCCTTACCCTCTCTTCCTCCGTCCTTCTCTCTTATCTTCCCTCCTTTCTCCTTCCTCTCTCTTCCTCCCTCCTTCTCCCTTACCTCCTAACCCTCCTTCCTCCTTTACTCCTTTACCTTCCCTCCTCCCTTACTCCCCCTCCCTCCCCTCCTTTACCCTCAAGCCTCCCCCAGCCCCCCCCTGCCGCTGCCGCCAGCCCGAAGCGCCCCTGGGACAGTAGTTAAGAAAGATGCTTGAAGATGTTGGCCAAGAACCCTGAAGATGTGAGGCTCTAATTACCCCTTATGAAGGCGCCAATTATCCTCATCGGAGGGACAAAGGTAAGGCCCGCGTGTCGTAAGAGAGAGTGCGTGCGTGCGTGCGTGCGTGCGTGCGTAGGTGCCGAAAGTTAGGTATGTGTTTGTGGTTCGCGTGTGTTTTTGTGTTTGT
>NW_020869027.1:306193-308693 GCF_003789085.1 Penaeus vannamei | reverse complement strand
CCCTAGGATCCTCTCACTATGGGGGGAAGGGGGTAGGAGGAGGGGGGGAGGGGATGCTTAGAGGGGTTCTGCGGTTCTATATTAATATGGCTGCAGACATGTGGGTATTAGTAAACATTACGGAGATAAGAATGAACATGTCGGTAACGCTCGATTGGTGCAAGCATTTCTACCTGAGAATTTGCTTGCGATTTGCCTTGCATGAAGAACCCCTCTGCCATTACCCCTGTTACCCATGCATGAAGAACGCCCCCCCCCCCACCCCCATCCCAACCCCCTCCTCCTGTTCCTCCTCCCTTGAAATCTTGCATGAGGAGCCCCATCTCGTAACCCATGCGTAAAGGTTCTCCTCCTCCTGTAACTGCATGGAAACCCATCCCCAACCCCACAAAACATGCATGAAAATCCCCTCCCTCGGTAACCTGTGCATGAAAAGCAAACCCCCACCCTATAAAACATGGATCCCTCCCTCCCCCCACCCCCTCCTCTCTCTGTGGTAACTTTTGCATGGTGAGCCCTACCCTCCTCCCCCCTCTCCCCCTCCCTGCCCATAACCCATGCACACGTGAACCCTTTTTACTCCTGAAATGTTTGCACGAAGATCTCGTCCTACCTAAAACTAGTGCATGAATAGCCCTTCTTCCCTAAAGGCCATGCATGAACCCCCCCCCCCCCACCCTTTCCCTTTTACTTTTGCATGGAAGGCGACCCCCCACTCCCCTTCGAAGCAAAATCCCTCAAAGCTATGACCCATGCATAAAGGCACCCCCACCCACCCATAACCTATGCATGAATACTCCCCTCCCCTAGAACCATTGCATGAATACTGTGTGTGTGTGTGTGGTGTGTGTGTGTGTGTGTGTGTGTGTGTGTCCCTCTTTCCGTCCGTCTGTCTATGTCTGTCTGTTTCTACATGTCTGTTTACTCACTCTACAACCCATGCATGAAATCCCCCCCCCCCTGGTGCATGTAGACCCCCCCCCCACGGTGCATGTAGACCCCCCATCCCCCCTCCCCCCTCCCCCCTCCAACGGCGTAACCCAAAAGCTAAATATTCATGGGCTCGACGGTGTACTTTCGGCGCGTCCGATCTCTCCGCCAGGAACGATCGCCGGCGTAATATAAATATCATCAACATGCCAACATGGGGGGAGAAGGAGACTGGTGTAAATAAACATGGCGAGGCCGTTTATGTTTATGTGCGCATTTGAATTCAGGCTCAATCACACAGGCATAAACAGAGGTTATAAGAGCGTGCAGGTTAGTAAGTACAGATGCGTACGTGTATTAATGCGCTTGTGCTTGCACAGGTATGTTTAGATACAAATATGTATATTTTTTGTTGCGCATGAATGATTAATGGTGATGATAAACAAGTGCGGTTACAAGCTAATGCCCACTTTTTGGTGTTTCTCTCCACCCAAATCTTCTTCCTCTGTTACTCTCTCGTGTGTGTGTGTGTGTGTGTGTGTGTGTGTGTGTGTGTGTGTGTGTGTGTGTGTGTGTGTGTGTGTGTGTGTGTGTGTGTGTGTGTGTGTGTGTGTGTGTGTGTGTGAGTGTGAGTGTGAGTGTGAGTGTGATGTGAGTGTGAGTGTATGAGTGTGAGTGTGATGTGTGTGTGTGCGCGTGTATGCATGGCCACGCACGTGCATGTGCATGTGCGTGTGCGTCTGCATGTTCGTACGTACCTAATTCCTATAATCAGCGTGCGATCGCATTTGTATAACCCACCGCCCGAACACTTTCGCGCCCCGCATTCCCCTGTGAAAAACACACGCGCCGTTACGCCCAGAAACTAGTTATCACCAGACTTACCGATGCTTATCTATTAGTGGACACGTGCACACCTCGCTCCACACCTGATCCCACCTGTGCGGCGTGTTTCCCCCTTGTTAATTGCTACACAGACACACACACCTTTATCACCCCCCCATCCTTCCGACTCATCTCTTTCACTAAGTTGCTGATACCCAAAAGTGTATTATTATCATCATCATTATAATTATTATCATTATCATTATCATTATTAGTCCTATTATCAACATTATCATCATCATCATCATTATCATTAATAGTAGTAGTAGTAGTAGTATCATTATCATTATCATCATTATCACCATAATTAGTATCATCATTAACATTATCATCTTCCATTAACACATAATTAAAGAAACATAACTTTTCCTCGCCTCTCTATCACCTTCTTTTCCTCCTCCTCCTCCTCCTCCTCCTCCTCCTCCTCCCTCCTCCTCCTCCTCCTCCTCCTCCTCCTCTCTCCTCTCCTCTCCTCCTCCTCCTCCTCCTCCTCCTCCTCTCCTCCTCTCCTCCTCCTCCTCCTCCTCCTCCTCCTCCTCCTCCTCCTCCTTCTCCTCCTCCTCCTCCTCCTCCTCCTCCTCCTTCCTCCTCCTCGGGCGTGAGAGCCAAGCGTTGACGAGTTGAATAACTCATGACAAGAATACGAATGAAGGAAGATTTAACATTCCCGCTGACAACATCACCA
>NW_020869027.1:274948-287448 GCF_003789085.1 Penaeus vannamei | reverse complement strand
AAAAAAAAACGCGAAAAACAAACAAAAAAAAAAAAAAAAGCGAAAAAAAAAAAGAAAAGAAAAACAACAACAACAAACACCAATAAAAAAAAAAAAAAAAAAAAAAAAAGAAAGAAAAAAAAGAAAAAGAAACATTTCAAAAAAAAAAAAAAAAAAAAAAAAAAAAAAAACACAGATAACGCTAAACGGAAGACGAGGGTTAGCGAAGCCAGCGCCGGCGGGTTCATCGACGGCGAAGAGGGAGAGCATTCCGATCCCTCTTAATCACACGACCCGCAGTTTTATTTCGCATCAACACCGCCGGGTTCGTAGCTCCGGGGGTGGGTGGGGGAGTGGTGGTAGGGGGTGTAGGGCAGGAGGGGGGGGGGTGGTAGGGGGTGGAGGGCAGGGGTAGGGCAGGGGTAGAGGGCAGGGACGGGGGTGGAGGGTGGTAGGGGGGTGGAGGGCAGGAGGGTGGTGGGTAGGGTAGAGGGCAGGGAGGGGGTAGAGGGCAGGGGTGGGTGGATGGGTAAGGGGGTAGAGGCAGGGAGGGGTGGTGGGTAGGGTGGGTGTGGGGCAGGGTGGGTGGGGGCAGGGAGCGGTGGTATGTAGGGGGTGGGGGGGCAGGGAGGGTGGTAGGTAGGGGGTAGAGGGCAGGGAGGGGTGGTGGGTAGGGGGTGAAGGATAGGGGAGTAAGGGGTGGAGGAGGTTGGTTGTGGGTTGGGTAAAGGGGGTGGAGGGTAGGGTAAGGGGTAGAGGGGTTGGATGGTGGGTATAGGAGTGTGTGGTAATGAGGGGATGGGTCTAGGGTGGGAGTGAGCGGTGGGTGGGTGGAGGGTGTGGATCGGGGTTGGGGATGTGTATGGGGTGGGCAGTGATGGGTGGAGTTTAGGAGGTGGGGGTGGAGGACGGAGGGTAGGGAGCTAAGGGAGGGATGGGGTACAGGGGAGGGGGAGGGGGCGATGCGTTTACGTTGTTGTCGTTTGTTTATCCATGAGGGATGGTTTGTTCTGGTAGAGAGGGAAGGAGGGAGGGAGAGAGGAAGGGAAGGAAGGAAGAAAGGAAAGAAGTGACAGGGAGATGGAGAGGGAGAAGAGAGGGGAAAGAAAGAAGAAAAAAGGAAAGAAAGGAAAAGAGGAAGAAAAATGAGAATCAAAACAAAACAAAAAGAAAGAAAAATAATTAAAATAAAAACAAAAAGAAAGAGGAAGAGGGAGAATTCAAGCGGATTTCGAAACCTCACTTATCCCCCCCTCTCCCCCCCATGTGCGACGGACAACTGTTTCTCGTCACCGTTGCCAGTGGAAGGGTGGAGGAGTAACTTCCCTTTCTAAATTTTTCGAGAGATATGTGCAATGTTGCAAGTTGAAAGCTTTTATCTTCAGGAAAACGATTAATTTAAGGAACGGAAATGGAAAGAATGCCAATTAACTCTTGGAGCTTAAATATCTAGAGCTTGTAATATCTAGTAATCTATTTGAAAAAATATAGAAAGAAAAAATATATAGATTTCTAACAAACGGTACGAATTACCAAGTGAAGATGTATTTCATATTTCGTTTATTTCTTCTCATCTTTTCCATTCTCTTTATCTTTATCTATCATCCTTCCATACCTATCCTCCTGAAAAAAATAAAAATAAAAATAAAACCAAAAACCCACATGGACCCGAAAGTACCATATAAAAAAAAGGAAAATAATAATAACAAAAAAAACTTATAAATGACAATAAAGAACATAAAAAAATGTAATTGTGATACGTCAAGTTCAGCCAGTGCCTCCCCCCTCCCCCCTACCCCCCGGTGTCGAGCTGACGAGCCCGGCAAGAAATTCCAGGTAAGACAGAGATAATAATTAAGTGTAATTACGCCGATGTGAATAATTACCCAGCGATAGAGGTCTGTGAGGATGGCCCGGACGAAGGTCTCCAGGGGGGGGGGGGGCAGGGGAGGGGGTGAGGGGTGAGAGGGAGGAAAAGGAGGAGAAGGTGGGGGAGGTTGGGGGATAGATGGGGATGAAAAGGAGAATGAGGGGGGAGGGGAGAGGAGGAAGAGGAAGAAGGGGAGAAAGAGGAGGAGGAGGAGGGAAAGGAGAAGGAGGAGGAGGAGAACGGGTGAGACGGAGAAGGGGGAAAGCAGGAAGAGAGGAGGGGGAGAGGAGCAGGAAGGGTGAAGAGCGAGGGAGGTAAGGAAAGAGAAAGAAGGAGGAAGTGGAGAAGGAGGGGGGGCAGGGAGAAGAGAGAAGGAGGTGGAAGAGAAGAAGGAGGAGGAAGGGGACAGGTGAGAAGAAAGACAGAGGAAGAGGCATGTTAGCGGGATGTCAAGAAGAGGGGGAAGTGGGAGATAAGACAAATAGCCAAAAATAATACAGGAAATAAATTAAACCCCAAAGGAGATACCACGTGAGGGAAGATCTCGCACGCCCATCCGCCCACAAAGCCAATGCCTCCACGCAATCAACGCTAGAAACTGAAGCATCAATATCACTCTACAACATATATCAACCAAAAAGTCCCAAATCTTAAAAAAAAAGACAACAAAAAATGAATAAAAAACAAAACACCGACGTACAACGACCGATCCTGGACACGCCCACTTCCACGCCCACTCCCACGTGTCCTCCAGCAAGCATCTTCGCCTACGTCTGGTCGTTGATGACGTAATGAAGGTAGTAATCACACACCAACATGTAAGAGATCCCTTCCCCTCCCCTTCCCCCTTTCCCTTCCCTCCCCTTCTCCCCTTCCTCCCCCTCCTCCCCTTCCTCCTCCCCCCTAAAAGAAAAAAGAAAAGAAGAAAAAAAAACTATATATCACTGTAGATAGCTTGAAGAACCAACCGAAGTGGCAAGAAAGTCGAGGAAAAAGTCTATGAAAATGAGACAGTAGAATTCTTTACACTACTTACATTACTAATCCTACTGACACTGACTATATTGCTACTAATTGTAATAGTAAAGTATTAGCGACATGAGAAACTTGACAAGTAAAATAAATAGCGAATATGTGCTAAAGTGTTGAGTAAAAAGTGTTATGATAATAATAATAATAATATTAATAAAAATAATAATGATTATCATGATGACGATGGCGATAATAAAAATAACAACGATAATAATGGAATAATATTACCACAATAACAACAACATAAGCAACAGCGATTCCAGATATCACAACAAAAAAGTTATACTAATATTCTTACCGAAATTCATGAATATACAATAAGCAAGCAAATTATCATGAAAACTCGAGAAATATTATTGCAGCTGAATGCAAACACTATCAATATGCAATAAATATGACCAATAATGAATGAGTAAATTCTTCATCTCTGACAGTTAATAAATATTCGCCGATGAATAATAAATTATATCTGTGTCGTAAAATGTGGCTATTTGGTTTATCTCATTAAAGCTATATCGGTATTATTATCGATATTCATGTTATCGTTTTAATTGCTGCCATTATTGAGATTATTGTCCATGATATATATATTTTTCAAACTTAGCTCAAACGACAACAGTGCAATCTAAAAGTGAATAAAGAAAGATAATTGGAAGAAAAAGAAGAGGAAAGAAAACGAAAAAGAAGAGGGAAAAAAGAAAAAAAGAAAAGAAAGAAAAGAAAAACAAGAAGAAAATAAAGAAAAAGAAGAGGAAGAAAACAGAACAAAATGATCACATGATACCAAATAAATAAATAAATAAATAAAATAAAAATCCGCAAACCTATAACAAAACCCAAACTACCCGAAATAACTACCCGCTTCTACCCGCACCGCCGCCGCCGACGCTTCCCCCACCCGACCGAAAGACGAAGGACCGACCGACGGAGCGCAGCGGGGCCGACCCGACCCGTCCCCGACACCTGCAGAGGACGGCGCACTCGGGCCGACGGGGAACTAGTGTGGATGATTAGCTTGTGCCGTAATAAATGACCACAAGCAGATAATGATGACAGATGATTGCTAATGGTAGTGAAACACTGCACATGTAATAACAACGCAATTAAATAAGTCGGCTAAGAGAGGGAAGGGAGAGAGAGCCGTGAGGGAGAGGCGCAGGAGGGAAGAGGGAGAGGTGGAGAAGAGGAGGGAGTGAGGGGGAAGATGAGGGAGTAAGGTTGAGGGAGAGAGAGAGAGAAGGGGAGAGAGAGAGAGAAGAGGGAGGGAGGGAGGGAGGGAGGGAGGGAGGAGGGAGGGAGGGAGAGAGAGAGGAGAAGAGAGAGAGGAGAGAAGAGAAGAGAGAGAGAAGAGAGAGAGAGAGAGAGAGAGAGAGAGAGAGAGAGAGAGAGAGAGAGAGAGAGAGAGACAGTATGACCCACACAAAAGACAGAGAGAAGGAGGGCAACAAGGACAAGGAATAATTAGAGTAATAAAAAGAACAGAAGCGACGAGGCACTCCGTCCCATCGTGCGAGGTCGTCCGAGGTTCTGAACGCCGTCATTCTAACAACAAACTTATATCCCTTTCCATCACGGCCATCAAGCTCCTACACCCTCCATCGCCACCGCCTCCACCACCAGCACGGTCTCCCTCACCTCCATCCTCCATCATCACCACCTCCAACATCAGCAAGGACTCCCGCACCTACATCCTCCATCATCATAGTCTCCCTCACTTCCATCCTCCATCGCCACCGCCTCCACCACCAGCGCGGTCTCCCTCCCCTCCATCCTCCACCACCAGCACGGTCTCCCTCACCTCCACCTTCCATCATCAACATGGCCTCCCTCACCTCCATCCTCCATCGCCAACTCACCCCCCGAGAGTCGTGAGGGTCGACCCGCCAGGCTGAGGAAGTCGCAGTGGAAATCTTATCGGAAGTATCTCCCTCCGTCGGGCACGTCCTTCGCTCGTGACGGCCGGCCTGATGCCCAGAGACACGGGGCTGCGAGTCGCTCCCTCCCTCTCACCGGGATTGCACCCCCCCCCCCACCTCCAACTAAACCGTCTCCCCCCCCTCCTAGCCCCTCCCCTTGACTCCTCTCTAAGGGGCTAATCCCACATCCCCACTAAGCCGTCTCTCACTCCCTCCTACTTCCTCTCTCAGGAACTAACCCTTCCCTTGACTTCTCTCTAACTCCTATCCCTCCTCTATAAGGGCTAACCCCCACCTCCCCACTAAGCAGTCTCCCCCCCTCCTCCTCCCTCTCTTATGGACTAACCTTTTTCTTGACTTCTCTCTAACTCCTGTCCCTCCTCTAACCCCACCTCCCCACAAAGCCGTTTCTCACCCCCTCCTTCTTCCTCTCTAAGGAACTAACCCCAAGTCCCCTCTCCCTTTACTGCACCCTTCCCACCAATTCACCTCTACCTCCCTTTTACTCCTTCTCCCTCTCTCCAAGTCTAACCCCCACCTTCTCTCTAAGCCGTCTCTCACCCCTCCTCCCCCTATCACTCAGGGACTAACCCCTCCCTTAGCCCTCTCTTATCCCAATCTCTCCTCTCTCAGGGACTAACCCCTCCCTAATCCCTCTCTAACCCCCATCTATCCTCTCTAAAGGGCTAACCCCATCACCCCCTTACCCCTCTTACCTCCCCTACTCCCTCTCACTGGATATAACCTCAACATGCCCTTTCCTTGTCCCAGTGCCAAACCCCACTTCCCCCACCATAAGTTTAACCCCCACTTCCTCTTTCCCCATGAGTGGGACTGACCACCTCCCTAAACACCCTTTAAGTGCCTAATCCCCCCGTTTTCCCTCTCTACTGGGAGTCTCTTTCTTTCTCCCCTCCATGAGTGGGAATGTACCCACTCTAAAGCTCAATGGACCCCACCCCTCCTTCATTCTCTCCCCTCTATATAGGGACTAACCATTCTCTCACACCTACCTCTCTCACCCCACTTTTCCCCTCTCACCAATCCTAACCCCTATTATCCCCTACCCCTCTCTCACCCTTCCTCCCACCTCTCCCCAACCCCTACCACATACACCACTCCCTTCCCCTCCTTTCCCAAGGACCAACCCTACTCCCTCCTCCTCCCCTCTCTCACTCCAAATCACATCCTCCTCCCTTATCCCCCCTCACCTCTCCCTTCCACTCTCACCCCAAATCACACCCTTCTCCCATAACCCCCCTCACCTCCCCCACCACCCTCCCACTTTCTCACCCCAAATCACATCCTCCTCCCTTATCCCCCTTCGCCCCCTCCCCTACTCCAAATCACATCCTCCTCCCTTATCCCCCACCCTCATCACCCCCCTCCCAGACCCTCCACCCCCATCCCAGACCCCTCCGCCCCCCCCATCCCAGACCTCTCCACTCCTCCCCCATCCCAGACCCTCCGCCCCCCTCCCATCCAGACCCCTCCACCCCCTTCCATCCAGACCCCTCCACCCCCCTCCCATCCCAGACCCCCCCACCCCCTCCCATCCCAGACCCCTCCACCCTCCCATCCCAGACCCCTCCACCCCCTCCATCCCAGACCCCTCCACCCCCCTCCCATCCAGACCCTCCACCCCATCCCTCCACCCCTCTTCCATCCCAGACCCCTCCATCCCCCCCATCCCAGATCCCTCTACCCTCCACCCTCCTCCATCCCAGATCCCTCTACCCCTCCACCCCCCTCCCATCCCAGACCCTCCACCCCCCTCCCATCCCAGACCCTCACCCCCCCTCCATCCCAGACCCCTCCACCCCCCTCCCATCCCAGGCCCCTCCACCTCCCCCCCCATCCCAGACCCTCCACCCCCCTCCCAGACCCCCCCCCCCCCCCCCCCCCCCCCCCCCCCCCCACCCCCCCCCCTACCAGACCCCTTCCCCTACCCCAAATCACATCCTCCTCCCTTATCCCCCACCCTCATCACCCCCCTCCGCCCCCTCCATCCCCTCCCATCCCAGACCCCTCCACCCCCCTTCCATCCCAGACCCCTCCACCCCCCACCCCTTTCCCAGACCCCTCCGCCCCCCGCCCCCTCCCAGACCCATCCACCCCCCTCCATCCCTCTCCCAGACCCCCCCTCCCTTCCCAGACCCCTCCCCCCCCCCCCCCCCCCAACCCCAGAGCAAAACGGCGATACGTGCGATGCCAGAGACGTGTTCTCCTCGGCGACATGCCACGCCAACTCGGCCGCATCCTTCTGATTGGGCATCCGCATTTCGGAAAAATCGAATCGTTGGCGAATGATATTCTCGTCACGCGTCGCCACCGAATGATGTAAAAAAAAAAAAAAAAAAAAAAGAAAGATAGAAAAAGAAAAAAATTACGTAAAAAAAAGACAGAAAAAGAAAAAAGAAAAATGACGTCTAGGAAAAAAAAAAAGAAAGATAGAAAAAAATGACGTCAAAAAACAAGATAGAAAAAGAAAAAAATGACGTCTAGAAAAAAAGAAAGAAAGAAAGATAGAAAAAGAAAAAAATGACGTCAAAAAAAAGAAAAAGAAAAAAAAAAATACGTCTAAAAGAGAAAGAAAAAAAAAAAACAGGGGGAGGGGTGAACGAACATGAAAAAAACGGTCGCCTCCAAAAAAAAAAAAAAAGATTGCTGAATAAACAGATGCAAAACACAAGAGTTCACATTCTGCACATAACTGTTCACTTGGGAGAAATCGAATTGTATTCCTTTTCGGGTGACTTCAAATGCCAGTCGTGAGACAGAATCGAAGGAATAAAATGCAAACAAATACGTACATATTCTGACACTGTTGCTGTTCTAAAAATACATAAAAGAACAATGAGGATGATAACAAAGAGGATATTAACATTAACAATAAAAATGATAATAATAATAATAATGATAATAATAGTAATTATAATTATAATGATGATGATGATGATGATTACAATGACAAAAATGTGTGTGTGTGTGTGTGTGTATACATATATACATACACACATATAGATACAAATATATAAATATATATATGTATGTATGTATGTATATGTATGTATGTATGTATGTATGTATGTATGTATCTATCTATCTATCTATCTATCTATCTATCTATCTATCTATCTATCTATCTATCTATCTATCTATCTATCTATCTATCTATCTATCTATCTATATATATATATATATATATATATATATATATATATTATATATATATATATATATATATGCATAAACATATGTACACCATAAGTTAATCAACAAAATATTGAGACATTGCTGATACGATTTCATAAAAATACATATAAATCAAAACGAGCTTAGCAGCGGCAGAGAGGAAAGAGGAGGAGCCAAACATAAAATAAATGACCGCTAACAGGTGTGGGAAGTAATTACAAAGAGATAGATACTAGAAGTCTTAACAAAGAAGGAAACAGAGAGAGAGAGAGAGAGAGAGAGAGAGAGAGAGAGAGAGAGAGAGAGAGAGAGAGAGAGAGAGAAGAGAGAGAGAGAGAGAGAGAGAGAGAGAGAGAGAGAGAGAGAGAGAGAGACAAACATATAGAGAAGGAGAACGAAAGAACGACAAAAAAAAACAAGAAAACACCATCAAAAGGAAACAACCAAAGAGAGAAAAGAAAATTGAGAAGTGGAGAGCAAAAAAACGAGATAAAAAAAAATCAAGAACCCGTATGTAAACAAAACAAATTCCCACCGGGGGCAGAAGGCACTCACCGCCGAGCCCCCTTGGATCAGACCTTCAAGAGAGCCTCCTCAATTTATAGCAAGCGATCTCGCCGATAGGGAGCGCGTCCATCGCCCTCTAATCGCCCCATCAAGGCCAACCACCGGCGGGATCCCTAATTGCGGGAGATGTAACGCGTAGAGAGGGCCATCGCGGTCGCTAACAGCCCGGTGAGTTGCGGCGTCCGTTCGCTGTCGGACGTGCGGCGCCTCGAGTGGACAACGGAACGAAAGAACTCAAGCCGGAGTCATATCGTTGGCTATGCACGTACTTATGGATGTATGTATGTTTGTTTGTCCTCTTTCTCTCTCGCTCTCGCTCTCTCTTCTCTTCACTTCTCTCCTCTCCTCTTCTCTCCTCATCTCTCCTTTTTTTCTTCTCTCCTCTCCTCATCTCTTCACTTCTTCCTCCCTCTCCTCATCTCTCCTGTTTTCTTCTCTCCTCTTCTTTCCTCTCTCCTCTTCCCTCCTCTTGTTTCATCTTCTCTTCTCTCCTCTCACAAACACATACACGCATTCATTCACTCACTCATTCATTTACTCACTCACACGCACTCTCTCATTTTTTACTCTCTCAACCTCTCATTGTCTTCCTTCCTCAAATAAACACAATTACTTACTCATTCACTCACATCCACATGCATACATGATGTCTCGCTCGCTCATACGTACGACATAAAAGCGAATTAATTATCCCCCGAAAAAATACATTACCAAGTCACAAGCATATCCGGTGTGACACCCTGTTTACGTCTGTGTGCGGAGTACACTAAGACCGCACTAAAACACAGGCTTAAGTGCGTTATGACATGATATCAGCGTAATATAAAATTCATTACCACCATTTTCCTGTCCGGCGAATTCTGATCAGTCACGAGCCCAGCTGTAATAGTACCCGAGTGACCCCTGGATGTTGATACAGCGGTGGGAATGAGCTGTAACTTCTCCCGCTGAGAGGGAAATACGTGCCAATTACTCCAGGAGGACAGTGCCACACAGGGGTAATAAGGTGGGATTTTAGTGCCTTGTCATAACGCTGTCACCCCTTCATAATGAGGACTTCCCTGTAATCGTGGAAGAGTTGTAATTAGGCACGAGAGAATAGGAATGGCACTTTATAGGATATTAGCACACAGCAGATAATGACAGTAATCACAAAAAAAAAAACACAATTACATGAATAACTGCAACTCTGTTAGCTGGAAATATATTCCCACGACATTCTTTTGCCATCAAAAATATACAATAAAGACCTACAGTACATTACCCCTATGTCGCGCAATGCATACTATTATTACTACTCCTACGGCTACTGCTACCACCACCAACACCACTATCACCGTCACCACCATCACCATAACCACCACTACTACTAACACCACCACCTCCACCTCCACCTCCACCTCCACCTCCACCTACTCACCTCCACCTCCACCTCCACCACAACCACCACTACCACCTCCACCATCACCACCACTATTATAAAATCCGTGACATCTAGACTTGGTTAACAGTGCCACATACACAAGGGCAGTGCCACGGGTTAACACGCTTCCACACAGATGCCAAATGTCGACGTCTGGGGGTCAGTGCGTACGGTATGAGGAAAGAAAGGGTGGATGAAGGAAATAATAATTATTATTCCTCTCTTTTCTTTGTTTTCTTTTTCTTCTTCTTTCTGGAACTTAGGAAAAAGGTACACTATATATACACTAGCACATCGATAAGGTGAGGTGGAAGGAGGAATTGAGAATAGTAAATTTATGGTATGGTAATGGTAAAGATAATTGTCATAATAATAATAGTAATGATAACGATAATGATAATGATAATACTACTACTAATAATAATGATAATAATAATAATAATAATAACAATAATAGTAGGAAACACACAATGCACAAACTAGATTTATTGAAGAAAGTGAGACCAGTAAACCTAGTTTGTGCATTGTCGGTTTTTCTACCATATTATCAACACGGTAGAGTGTTTTCTATTTTTCAATAATAATAATAATAATAATAATAATAATAATAATAATAATAATAATAATAACAATAACAATATATATATATATTGTTATTAACAATGGTAATAATAATAATAAAATAATATAATGATAATCATAATAAATAGAATAATGATCAATAATAATACCTCTCTTCACGAATCAAAAAAATCAAAGCATCACCAAAAACTTTAAGAATAAAAAAATGAAAGAAAGAAAAAATCCCACAAAATCCTGAGACTTTCCACAGACGAGTCAATTAATCCCTGCAACAAACCTAAACAAACAAAACAACACTAATTACACCTTATCCAGTTACCAAATTTTTCTCTCTCTCTCTCTCTCTCTCTTCTCTCTCTCTCTCTCTCTCTCTCTCTCTCTCTCTCTCTCTCTCTCTCTCTCTCTCTCTCTCTCTCTCTCTCTCTCTCTCTCTCTCTGTTTTGTCTCTGTCTTCTATCTGTCTGTGTGCCTAAAACGTGTGCTCTGTGTGTGTGTGCGTGTGTGTGTGCGTGTGTGTGTGTGTGTGTGCGTGTGTGTGTGTGAGTGAGTGAGTGAGTGTGTGTGTGTGTGTGTGTGTGTGTGTGTGTGTGTGTGTGTGTGTGTGTGTGTGTGTGTGTGTGTCTGTGTGTGTGTCTGTCTGTCTGTCTGTCTGTCTGTCTGTCTGTCTGTCTGTCCCTCCCTCTCTCCCTCGCCACCACTCAAATCATAAAACAAGCAACTGGCGATAATGGGCAGACAAACACACAGGACAATGTTTACAAGTACCTATAGCATACGGCGTATTTGCCCTTCCATTCAGGTGGACACATCAACCATTCCACAACAAACAGTCTATAGCCGCGAATGCCACAATTACCCGTGAATGTATTACCCATACGTGTTACCTGAAGGTCTTGATTAATAACACTCATTAGTACCCC
This sequence comes from Penaeus vannamei, assembly GCF_003789085.1. Taxonomy (NCBI): domain Eukaryota; kingdom Metazoa; phylum Arthropoda; class Malacostraca; order Decapoda; family Penaeidae; genus Penaeus; species Penaeus vannamei. Next base: position 275,964 of record NW_020869027.1, on the reverse strand, counting down.
CGGCCACACACAGGGGACCCGGGGAATGCTGAAGGAAGTGTCCCAATAACCTCTTATTGATGTGTTCTTGTCCCTCGCCATGTGAGTGCGGGGCATGTAATCATCGTTGCCCGCATCGGAGTGTTGTGGCGGGGAGTGTGTGGGGAAGGGGGAAGGGGGAGGGAGGGAAGGGAGGGGAGAGAGAAGTCTGTAGAGGGAAGGGGAGGAGGGAAAGGAGGAGGGTAGGGGGAGGGGGAGTCTGGGTAGGGAGGGAAGGGAAGGGAGGAGGGGGAGGGGAGGGGAAGTCTAGGTAGGGAGGGGAAAGGGGAAGGGAGGAGGTAGGGGGGGAGAAGTCTGGGTAGGGAGGGAGAGGTAAGAGAAGATGGACGAGAGAGAGAGGGGTGGGGAAGAGAAGGAGGTATGGGAGAGAGGAGAAGAGAAGGAAAGAGGAGGAAGTAGTGGAGAGAAGGGGAAGTGTGATAGTGAGGGAGACTAGGAGGTTAGGTAGAGGGGAGGGTGACGAAAGAGAAGGGGGGGTAGTCAGGGGAGAGAGAGAGGGGGGGGCAAACCTTCGGGTGGTAACATTGTAATTATTATGTCTCTGTAATGTTGGCAACACTGCGAGGGTGATCAGCAGGTGGACATATTCCATGATGTTTGGGTGAGACACTGAACAATATTTACAAACACTTACTTCTTTGGCTAGCGATTCTGACTTTTTGTTGATTAATTTATTTAATTATCAGACGTCTGGAGCCCCAACTTCCGGTCTAGGCAACCCCTTTTTTGGGGGGTATCTATAACTACCCACTTCCTCCCCTTTTTTCCCTGTCTGTCTCTCTACATCTACAAAATCTACTTACAGCTCCCCTCCCTTTACAACCCTCCCCCCCCTCTAATATATCCATATCTAAATATCCACCAACAGCCCCTCCCTCTACCCCCCCCCCTTTTTCCTTCCCCTCCTCCCCGCTTCCTTCCTTTTTATCCACATCTACAAAATCCACCAACACCCCCCTCCTTCTACCCCCACCTTT
>NW_020869027.1:269948-272448 GCF_003789085.1 Penaeus vannamei | reverse complement strand
AAAAGCTGGGAGTGTTTTTTAGCCCAGAGTTTAGTGAGAGATGGAGCTTAAAGCCGCGCATGATTTCACCATTAGCCGTCACCATCCGGCACACATCACCGAGATCTATGTCAACTTTGGGCCGCGCGGTTCCCCTGGCGAGGGACTCCATGCCGCGGCTGGGTCACGGTTGGAATTCAAGGGGAAACGTTTGGATTTGAGAGGAAGCGTTTGAATTTAAGGGGAAACGTTTGGATTTGAGAGGAAGCGTTTGAATTCAAGGGGAAATTTGAGAGGAATTGAATTAAGGGGAAACGTTTGAATTTGAGAGGAAGGGTTTGAATTCAAGGGGAATCGGTTGGATTTGAGAGGAACCGTTTGAATTTAAGGGGAAACGTTTGAATTTGAAGAAGTATACCTTGGATTGAGGGGAAAAGGTCTAAATTTGAGGGGAAACGTTTGAATTTAAGGAGAAGCGTTTGAATTCAAGGGGAAACGTTTGAATTTGAGAGGAACCGTTTGAATTTAAGGAGAAGCGTTTGAATTCAAGGGGTAACGTTTGAATTTGAGAGGAACCGTTTGAATTTGAAGAAGTATACTTTTGAATATGAGGAGAAAGGTTTAAATTTGAGGGGAAACGTTTGAATTTGACGAAGTATACCTTTGAATAGGAGGGGGAACGTTTAAATCTGAGGGGAAACGGCTGTCTAATCTTGCCCGTTCGTGATAGCTCACTGATAACGTTATCATCACAACACGGATCTAAAGGTGTATCTGCTGCCATAAACACTGTTCTAAAATTTCAATGGCATCCGTGCTTGCGTGTGCTTGTGTTTGCTCTTGTGTGTGTGTGTGTGTCGTGTGTGTGTGCTTGTGTGTGTGTGTGTGTGTGTGTGTGTGTGTGTGTGTGTGTGTGTGTGTGTGTGTGTGCTTGTTTTGTGTGTGTGTGTGTGTGTGTGTGTGTGTGTGTGTGTGTGTGTGTGTGTGTGTGTGTGTGTGTGTGTGTGTGTGTGTGTGTGTGTGTGTGTGTGTGTGTGTGTGTGTGTGTGTGTGTGTGTGTATGTGTGTGTATGTGTATGTTGTGTGTGTATGTGTGTATGTGTGTATGTGTGTGTAAGTGTGTGTGTGTGTGTGTGTGTGTGTGTGTGTGTGGTGTGTGTGTGTGTGTGTGTGTGTTGTGTGTGTGTGTGTGTGTGTGTGTGTGTGTGTTTGTGTGTGCGTATGTGGCGTTTCGTTTGCTTGTTGGATTGTATTTATGTGTGTGTAGGTATTCGTCCGTCAGAGAGCGTGCGTGCTTGATGTGTGTGTGCGTGCGTGTGTCATTAGAGCTTTTCAGAGAGATCCAGTGACGCAAATTTAACATCATAATGATTCACGCAGAGTCAATAACAGATACGAGGCAAGGACAGAAGGGAGTTACGATTTGAAGCAAACAAGTCTAAAACAAGCAAAGATTTTCTCTCCCATAAACACACTGGCAGACAGACAGATAAACACACGCGCACGATGCATGCATACTCTCTCTCTCACACACACACAAACATACACTTACTCTCTCTCTCTCTCTCTCTCTCTCTCTCTCTCTCTCTCTCTCTCTCTCTCTCTCTCTCTCTCTCTCTCTCACACACACACACACACACGCGCACAAACACACACACACACACACACACACATACGAACATACACTTACTCAATCACACACACACACACACATAGACTTACTCAATTTCACACACACACACACACACACACACACACACACACAACACACACACACACACACCACACACAGACTTACTCAATTACACACACACACACACACACACACACACACACACACAACACAGAGACTTACTCAATTACACACAGCACACACACACACACACACACACACACAGACACAACACACACACACACACACACACCACACCACACACACACACACACACACACACACACAACACACACATCAATCGATCCGCGGATTAGGCCAATCCCAAAACGAAACCGAATCAAGACATACATGTCCGCAGTGCAAACAACACACCACTGACTATGGCATCACAATTACTGAACCAACAACGGGGTATCATTAATCACAAACGGGTTACCAGCATCCCTTTATCATTAATTACGGCGGGGGGAGGGGGGAGGGGGAGGGCTCTGTGACCCCCACCCCCCCCCCACCTTCCTCTACTCCCACTTTTATTATATATTGCTTTGCGAAGATTAATTGTTCATGATTGTTGCGTGGGATCATCTGTCAAGTAATTAACGCCACAATCACGTACTATTTAAGGCTGTAAGGAGGTATGTGAACGTACCGCGGAAATTACACGTTCTTCTTCCCTTTGAGGTAAGCCCCTCTCGCTACACATACCCCCCCCCCTCCCCCCTCCCCTCCTCCTGACCCCCGTTCTTCCCTGTACTTGTCTTCACCGACCCTTCTTTACCTCATCTCTCTGTCTCTTTTTTTTTCTTATTTATATTTTTTTTCTTTCTATACGATTCCTCTCTCTTG
>NW_020869027.1:257448-262448 GCF_003789085.1 Penaeus vannamei | reverse complement strand
TCATTTTTACACACGGAGTTACCAGAACAAAGACAATGATATCATTTTAATAGACGAGTGAAGCCAACAAAACATTATCTTTTTAAACAGTACAAGCAGAAACACGTCATTTTGTCTATCAACAATGCGGAGAATTACGATGGTCGCAAATAGAGAGGAAGGGGAAAGAAACAAGGGATATTTTCGTGGTGTTTTCTTTGTATCTGTGTACTTGTGCATTCCTTCGTTGTTCGCACTTGTAGCATAAAGAAATTTCGTTCAGCACTGATCGGAGAGGAGACGTAAGACCGCGACCTGGCGAACCGCATGGTTGATTTCGCTGAAAAGTTTTATTTTTTGGCTGAGAACAATGGGAATTAAGTAATTCTATAGACTTATGGGCACTCTGGTGGGTGTGCTTTGAAACGGTTGTGGTCATGGTGTGTTAGTAGCTGCGGTTCATAATTTGTGATGCGAAATGGGCTGACATAGAGTAAGTTATAGGCATGGATGTGTGTGGTGTTCAGGTACTGGGGAATGGAGAATGGATAGGAAATGGAGAGAAGAATGGATGATGGGGAATGGGAAATGATGGATGGTAGAGGGAGAGAGAGAAGGAGAGGAAGGGATAGAGAGAGGATGAAAAGAAGGGAGAGGGAGAGGAGAGAGAGAAAGAGAGAGAAGAAAAAGAGAGAGAAGAGAAAAGAGAAAAGCAGAAGGGAAAGAAAGAAATGAAGGGAGAGAAGAAAGAGAGAGAAGAAAAGTGAGCATAAGAAAGTGGCAGTCTCATTGTAATTTTTTTTTTCAGACCGTTGGCCGTGCCAATGAGGAAAATTATAAGCCGATTTTAAGTCGGCATTCACAACCCTTCCTGCACTCCTTCCCTCACCCCTCTACCCCTTCCTCCCTCCCCTCCTCCACACCTCCTTCTTATCACTTACCTTGCTCCCTCCCCTCCCCATCTTATTCTACCCCTCGTCCCTCGCCTTCTTTTTCTCCCTTTCTGCCTTTCTCGCTCGCCTCATACTCCCTCCTTTCTCCATTTTACTCCCTTATCCCCCTTTTCCCTTTGCCTTCTTCTTCCTTATTCCTTTTTCCCCCATCCATAATTCTTCCCCACTTTTTTACTTTGTCTAACCTTCACCTCTTTTCACCCTCCTATATCCTTAGCCCCTCACCACTCTTCTACACTTCTCCCTCACGCCTTCACCATCCTACCCCTCCCCTCTTCTCCTCTCCCTCCCCATCCCTGGAACCATACATTCTCCCTCCCTCCCACCTCACCCCTTTCCACCCTCTCTCTGTTCCTTACCCTTTTCCAAAATCTGTCCCTCTTTCTTCCAATTTTCACTCTGCCTCCCTCACCCTTTCCACCTTCCCCCACCCATATCGCGCCCTCCCTTCTTTCAATTACCTTCTTCCATTCTCCTCCTTTCCTCCTCACCTTCCACGATCCTCCTCGCCTCCCTTGTTCCTTCACCTCCTCCTCCCTTCCCTTACCTTCTTCTATCCCCTCCCCCCTCCTTCCCCCTTCTACGCCCCCCTTCTCGCCTCCGGATGCGCCTTCCGCCTGTTAGCTAGACCTTCTCAGTCGCATTCCCCCCGTGTGCTGCTTCCCTCACGCCCTCCCTCCTATCTAAGTCCAAAGTTTTTATGATGACAGGTGGCAGCAGACCAAGGGTCTAGGTTGATAATGATCGATGGTTCGGTGCGGCGAGGGTAGTTGATTGCAGATCGCGGTCATCGAGAGATATGTGGTAATAAGCATAAGTAGATAGTAGAAAGTCGATCGGCGAAGGAACTTACATAAATGATAGATAATATACCGGAATGGGCGGACGATAAACAAATGAGGGGATGTGGTGAGATAAATGTAACATATTACTTCTCTTTGGTTTGTAATCCCTATTATTCCGTCTAGATGATAGAATGAAAGAATCAGGGCGAAGAGGAGAGGATATAAGAAAAAAGATAGACGAGCGGACTTAGTTATAGTTCTTTCGTTCACATCACGGATATGAAGATTTGAGGTAAGTTGTTTACATTTTTCTAGAAGGAAGCTAATGGGATTTTTGTATCACAAATCCTATGCCCTTGGGTAGTAGGTATATATGTATTAGGAAGCCGGAGATGTGAGATTTGTTGTACGATTCCTTCTGGTGGGAATGACTGGAGGATTTGCGCATCACGGTCCGTTCCGGCAAAGTTCTTGGATTTGTTCACATCTCGTGAAAGGGTAAGAAAGTTGACCCGTGTATTTACAGTGGGTTCCGGCCAAAGGCGGACACGATGTCGCTCCACATCTTCGTCGACTGTGGCATTTCGACCGTCTAGGTTCTGCATGTAGAGGTGGGTCTCTTAGTGTCACCTCCGCCCCCTGACTTTACCGGTGATAGATCTATCATCTCCCTTGGTAGTGAAGTGAATTCGTTCACAGTCGAGCTGTATCCAGACCGGAGAACGAGGGGAATCATGACATTGGCAGCACTTACCAGAGAGAAAGATGACGGCCATAGCACGTTCACATGCCCGTGCGTGGCCTGAATGAGGTCTTGTTTTACGTCCAGTGAGGGGGTGACGTGAGCTTTGTTCAGCACATCCGTCGAGTGAAGTTTCGTGTTATTTTACTCCTCCTCTTTCTTTAAAAAAAAGGTTAATCGATCAATGAAACTTTCACACCCGATACGATTGCCACGACAGCGGTAATNAAATCGCGAAATGGCGAGGAGCGCAATTTTTTTTTTTTTATTTTAGGTTGATTTATTTTACCTGGTCTTACCCTATTTTTTTGTGTTTAATCCTTTTTTTTCTGATTGTGTGGTGGTTAATGTAGAGCTTGCGTTTGGGCCACAGAAATGCATTGTAGAGTTTGATAGATTTGATGGAGGTGCTGTGAGTGTGATTGCATCAGTCATTCAGCTAGCTGTAGGTGCGTGTCTCGCGTTACCTGGGCAGGAGGTGCGGTCTGGTGGTACTCTGTACTGCCACTCTCGTTGTGCTAGGATGCAGTGGGGGGCGGGGCGCCGAGATCGAGCGTACCTCGTTGTCCGTTCCGCTCTGGTAGCGAGGAGTCTGGGGGCGGGCGATGAACGGCATGGCGCGTCGAGAATCTTCGCCTTTCCCTCCTTTACATAATCTTCGCCTTCATCTCCCCTCGTCTCTTACCTCCTCGTCCTCTTCCCCCCTTCTTCATCTTCGTGTTTGTCACCTTCCCTTTCCCGTTTCCTTTCTTTGTCGTATCTTTCTCTAATCGTTTTACGAAAGGAAAGGCAATTGATAATTCTGACGAGAGGGGAAGGGGAGGAAGGAGGGGAAGGAAAGAGGAATGGGAATAAAGTGAGGGAGAGAGATATATAAGGAGAGGGAAGGGCAAGGTGAGAAGGAAGGCAGAGAGGGGAAGAGGGGAGGGAGAGGGAGGGAGGGAGGAGGAGGGAAGGGAGGGAGGGAGGGAGGGAGGGAGGGAGGGAGGGAGGGAGAGGGAGAGAGAGAGAGAGAGAGAGAGAGAGAGAGAGAGAGAGAGAGAGAGAGAGAAGAGAGAGAGAGAGAGAGAGAGAGAGGAGAGAGAGAGAGAGAGAGAGAAGAGAAAAGAAAAATGGGATTCACGTTAATTTTCTCGAAAGCCCCCAAGTAATGAATATCTAAAGCATGGGATTAATCAATAAAAAAGAGAGAAAGAAGAGACGAAGAGAAGAAGAAACTACAAGAAAGTAAAAAAAATAAAAGATGAAACGTAGTAGAAAGAAAAAAGTAAAGTGAAATAAACAGTGAAAACAGGATGAAAACGAGACTGAAAGACAAGTGATAAAGATGTAAAGAGAAAAAGAATAAAAAATCGAACGAAAGAAGAAAAAGGAGAAAAGAGGAAACAAAGAGGAAAAGAGCAAGATAAAGAAATGAAGTAAGCAAGAAAAAAGTAAGAGAAAGAGAATGACGGATAAGCAAGCATTAAATAAATAAACAAATAAATAAACATAGAGAAAAAGAAAGAGTGAGAAAAGAAAAAAGAGAGAAAGCAGGAGAATCAACAAAGAAAAATACAAGAGAAAGTGCAAGAGAAACAAGCAAGGAAAAAAACAAGAGAAATAAAAAGAGGAAGAAGGAACAAGAGAATAAGAGAATACGAAAGAAAGAAAGAACGAAAGAGAGAGAGAGAGAAACAAAGACAAGCAACCGGAGGCCCCCCACCGCAAGCCGAAATTAACGAATATCTTTAATTACACCCCACCTGCCTCCCCCCCCCCCCCACCCGTCCTACCCTCGCGGCCAAAACTTGTAATCGGTTCTCAATATCAATAACAATCTCATCAAGGAACTTCTTGCGTGATAAAAAAATAAAAAAGGAAGAGGAGGAGAAGGAGGAGGAAGGGGGAGGGGAGGAGGAGGAAGGGGAGGGTGGGAGGAGGAGGAGGAGGAAGGGGTGGAGGAGGAGAGGAAGAGAAGGAGGAAGGAGGAGAGGGAGGAAGAGGATGAGGAGGAGGAGGAAGGGGAGGAGGTAGGAGGAGGAGTAATAGGGGGAGGGAGAGGAGGAGGAGAGGGAGGAAGGGGAAGGGAGGAGGAAGGGAGGAGGAGGAGGAGGAGGAGAAGGGGGAGGAGGAGGAGGAGGAGGAGAGGGCGGCGGCGGCGGCGGTCTCGTCCTTTGAATACGACGAAAAATATTTTAATATCGCGTATGAGAAAATAAAGAAAAGTGTTCTCCGGCCGATGAATTTTTTAATAGAAGAGTGGGGGGATTTTTGAGTCTTGGCAAATCAAAAGCAAACAAGAGAGCCAAGGGATAACATCTAAATAAACATCCAGCAAAGATGTATGTACATACCCTGTTCTAGCGCGAGCACGCACGCACGCACGATCCACGTACACACATTACGCGCAAGTCTATATAAGTTGACCTTGCACGTACGTTCCGTACGCATGCACGCAATACATATGTATGTCCTTGTAAATAAATAAGAAGGAAGAAGAGATTGAGAAAGAGAGAAGAATAGACATAGAGGGAGGAGGGAGGGAGGGAGGAGGAGGGA